>JADLSH010000277.1:1200000-1800000 GCA_016169945.1 Trachythela sp. YZ-2020 | reverse complement strand
GAAAATTATGCTTCTAAACACATGAGTATGGCCGCAACCTCTCTTTTGTTCTCTTCCTCTAGGTGATGTAGATAATTTTACATTAATATTTAGAAAAGTGAATTCATTTAATATAATTTAATTTATAGTGAGTGTTAGTGAATGGATGTATTTAAGGTTTAGTGAATAGATTGTGTGCTGACGATTGTAAGAAAATGTGTGTTAAAATAGTATTATTAACAACTGTTTTGCGGGAATTATTGTCAAATTCCATCATTGAAATCACAACTTCGTATAAACAATACAATGAGTTAACATAGCAAGTCGACTTTTGGATGTGTTAGCGAATCGAATATCATTAAAGCGTTTGATACGGTTACAATGATCAGATACTCTAGAGATAATTTAGTGGAAAATATTTGATATTATTATAACGCAAGAGAAGTTAAAAGTTTGCCTAAAAACGCGAAATTTATTTGCAAAATGATCAAAAACCCTTGCTTGTTTCAGAACAATGATCTTCAACTGATAAAGTCATGTTTTGCAAAATGGAAAGGGGGAAATCACAGGGATTTTGTTCTTCCGCTTAATGTTGGCGAAGTAGTAAAAAAACCCATTTTCGTTAATGCATGAGTAGAATCAGCCCAAACATGATATTCCTAAACTAATGTTTTATATGAATATGAGATTTCGTACAAATAGAATATTGTCCACTCCTTTCTCACCCCAATATTCAGACCCAACTTTATTTCAAACTACTCAAAACGTTTGTGAGATGGTCAAAGGAAAATTATTTTTAAGTGATAAAAAGATGTTGAAAATATTGCTCAACAAATACAAAGGGGACCAATGCATACTCTGCTTTTTTTCAGTATTCATACAGATAAGGTAGCCTAAATAGTATGACACTTATTTCGTGCATTCTGCATGAGACCACTCTGATACCCAGATAATATACATTCAAAATCGTGTACACTCATTGCCATGGTTCAATAATAATACTAATTGTTCAAAATATAAGCTAATAAATAATCATTCAGTCTAATTCTTAAAGAAAAAAAAAATTTTCTGTGAAATAATTGGTGTGACATGCAAATTCCACATTTTTCCCGTTCACTCTTGGCTACGGCCCTGCTTGTCAATCTTAATAGACCACTTTCATAATTCAGATGAGTTTAAATATTCTTTTATGTGCATCTTAATAAGCCTTATCAGCCTCGTTTCTGTGACTGAAATTGAATATAATTTATTAACCTGAACGAGGTCAATGAAGCTTATTAAGATGGACATAAAAGAATATTTAAACTCATCTGAATTATGAAAGTGGTCTATGAGAGCGAAAGAATTAAAGCGTTCTTGGTCTATTGATGTGCGAAGGTAGGTTTTCATGCGCCGTTCTCGTTATAGCCGTTACAAAAGGATTGACTTCTACAGGGTGTCCCCCAAAAAAGTGACACTATTCTCATTGTTCTTAAACCGCTCTTAAACGCGCGTGATTACACACCTTGGAATTTAATGAAATTGTATTTACATTTAAGCATTTTAAAACGTTTTCGCTTCGTCCAAATATGATATGTTACAACAAATACTCGTTGCTCTGTAGTCAATTGAACCATTATTGCTACTCCAACTGATCGTATGATTTACATGTAATTTGGTTTTTATGGTAATAGGAGTTATTTTAAATTCCAGAAGCAGAAGTTTATGCACTTGTGGGTTTAGCATAGTGCTCATGCATTCAAATTATATATGAGGATTGTTTTCTATTATCTGCAGAACACGGTTGAGTTAGCTGCCCAACAATAGATATTTAGAGGATATAGGAAGACATACATAACTTATTTTCAAATATGTAAATTATCGTGCATTGCTATGCTTGATAAGGAAGTCATATCACAGCCTCTCTAGATTCATGCAAGTCGTTTGCTCCTATACAAGCTTTCAATTGCCTTTTTTCCTATGGAAGGCAACACATTCAGGGCAGGTATGTTATTAAAATACGTTTTCCCGTTTAGCCTTTCATCTAGTTTTGGAGCTTTAAGATGCAGTAGATATATTAAAATAATAATATATCCTCTCTAGATTCATGCAAGTCGTTTGCTCCTATACAAGCTTTCAATTGCCTTTTTTCCTATGGAAGGCAACACATTCAGGGCAGGTATGTTATTAAAATACGTTTTCCGTTTAGCCTTTCATCTAGTTTTGGAGCTTTAAGATGCAGTAGATATATTAAAATAATAATATATGTTACTATAAGTCTAACCTACTGTAGAAACGTATAAGTTCTTTAATTTTATGCCATTCTACAATTCGTTTCAGAGCTTACGTATAACACTTTGTAATTTTTAAAAGTATGGCATCTGTATCTGTAATGTATAGTATATTGTGGTCGCTCTCAACCATGCCAGTAAATTACCGCGCCATTTACAAAGTCCATCTTCTCGCAAGTACAAAATCTTGGTATTGGGCACAATTTCCATTTGAAACTACTTAAGCAGCAATAACAACTTAAGAAATACGATGCTATCAAGAAGATATCAATTGGGATAAATATTGTTGTGTTAAACGAGGTATTTTTTCTAGCGCGGTTACCGGGACTGGATTCTTCACATGGACAAATTTCAGCCCGGCTGATCGGGCGACCGATTTGACTCAAGTAAGATCCCAACTAAACTTTTATCTAAACAATTAAACTGAACTAAACAATTAAACTAAACAATTATCTAAAAAAAATTGTAAAGGGAATTAGTATGTAGTCGGGCGCCCCGTTTAAGCGTGCCTGCCCGGTAAACCGAGTCCATATAGGCAGCCCCTAAATGGCATTAGAACTCTGTAATAAAATTTCATATTAATTAACGCTTTAATTATGTCAATGAATAGATCCATATTTTCATGGGACGGCCTTTATAAACATGCGGGGTGAATTTGCCCTAAACCTGAAACTTAATTACTTCGTTTCAGGGTAGACATGGTCCAAGTCTGTCTCTCAAAGGGGTTTAATTATATTTGCGAGTTATAAAGGGCGCGCTAAAATGCAGGCTGTCTCTCCCAATTTTCTCTCCATTCATAACTCCGCAATAGAAACCCCTTTGAGAGACAGACATGGACCATGTCTACCCTGAAATGTACTAATTAAGTCCGTTTCTTCATGAAGATGCATAACTTACAAGTCAGGAGGAATCATTAAATTAATGATTTTTCATCAAACTATACCAATGGCTTAATGCTTAGTAAAACATAATTGTATTTGTTGTCTTAATAATTTCCAGTAAACGATACAATTTATAGTTGAACACAAAAAAGTATAGAAACCTTATAAAAGTAGATGCGCATACTACAGCAAACTACTGTACCCTGTAAGTGTAATAGTGTAATTAAACACTTACCTTTTACTAGAGTTCTCTACCATGTTTGTGCATTATTTCACTTAACATATACTATTCCGTTTAGTTGTTACATAAGATATCCCATAGCATAAGATAGCCTGTAGCATATCTCATGTCCATAACAAATATGTTGAGTATTTTAACACCACAACAAAGTTGAGTAATTATACAGTCAAGTGTTTCCAATGTCATTATTTAAGACATTTCATTGTCACCGTTATTGTCTTTAAAGAGATGTATCTCCATAATATTCAATCTGCACTTTCATCGAACTCTTAGCATTGAGGTCCCAGCTATAAAATTGAAGTAGAGAAGCACAACAAGTGGATCCGAATTGTACTAACACTGTGTACGATAGCTTTCGAAATGCTGATTCCACCTCGTCCACACAGGTTCTTAAAATTAATAGAACAAAAACACAACGATCATGGTTAAAATATACCTGAGCTTAATGCATTATAAAGTAATATTCCCCTATTTCTGTGCAAACCAAAGCATGATATACAATTGCCAAAATTGAGCATTTTTGACAGTAAGTATGCAGTTGATGCACCAATGAAGACTCGTTCAGGATCAAAAACAGTAATACGGTAGCAAATCGATAAACAGTTGAAATCTCTCGAAATCGATAAACAGTGGAGAGGTGATTCATTGTAAGCATGAGCTTTAAATAATTCCACATCAACTTTCTTTTTGAAGCAATCCAAGTTTGGGTCGTGAATACATTTATAGGTCACGCCATATTGAGAACGACAAAAACACTGCACGCATATTGAAATAATCAAAAGTGAATCAAGCATAAACGATAGCGGCTTGGCGATGGAAGTTTTCTATTTCCTGACGACGGAAGAATTCTAGATTAACCAGTGAATTCAATGTATTTGGGCCAATTTATAGGGTAGATGTCCATTCAAGAGATTTATGAAAGGCGACACTATGAATCTAACCATAACGTTTCTGCATGTAAAGAGTCACCCATGATTACCAACATTTTTTGACAAACGTACAAAGTGTACGCTGGGGGGTAGGAGGTCACCGCCAATGTACGCTTTTTACAATGTCGATGATAGACCCATTGTTATTATTACCACCGTTCAACATTTAAGAATATGGTATATTTTCTACAATTTTGTTGGTTTTGTTTCGTGCAATTTTATACGCCTCATAGAAATACCGAGAATTTGTCCGAGTCCCTTTTTGTTTGAAATAGTTTCGATGATTCATCTGTTTCTTATTTCACTATACAACCATGGAGTGTGTTTACTTCTAACTTTGCGCGTTGTCAATGGAGCATGTTTGTCTGCTATAGAAGTAAACACGTTTCTCCAATTTTCCCACATATTATTTTGGGTCAAATTCTTCTCTATGTTAGCAGTATTTAATGTATGAAACAAATCTCTTTGAAATGCAAATTTGTTGTAGTTTTTAAAGGATCTAGTCTCAACAATTTTAGGAGAAGGTTTGCATAATGAAACTTTTGTCCATGCATAGTCATAATTATTGTGGTCGCTTTTGCCTATGCAAATTACTCCACTGGATTTTATCTTTTGCGGATTGTTTGTGATAAATACATCAATCAATGATGTCGTGTCATTTGTGGTTCGTGTCGGCTCTGTTATAATTTGTTTTAGCTGATAGTAAATGTCCATGATATCTACAAGTCATCTACTTTGGGCATTCATTTCAGCATCTAACAAATTACAATTTAAGTCGCCCACTATATGATATTCTTTGTCTTCTGCTTCAAGTTTACGAATCATTGTTTCAAATTTATCAAAAATCTCAGCCGGACTATTTGGAGGTCTGTACGAAGTTATGACGAAAAATGGTTTGCTTTTTGCCCTTTTAATTTCCAAATGTTGGTAATAGTATCATGTTTCTTGATCCAATTATACTGAATATGAAATCGACACTGAAATAAAAGATTTGCCATCAAATAGTTGTCCTGGGTGCGATGGTCTGGGTGCAAAAATAATTGAACCGATATTGGAAACGAAATTTCACAATCACGCATTTACATATATTTTCATTTAAAACTGTAGTGATACCTGAACAGCTGATAGTAGCTCTAGCAATACCTACCTTTAAGGCTAATGGAGATAATACATTTGAGAATTATAGACCAATATCAGTCCTAACATATTTGTCTAAACGTTTAGGAAAACGGCTAATGTAGAAAAGGCTTATTGGCAATTTTCTTAACATCAAAGGCATTCACGCGGCACCATTGATCACAAGATTCTGGTTCAGAAACTTGATTACTATGGAACCTGGGGTTATAAAAACTTGGTTGTAAAATTCTACAGAATAGTACACAATATAATATATTATAAAATATAATCAAGTTAAATCAAAAGAAATGAAGATATTGACTGGAGTTCCTCAACCTAATTTCGTTAAAATTTCGTTATTTATAGTTTTTCTGAATATTTTTCCACAAAATTTGATTTTGTAAAAAGATTTTTGAAATATTTTGAAAAATGACGGGTAAACTGCTGACGTATACAATGAAAACAAAATTTTTATCTTAGCCAATCACAGATGGCTAGACACCTTTCCACTCGCGGACGATACCGTCGATTGCATGATTTTTAACTTCGCTATGCGAACTTCGGGTATAAATAGCCGGAGGGAATTAGTTCCCTCGCCAGGCACGCCTGCTCGGGGATTACAAATATTATATGGAATATAATTAAAACACCGCATTAGCCTGGTTTTCCTCATATCTATATGGGTGACACAAGTATGTAGAGTTAATAATACTACATTGTCATTAAAACATATGAAATTCGAGATCTCACACGTATACCTACTTTTTACTGTTTTTCTACGCACCTATTTTCTACTGTTCTTGAGAGAGTTTATGCAAATTGTGGTTATTATTTCTCTAGAAAGCAACGATAATTGGCAATTAACTATTTCACTTATTTCAATAATAGTTTTGTTGGAATGTTGGATCATAGAAGTACTGCATTTAATGTACACTCATTTTCTCATAAAAACGCTCAGCTATAGAACTTCATTGAATTTAATATATGCAAATAGCTCTGTAATTCATTGCGAAATACATTGCCAGTACCGCATCAAAGACTGCAGAAACGGCTTGTAGTTTTATTATGAATTATCGTGGCTATGGTTCCAACATCCTTCAACAAACGTTTCCTGTTGACCAATTGTTCCGTTGATTTGGGCTGCTATATTTTGAGCTTTCGCTTTGCTAAAAATCTACAGATGATACAGAAATGTTACAACGTAGTCTCCGCGTTTGAATCTTAAGAAATGAGTGGAAATGGGTGAGTCAAGCAGATTTAACCAAAGTTTATCCTAAATATTAGTTTCTCATTTGATATTGACTTATTTGTTTGTAATGAATGTGCTGTGTGTACAAATAAATTATACATTATCTAGAACTGTACCAAGAGACGATTAACAGTATAAGCTAGGATAATAAACTTAAAGTTGTGTTATATTCCGTTTAGTTTTATAATTCCGCCTTGCAATATAAAATGTATAGCATATTTTGAGCATGTTCTGCTTACAGTAACAAAGGAATAGATAATAAAGCAAATACCATATGTTTCACTAAGAATTCCTGAGCTGTTGGGTCATAAATAAAAAAATGGTGTTGGGAAAACCAGCAGGGCCTTTTTAAACTAATGTCATAGAATAGGAAATGACTAGAAGGGCCACTTGAAACCGAACCTTTGAAGTTTTTGACGCTGCGCATGTCGCATTACGCATGTTCATTACCATTATTCTAGCCAGTCAATTGCATTTTCTCACCAATAAACACGCTGAACTGGCTGGTCCGCCATTATTCTGGCCAGATAACTGCATAAAAATAGGGTGTCACGTTGCACTGCTGAGTGGCCTTTCTGGTCATTTCCTATTCTGTGCTAATGTACCGGAGGGGCCAAAGCCCCCTCCAGCCCCCGTGTTGCCCCCCAGCCCCAGTGTTGCCCCCCTCCAGCCCTCGTATTAGCCTGGTTTTCCTCATATCTCTATGGGTAACACAAGTATGTAGAGTTAATAATACTACATTGTCATTAAAACATATGAAATTCGAGACAAAGAATTATTGGACATTATTGGACGTCAGTTTTAGTCCCTTTACAGCCCTCGTTAATTCCCACGGCCACAATAACATTTTCGAGTCAAGGTCCTCTCTTCGAATTCTGATATATGGTATCCTCTGGCGTGTACGAACGCTCCTACACTGCTATGTTTACCATTTTTACACCCAAAGTCATAACTAGAGATTTTGAAAAGTTCATTCCGTGTTGTCTTGTCTAGTAAATGCGTTTCACTAAGTGATAAAATATGCGTATCTCGGTATATCTGTAGAAAGGTTAATATTTTACCAAAGTTTGCTGGCGAGGTAGTTTGGGACTGAATGAGAAATCCGTTTGAGCATCTTAGATGTAGAACAGCAAAACATGTATCATAGCTCATGTAGCTTTGGTTCATTCGGATACATAGTGAACAGGCATTGGCCGCATTGCATTCGCTCTGGACTGGACTTGACCAGGGCATAATTCTATGTCGTCGGCCATGATTAATAAGAGCTAAACATATACCATCGTTGTTACAGGAAAACCTCTTTCTTGTTTGGATGGCCATAGCGATAGTAGCACACTGATCCACAGGATATAAAAAGCTTTCTTGACAATGAACTTTCCAGGATAAGCAGAGCATACATACAGTATCTCGCTTAGCGGTCTGCTCAGCATCAATATGTGAGGTAAAAAAGCAGCACTTATTTACAACAATGTCGCGCTTAATCGAAGCACCATTAGGCGGAATTGTTCGAGTTGAAAACAACTGCAATACATCTCAATTTTAAATCAACTTCGGATATATATTATCCAAAATTATATTGTTTTTAAGTTTAAAGTGAGTATACTTCAATGGCTATGTCGTTCAACTCCCTTTCCAGAATTTCGGGAATTCGGCCAGTTGTGATGGCAAATACAAATATACATATCGTGTATATTCTACTCTATAATAATACAAATATACATATTGTGTATATTCTACTCCACCGCCGAATCTTCGTTAGACTGTACCTGCACTGGCACCACGCGTTCGAGTTATGATGCATATATGTCTACATAAATTAATAGGGTGGAATCATTCCAATACCTACACGTTGCCAAGCACATGCACAACAAACTTTCACGCCACTTTCTTCGCGGATTTGGTTTTGACCCAAGTTCGATAGTTTAGGCTATATTTTTCTCAATAATTTTCTACCTATGTTGTTACACTTCGACGTATTTTTCAAAAGTTCCAACTTTGCCTCTAACTACATATCGCAAATATTTCGGGGATATCCTAAAACCCCACTCTGTCATCAAAACAGTGATTTTCCAGCTATAAAAGAAGTCGAAAAAAGTCGGAAAGTGCGAAGCACAGGCAAACAGAGGCACTGTCATTACCCTTTTGGGTTTCGACGTATTTTTCGAAAGTTGCAATATTTCCTCAAACTGACGGGAAACGTTTGATAGATGGACAAGACCTCGTTTGTATAATCTAAACAATGATTTAAAAAAAATTATGTTTTAGAAAAGTTGAAAATTGGTCAAATGCACAGTGTGTAATATTTTGAGGACAGATTCTATGAAAGTTGAAACTTTGGTCAAATGCAAAAGGACGACCACTGACGACCGAAGGCCCCCTGTGGCCGCCCCCCTTTCATTTTCGATCTATTTTTCAAGAAGCCCAATCTTGCTTCAATAAGTTTTCTCCAAACGTTTGGAAAATGGCCGAAACCTCTTTCTTCCATCAAAACAATGATTTCCAAATTAAATAGACATGCAAAACTTGACCATTTTGATTATATGGGAATGAAGACCGCATAAAACCGAGCGACCTGTGGTCCCCTTTAGCTTTAGGCATATTTATTAAAATTCCAGTCTTGTGTCAAGTCACCTCCAGACGTTTGGAAGATGGCCAAAATCTTTCTTTTCTTCAAAAGAATGATTTTCAAGTTATAAAAATATGTTTTAGGAAATTTGAAAGTTTTCGTCAAGAGGTACCACGGGCAACTGAGGCCCTGTAGCCCGCCTTTGGTTTTCGACTTCTTCTTAATTCAAAAGTCTAATTTTGCTTAAAATCACCCCCAAACGTGTGGGAGAAGGCCTAAACGTTTATCTTTCTTCAGATATTTTTCTAGTTGTATATCATGTTTAGGAAAAGTGGAAATTTTTTCGTGAACTGCAAAGGAAGCCACAGCAACCGCAGGCGCTGTGGCCCCCACTTTGGTTTTCGACTTACTTTTCAAAGGTCCCAGTCTTATCTCAGGCTTCCCCTAAACGTTTGAGAGATGGGCAAAAAGTTGGAAATTTTTGTCAAGTGCAAATGGGGGAGCACGTACAGGCCAGCAAAGTCTTGTTGTCCCCGCTTTGGGAATTCACCTATTTTTCAAAAAAATTTATTGATCTTGTTTCATGCTACCCCCAAACGTTTGGAAAATGGCCATAACGTCATTTTTTATAAAAACAATTATTTTCAAGTACTAAAATATGTTTTAGAATATGTTGAAAATTTTAGTCAAATGGAAAGGGCGACCACTACACAATCTTATCCCCTGTTGTCCGTTGGAAAGGTTCAACTTTCTCTCAAATAATTCGAAAGCTTGGAAGATGGGTAAAACCTGAGAAAAGATGAGTTTGTCTTGAAATGAGATGAGATTACTGTTAGATGCTGAGCCAGAGCCAATAGAGAGCTTAAGGTGGATCGATACAGTTTTCGAAAATTCAGGTGTCCAACACTTTGAAATTTTAAACTCCGTATTTTTAGGTTTTATTCACCAGGTATCGGGGTTTTCATATATTTTGATCTTTCTACTTTCAAATTTTGTTAGTTTTAGTAGCACATAGTTCGTTGCTATGGCAACATACGCGTACGAAATTCACTCCAAAATCGCCTCGCGTAGTTGGAAAAGAAGCATGGTTACCCCCAATTTTTTTTCGTGCATTATTTTACCTGCAAGACAGACTAACAGTAAGCAAAATATAAAAAATTTCTGTAATGCCATTTTTTTGAAAAAGACAAAAATGTCGTTTTCTTCAATAAAATTTTTTTGGCATTACAGAATTTTTTTATTTTTGGTATAATGAAAGATTTTCGCGCTGCAATACAGCATGCAAAATTTGAACATAGGTCACCGGACAAAATAATGAGATATAGCGCATTGTTTTTCAAAAATGGAATTTTCTAATGACGTCAGCAATTGACATGAAAACAGTATATAACACGCGTAATGAGGCGAGATGGCGCGAGCAACTGCCCACGTCAGGTCATTTTGGAAGTTCTTCGTTAATACGCCCGCGCGCACAAATGGTCACGCTGGTTTGTACATATAGTATGAAGTTTGTTTTCGCGATTCTTGAATAAGGTTTTTGTGATTACAATATCGAGCCACCTTAAGCAAGCGACGTTTTTGTCAACACCGACATCCCGTCAGTCCTGAAAAGGCTGGATCGAGTACGGCGTTTTTGTTGCAAATTTGTACATTAAGCAATAACGTAAATAAACAAAATCCTCGACAAAAACGTACACGAATGCTCACGCAAGCAATGTACTCGCTTTTGTTTTACAAGCTTTTCGTTGTTAACTTTTGTATCGAAATGAATTCGTTTAAACGAGCTCGAGAGTTGTTGCTACTTAGTTTCTACAACAAACAAATCACGGCCGAACAGCTTCTTGTCCTGCTGGAAGAAAACACTTCGCGAAATCCAGAGTTCGACCACAAGCAATATGAGAGGTTTGATCTCGCAGCGATGCCTGAACCGGAATGGTTTACCCGATCATTTCCAGTGCTACCAAAGAACGACAGCAAGGAAACTTGAAGGGCTGTGCATACTTTTACGGCGGCTGGCGTTTTCCTGTCGGTACGCTGATATGATTGCCATGTTTGGTCGGCCAGTCGCAGAATTGAGCATGACCACAAACGCGATCATCATGCACACCCAATTACTGAATGGAATGAACGACTTTTAAGCCCGGAAAATCTGCAAATTTACGCCGATAAAATCCATGTGAAATCCAGTTCGACCTATTTGTAGACCAAAAAAGCACCAGCGTTCGATATATTATGACCACAAACGGATCCATTCCCTTAAGTTTCAGTCACTTACCATACCTAATGGAATAATTGCAATATGTTTGGTCCAATTGGTATGTATATCATTATTTTACACCCAAGTATTGTATGTGTTTAAACACATATTATACAGCAAGAGTGTGGAAGCATTTCTAGATTTCTACTAGGAGAGAATCCTATGTAATATATATTCCAATTTTTAACAGAGGGCAAAAGACACGATGCTGGAATGCTGGCTGACTCAAACCTATTGAACAACTTAGAACACCATGCATACTCACATGATGGAGAACCAATGTGTATCTATGGAGACCACGCCTAGGTGTTAGTATTGGCTCATGGTGTAGATTCACGCCGAATTGGTGTCCACACTGCTACACAGTCATTTACCAAAGAAGTGTAGAAAGACTTTCAGAGGTGTTATGTTGTGCCCATAATGTAGATTTACGCTGACTTTGTGTCCACACATGCATCTATTTAACACTTAAAAGGTGTAAATGTACATGACCAAATTCAGTGTACGTAAATACTAACTATATCGTTGTCCATATTGCTGGAAATCTTTATACCGCTTTTGGTGTTGTGCCAACACTCGCAGATTTACCAGTGCCATGGCTTAATCCTACATATATTTATTGCCTTTTTCAGCAAACGATACAATTTATTTGATTACAAAATGTATAAAAGCATTATAATAATACACATGCTCGTGCAAACTACAGCAGTAGAAAAAGTATAAACACTTATCCGTTGCTAGAGTTCTATACGTACCCTGTCCATTATACACTCATTACGTTACGTTGTTTATAGTAAAACATGCTATGTTGTACTTCTAGCAATATATGAAGCTAATTAATGAAAGATGAGTTAATACTCGTCAAGTGTTTTCATGCAATGTCACTATTTCAGTCCATTTCGTTCTCATGTGCACCAACATTGTCTGGTAAAGACGCATCTCCATAATATTCTTCATTTTCATCAAACTCTTCCCATGGAAGCCGTACTACAAAATAGATCACGACAGCCACAACCACTACTAATTGTACAAACACTGTGTACGACACCTTTCGAAATGCTGATTCCACATCGTCCAGATAGATTCTTAAAATGGGTGGAACAAACATTACGACGGTAATGATTAAGCTGAATCCGAGCTTAAAGTATAATATGGTAATCTTCTGATATTTCTGGGCAATCCAAAGCATGATATACGAAACAATAAGAAGGACAAAATTGAGCATTTTGAACAGTAAGTATGCAGCAGCCGCGCCAATGAAGGTCTTCTGGGTATCGAAAAGAGTAATACGGTAGCAAATGACGAAATCATCCTTGGAGATCGATGAACAATTGACGGGTGATTCGTCGTAAGCAAAGGTATCAGTCAATTTCACGTTATCTTTCTTTTTGAAGCAATCCAAATCTGGGTCATGAACACATTCGTAGGTCACGTCAGCGATAGCGAGTAGGAAAAAACACTGCACGCATGCTGAAATAATGAAAAGTGAATTAAGCATGAAATGATATCGGCTTGACAATGGAAGTTTCCTTTTACAGACGAGGTATGTCGGTTTTTTGTCGATATTCTTTTTACTGACAATGCCTTTCATGATGATCAGCATCAAGCCTTCGCTTTTTCGATAAAAATACCAAACAATGGAACCAATGATCAATACCACAAAGGCTGGTACAAAGGTTATGGCGAAAATAATACCGGCATAGCTTTTCAAATCCATTTCTCTTTTCAATTGTTTGTCTGTTATCTTCTCGCATGGAACTATAAAATGAATGGTTTCTAAGATGAATGGTTTCTAAGAATTCTAGTTCTTCGCGCCGCGTGCTACCAGAAAAGGAGGTCAGGACTGGACTTAAAGGATGAGTGTCAGGTGGCCACCTAAATGAGAAGATCAGGAAAAGATTTTACAATCCGTCATATTATTTAAGCCATCCTTTGACAATCCTTTCTCATTAATCTTATCTGATTTTGATAGGAAATGTAACAAACAATGAATTTTTATTGTTCTATTTGTTGCTGCTGAGTGTTGGGTAAAATAAAAACAATAGCAAAAGCCCGCAATGTATGACCCTGACGCTAATCGTTTAAGAATTTTAGTGTAACCAATCAATTCAAATTGTTAAATAGCTTACAGAATTTGATATAAAATGGCACCTTCAATGGTATTTTCAACATAAATTAATTAACTAATATAATTATGATAACATAAATTTTAGTTGTGTAAATAAATAGATCCATATTAATCCTGGAATGGCCTTTAGGCAGAGTAATATATTGAATGCGTTATGCTCTGGTCTGGGTTTGTAGGAACAAACTACCTAAAATATACTTCTACGTTTAATAGTGTTGCATTTTCATGAGATCACAAGGCACGAAATTCTACGAAGCCGCAACAGCAAGATAATTTCAATGATTTTGAAAGTTGCATTGCGATTCTGTCATTTAATGTGCGATTTTGCTCTTCTCTTTGCGACAATAATTCTGTTTGCACTAAAGTATTTTCACAAAATGCTGGCATATGTGGGTATTGTTTTCATGGGATATATAATCATTTCATTAGGCAAATAAAATTCTCACAACTGAATTGTATCGGAGGCGATTCTGAGCCAATGGTTTCATATTCGGCAGCTTCCTTTGGGTTTCATATTTCGGTAATACTATACATTTGTGTCACATTCGACTATTCGAAAAATACTGCGTACTACTAAAGAACTTCAGGATATAATTTGGACAAATTAGTTGATGTCGCGACCATAAGTAATTCTTTAAGGAAAACGGTTGACTATTTTGAGCAGTCAAATAGCAATATAAAAGTAGAAAATGCATACCTCTTTCGTATATTTTAATAAAGTAATGACTTTGAAGAATATGGGACCACATGAGATCAATTAAAACGCCCTATTTGGTTCTTGGAAGAGTTCTTCCCAGAATAGATCGACGAAACGGACGTATATTAATATGGGCCCGTGGACCATGGACTCATCACCGCTGGGGTCCTGTACCATTAACCCTGGACCAGCTAACCATAGCAACTGGTCATGCTACGCAAATTCCTAATGTGCATTTATTTATTCAAACCTTTTGAAATCTATTGTCTTTAAACCGTTTATCGTCATTCTTTCAGTGCAGTTTTAGTAACATATGGCAAGCTTCGCCACAGTGCCTGGACCGATTCGTAGAAAACACTTAAATTTTTGTCAGAGATTAATTCTAATGACTATGTCAGTCCATGCAATACTGATATTAGTAGGTCAATATCTCGAACATAATAATAATACAAAAATATTTATAGCGCTGTTTTCGTGTAGCCCAATGGCGCTTTACAATTTAGAGTGAGAAGACACAATAGCTTAAAGTGTTCTAAAAATCATAAAAAGTTTAAAGATAATCTACAGTCCGGTTTGCGCATGAGGAGTTTTTTGTTTTGAGGGGACTCCACCTCATAAACAATAACTAGTGCCCATGCCATCGAGTGAATCGCGGCCGGCTCATACTATAAAGTTATAAACAATATGGAGGAAGGCACGAGTGAAGCCGAACAAACTAAGCAATCATGTCCCAGCAAATCTTCCAAAGTAGCAAAAGAAACAAGAAGAAAACCTTATTATGCACGAAGGGACGCTACTAAGATATATCTTTTTGAGCATTTCGAAAGATGGAGGACGCTGCTAATCGAACTTGGCTTGAAAACTGACAAAGAGTTGGCCGCCGCGCTTCTTGATAATTTTTGTATGACAAGGTAAAGATATTTATAAAATTGTTAACTACTTGTTTGCTTAGAGCATTGCGAATTATAAATGTATATATATTAATACAATTTACAGGAAAGAAGTCAGCGAAGTCTGCACTCAAACTGTAGACAATTTATATGAAGATATGAATATGGCAATATTAGAACAACATCATCTTTTGACAAATACACAAATTTCATCACCTTGTCCGGAAGCGACATCGGCTCCATGTGAGTATACTTTTGATATTTCATGACGATCGAGAATATAATTATATTTGTTTTACGTTTTTGTAATTCTGAAACCTATTTTTATATCATTTTATTGTCAACAGTAATGACTTCTACACCACTATCTATAAAGAGAAGTTCACAGAGTACTGAGAGTATAACAAGGTCTGACTCAGAGCAGCTTCCCTTAAAACGTAGACGCTTGGCATATGAAACAGAATGCAACCCAATACTGCTAGAGAGGTATGCGTTCTGCATGATCTGTATCGATTTTCATTTTGATGAAATAGTAAATGTTTTATTATTTATGTGGGGACTTGTACCATGTTTATTGCTTTCAACCTAACAGCCTCATTGTGTCTGGTTATATTATGTATATATGGCAGTTGCCAATAATAAAGAGTGATTCAATCACTATTCCCTTGACTTTTTTGGCAAGGCAATGAAAGTGAACACATTCCCTGCAGTCAACAGATAAAAGCAAATTTTGAGTGCCAGTTTATTGCCATTCTGAATTTCTGCCCTTTTCTGGGTTGGAGATGGTTACACATTTTAATATTTCTGTAGTTCCCAAAATTCACCTGCTGTTCATGTCTGTCAAGAGAAAGAAACCCTTATAGCTTCAGAAAAGAAGATGAAACCCTAACAGCCACAGAAAAAGAAGATGAAACCCAAGCAGCCACAGAAATGCCTTCAAAAGACAGTTTCGGTCTACCACCATCACTTTCTGAAGTTTTCCAGTGAGTATTTATATCTGATCCCATTGACTGGCAATGCACCCTAATCTATTCTATTACTATGTCTAATGCCAGATGATTTTACTTGTCAAGGGGATAGTCTTGAGTCTAGATAATGGTTTAACCCATTGATTAACACCTAACCCTTTCCCCTTGACAAGTAAATTTTTAACAATATTATAATAAAGCATTGATGCACTGCAGCCAAACAGGTTAATATTTGGCCAAATAACCTGGTTAACCATTAAAGCCTGACACTTCTTCTATAATAAATCTTTCATTATACATGGTAATAAAGCAAAGTTTGGTGCAATGCTGCTAGGCTAAACAAAGTTAGATCCTTTGCCTTATACAGGACAGTGAATCAGCGATTGCTGCATGTGCCAAATAATGAGAAGTAGCACTGTTGGTTTTTTCTCTAGATCTAAATATCCACCTGCTGTTGATACCAGTCGAGAAGATGAAACCCTAACAGCCACAGAAATGCCTTCAAAAGACAGTTTCAGTATACCACCACCACTTTCTGAAGTTTTACAGTGAGTATAACATATATATATATATGAGCTGATATATTTATTTTAGAAACCTTACTGTATATAAGCTAAGTCTGCACATCCACCCTTACAATCCACGATACCAATGAACACAGTAAAATCATTTGGAGTTTAGAGAGTACCTAAATTTAATTTCCTTTCTACATATTTATACTTTGTTAGAATGAATGTGGATGACCTGGAAAAGACATCTCTTGTTGATGATGTGTTCAATACGATAATAGGTGGATATGACCTTGATCCTGATGATAAAGATAGCAAGGAACCAGAAATGGATAGTGGAAAAGAATCATCTAAGACAAATGTAGACCCACAAAGTGCTGTTCAGGCTGACAAATGCATAACCTACTGTGACAGATTACTTGAACTCCTGTATCAAATTCATGGTTTGAAGTGCAAAGTATCGAGTTGTGGAAAACGCTTAGACTATCGGAAAACATTTTCTGGGACATGTTTTATTGTATCTTGGCGTTGTAGTAGTGGCCACTTTGGAGGAAGATGGTCTTCACAGCCTAAATGTGAAGGATTAAGAGCTGGGAATCTACTGTTGGCATCAGCTATTGCTCTTTCAGGAAATTCTTTTACGAAAGTTGGCTTTTTATTTCGAATAATAAATTTGAAATACTTCTCACAGAGTCTTTTCAACCAGTATCAGAATTTGTATATAGCGCCTGCAGTCGATAAATATTGGAAGAGTATGAAAAGTTCCTTGTGGGATGAGCGAGAGGGACAAGACATTTTGCTTAGCTCGGATGGACGTAATGATTCGCCAGGACATTGTGCGCAATATTGTACCTACTCCTTTACAGACATGGAGACACAGACAATACTTAACATGAATATTGTTGATGTGAGAGAGGTGGAAGGAAGGAAAAGTCCCAACATGGAACGGATTGGCTTTGAGAGGGGGCTGGATGAAATTTTAACTTCAAAGATCGTGATAAAGGAAGTTGTCACTGATGGTCACTTGGAGATTGGTGCTCTTATGAGTATGTTATTATGAACGTCTTGAAATAGGTTTTTCATGGCTAGCTTTGTCACTGCCTATTAAGATGTAATAGTCTTCTCTAGCTCATCCAAGTAAAATAGGAAATCATGGTGCATTACATCTTGTTGTGTTTATTGCTAAAATGCATTGCCTAACTGTCTAAATTCCCTTTGTGGTATTTCCTATTAAATAAATGTGTTTCTCTTACATTTCCAGAAAACTCACCAAAATATCAGGCTATTAAACATCAAAGAGACATATGGCATGGAGCTAAAAACATTTCCAAGAAAGTAACTATTGTAAGTGTTGTAGTGTAAAGGTGTCATTGTAATTATCAGAATAGAAATTTGTTAATGTGATACATTTACAATAAAATAAACTGAATTATATATTGAATTATAGGCTGCACGTGAGAAAGGAAATGAAGACTTATCTTTATGGAGTGGTGCTGTTCGCAATCACTTCTGGTATTCTAGTAGGACCAGTGCGGGAAATGTTGATGACCTTAAAGTAAGTTGTTATTTTTATTTAAATCACAATGTACCCTTCTTTAGTTGTTTTACCTATTTTCACACTCTAGTTACATGTACATGTCTTACTGTATCAGGGCCACATACCTGTCAAGGGGAAAGCGCTACAGCTGAATGTGTTAATAGATAGTTGATTATAAACTCTATATTTTATTAATAGGATGTTTGGATTGGTCTTCTTCATCACGTAGTTAACGAGCATTCCTGGATTTTGGATGAAGGGAAAGCGCGGGGCAAATGCGCTCATGCTCCATTAACAGCGGAAAGAGACAAGCCTTGGTTAAAAAAAAATTCTTCTGCCCATAATGCTTTGACAAAAATCATGATGGACAAACGATTCCTAAACACTTTGCCATACTATACTAACTTTAGGTTTGTTTAATTTGTTTTATAATTCTTCCAATTATCTGACAATATATTTTTTTCATGTAGATGTACAGTAAGTGCACTTGCATTGATCATATGAAGTGCATTATTCCAAAATACTTTTTTACTTTGCAGACATACTGGATTCCTGGAATCTTTTCACAACAATCTTTTAATGTATTGTCCCAAGCGTCATTCTTATTCGTAAGTACAAATGTTTAGTTCATGCCCGGGCCTAAACATATACACAACTTTATTTATTAAATAATAAAAATGATAGTATACCCAATATCTTATACATGATTTTTTTGTTTCAAAAAATTTTAGATTTGTAGGTTACAAACTTCGTAACCAACTGGCAGCCATTGATTTCAACATGCATAGGAATCGAGAAATTGCAACAACTGCTGATGGTACACCAAGGTACAAATTTGAGTTGCAAAATAAGTCATTATACTTTACACCATAGTTAATATAGTATATATTAACTATGTTTACACCTAGATGTGTGCTGGGCCAAGATGAAATTTTTTGTGACCAAATTAAAAAATCATCTTGCTAGTTGCAAGCAAAAAAATTGTATAAGAAATTAATGAAGAACACAAAACCACCGACTTTCCAAACTGAAAGTTTTATTTGTCAAAACAAAAAAATTCTTTTCTACGGAGTTTCTGAGGAACAATGCAAATTTTGTGGTTGTAACACAGGAACACAATAAGAAAAGTGTAGGAAACATGGTAATACAGAATATAAATGAAACAGGGAACATTGTAAAGTTAGGTTAGTTTAGAGTGAAGAGCCTCATTACTGCATAACACAAAGCATCTCACTGTACAATATTAATGTTAATTTAGATATCGTGCACAATACAGTAAGAAAACAAAACGATGGAGACCTGTTGCATTGTTGAAGCCAAAGGCATACAGCTACATTCCAGATTTGTTGGTGCAGATTTTTCAAACTCGTGCAAGTGTCCCTGGTCGAGTTGATCAGAGAATTGTCAGGTCTGCAGAAGATCCCCGTAATATTGCAGCAAACATTGCTATCATACCCCGACCAACAGTGCAGCAGCTTTTGTCAGAACACAAATCAAGATTTACTACAGAATAAAAATTAACCAGAAGTCTCACATAAAAATTTGTTTCTGTATATCTTATTCTGTGATAGTAGAGATGTGTCTAAAATAAAAATAATGGCACCAGCTAAATATAGATGTCTAACAAAAGTCATAGTCTTGCAGGGCGAAACCCTACGTAAAATCCATTAGCAGAAGGATACCTTGCACGTATTGCAAGGACACAACAGCTCGGCACAACCCTACGGTCACCTTTGCCCAATTTCCCATGCTGCCACAGCACAAATTGCCGATAGGCAGCATGTCGTTATTTCTGTGGTGAGCCATTGCAAGTATATCCTCTCGATACCTCATCTGTATCTCTAATACATTTGCATCAAGTACTATATGTTGGAAAAGTGGCATAGTTGTCATGCATTGCATTCTTCTTTTACAACAACACTTGTTCTCAGTTTGCGTAGGCATGGGCCTGCATGCACCACAATAACACCAGGCTGGAACTTCATTTGGATGGTCTAGGGGTGGTTGCTCTGGGAGTGGTTGATCTAGGTGTGGTTGGTTTGGGGGTTGTTGATCAGCTGGGGGTGGTTGGTTTGGGGGTCTGCCTGGGTCTGCTTGTTGTGGTGGTTGGTTTGGGATTTCTCCATTTACTAAATCCATGTAGACGTCTGGTTGCCGTCTTAATAATTCCAGTGCTAATTGCTGCAGCACAGCATGTGGGAGGTTGAGCACTAAATCCTAACAACAAAATTTTTTGCATACTATTTAGCAACCAATTGTTCATCATCTGTTCACCTCATGCAAGCAATATATGATACAACCAGTACCTGCAACTGATTCTCCTGGGCAGCCTGTCTAGCTTCAGCACTTTCCTCAGGCACCAACCCTCCTCTGCCACGACCACGAGATCTTCCTCTTCCTGACTTTCTTTGAGTTTGGGCCATTCTTCCCCGAGGACCTAGCCCTGAATGCTCTCCAGTTTTTTCCAAGTTTTCTTGTGGTTTTGCCCTTCCTCGTCCCCGAGAATAAGGTCTTCCACGCCCACGGGCTCTTCTATTCCTGCCAGGACCTCGACTTCTTCCCCTAGCACTGCTTTTTCTTATATCAGTAAAGCTCTCATCAGCACTTGAAGTATCCTAAAGTTTGATAATTTTTAGACACAGTAATGCACTAGTAATGTACAATAGCACTTTATTCTCATGTTGCGAATAAAACATGTTTATACACTTTAATGATCTTCAATCATGGAATTGTTAAGCATTGGTGATTGGGGCTAAAAAGGCTGGGATCTTTAACAGCTAATATTCCCAGGGTAGCGGGGAAAATACCAGTGATTTAACACTGTTGAAATGTTAATTTCCCCGCCCTATCTTAAGTGTCTGGGGCCGGAGTTTCAATTGAATATTGTATAATTTTGAACAATTTTGAGTCGTGTACACAGCTGAAGTGGTGGATTGTATAAAATTTGTTTAGTAAAATTACATTTTATAGTTCACTTACCGGTCTCATTGACACATCAGAGTTATCGCTTTTATTATCCTCGCTGTTATCGGAATCAGAGTCGCTTTCCAAAACTTTTCGTTGGTTCATACAAGCCCCTGAGAATTGGTTTGCATGACATACAGACGAACAATAATGGCCGACACTCTTGCATGGGCATGCACTCCTTCCGCTATCTCTAAGACACAATCCACGACAAGAGCAATTTGATATGTCATCTGAGTTCGGAACAACAGCCGCCTGCTCAATTTCAAATCTTTCAAGGTCATCCAATTGAAAACTATCATTCATATTTACATTTTATTTGCATAACAAAAGTATCAAATTCATAATTTTGGTGTAGTGATGAAAGCATGTGATTATATGACGAATGTAATACTTAGTGTAAGAATATTAGAATGTGTTTATAAACACAAAATGTAAACAAGACTCCCGCATATGCGCAAACCGGACTGTAGACTATCTTTAAGGAAAGTTGATAAGAAACTAAACTAAATTGTAGGCCTGATTAAAAAGATGTGTTTTTATATTCGTCTTGAAACTGGTTATAGATTCACAACGACGAATATTCTCGGGCAATGAATTCCACAAACTGGGTGCGACATATTGAAATTAACGTTCTCCATAGCGGACTAATCTTGCAGGCGGAGTTCTTAAGAGCAGACGTGTAGATGATCGTAATTCTCTAGTGTGCTTATAGATCTCTAGCATGTCGAAAGACATATGATGATCAAAAATAGCTCCAATGTTATTAGCTGAGTAAGATGGTTTTATTTGGTCACTAGCAACTTGAACAAAGTCAATTAGTGGACACTGTTGGCCGCGGGGTGTGCAAAAACAAGGACCTCTGTCTTGTCACAATTTAGTTTTAACATATTGTGTGCTAGCCACGATCTTATCTCGGTAATGCAGGCTTCAATGCGCGTCATGCAGGTTTGTTTATCTCATTCATTCGGTTTAAAGTATAAGTAAAGTTGGGTGTCATCAGCATACAGATGGTATTGGAGGCCTTGTCTTCTAATGATGTCTCCTAATTGGTGCAGTATATAATAGGTATAAAATAGCGCCAAGCACATATCCTTGAGGTATTCCACATTGTAGCGTTGTTGTTAGATTTAACATTATCGATAATCACAAACTGTTTTCGGTCATGAAGATAGGATTCAAATCATTTCAGAGCTTGACTTTTTATCCCAAAACGATTTGAAAGTCTTGCAATAAGCAACTTGTGTAGTTGTGCAATGATTCGGAAGGGGAGGAAATGCCAGTAGACCAATCAATAATATCAGGCAGATTAAAATCCCCACAGATGATTATCTGATCGAAATTGAATTGAGAGGCATGGCGTGATGACTTTTTTTACGCCTAGCTTCAGATCGAAGTTCGCATTGTAGAATTTCCGCATCACCTTCTAAGTCTTTACGACGAAGAGTTTGTATAGAATTCTTCACTGCTAGCAAAACTCCACCTCCAGTTTTATCCTTTCTGTCACGTCGATGGATGGAAAAGTCTAAACCAGGCAAGATCTCACAGTACAATATATGAGGTTTTAACCAAGTTTCAGTGATAGCGATAGCAGGTCTGCGGCGAGAGATTGTAATTCTGCTGATTTGTTTACTATGCTTCGCGCATTCATATATAGACACTTAATTTCCGAACAGAAAGAGTGTTGAGTTTGTTTTTTTGGGTAGTGGTACTTGCGCTGTGAGATACAGGATGTGGATGTATGTCTCCACTACGTATAGCAGATACCATTATTGGGTTGAAAGAAGCAGAGCAGTTAAGATAGTAGTTTAGTCTCCTTTTCATAAGACCTTTCCGACGAAAGAACACAGTTGAGGATGATAAATTAATTCCAGAGTGCCAAGTAGGGCAAACTTTAAAATCCATCTGTGCTTTTGTTAATGAAGGTAAGGTTTCAGTGCCATTGATGTTATATTTATAACTTTGTATGGAGAGAAGTAGAAGAAACAGGAGCTGGTGGAGTAGGTAACCAACCACAATGATTTACAAATGTCAGGGAAAATCCCGCAGCCAAGATGTGGAATGTGCAAAATATCAGGGAGCAAAATCTCGGGTTTCAAAGGTCAAGTGAACAACATTATTATAGAAAGAATATATATATTTGTGCATAGTCATTGATAATATTTACAAATAATCACTATTCTGTCCCTTACTGCGAGTGATGAATGTACATGTTTGAGAGTAAACATGACATGGAATGTAAAACACGCAGCTCTAGATTATAAAAACAGCCAGCGCTAGCCTCGTGCGGGTTAAGTACAGTAGCATATTTATCATGACCATGGCAAGCTTCGCCACAGTGCCTGGGCCAATTTTCGTTTTATATATCGTTTTCTCAATCAATTACTATGGACAGAAGGTACTAGTTATCGAAATGTTGCGAATGTAGAGATGCTTGCAATTAAATAATTTATTTCAAAACTCATTCTTCTTTAGTTCCCAAAAATATCTATTCCTGCTCTTAGTTCTTGCTCGTGGGCTTAATACTTAATAAATAACATCATGGAATTTAACATCTCGATCTGGAGAATGCCCGATTTACAATACGAAAGCCATCCTGGGTTTGAACAAGGTTTGTTAGAAACAGCCTACTCGGGAACAGGATTGAAGTTAGTTTTGCAGTGTAAGGCGGGTTCTTTTTGAAAGGCAGTCTAAATTGGTTTAGTTTACAGTAATGCACCATTGAAGCAGGTTGCGCTATCCAGTCAAGTGTGACCAATGCATGGCAACCGTGCATAATTGCTTTCTCGGCCGTGTGTATTTACCTAAGGAAATGATCGAGAAGCGGTTTTGATTTTATGAACTATTTACTGTAATTTTAAGAATTCTTTATCATTTCTATTTAGAAGTTATTATACAGAAATACAGGATGTCCCCAAAAATCTCCCTCACTATGTTTTGTAGTATTACCACATTTATTCAGAGTTTTGTACTAAAGGGCAGAGCTATATCATATAATAGTGATCTACTGATATTTGACTGGTCAAATTAGCCAACCGTTTGGCCTCAAGGATCACTTAAGGTCGCGACGTCAATATACAAACTTGTCCAAATTATGTCCTGAAGTTCTATAATAATAGTACGCAGTATTTCTTTAATAGCTGAATGTGCCACAAATGTAGTATTATCGAAATCAGCGAACCCAAATTAAGGAAGCTGCCGAATGTACAGCCATGCACAATTCAGTTGTGAGATTTAATTTACCCCTTCAAATATTTTTCTTTTAGGGTACATTTATCCCATGAAACGTATACCTACCTACGCCAGCATTTTGTGGAAATTCTTTATTGCAAACAGAATATCAAAATTGTCGCAAAACAAAAGAACAATGTCGCACATTAAATGACAGAATCGCAATACATTTTTAACATCATTAGAATACCTTGCTGTCGCAACTTGCTGCCGCGAATGATGTTTGCGCCTTGTGATCACATGGAAATGCAACACTATTATAGAACGAATATATATTTGTGCCTTGTCATCGATAACTAGCTAATGTTTACAAACAACCGCTATTCTGGCCCTTACTTTGCGTGATGAATACATGAAGTTGAGAGTAAACATAATATGGAATCCAAAGCACGCAGCTATAAAGATTATACCAACACTGTAACAGTCAACCTCGTCTTATTGTTGATGAATTTGTAACGTTTATATATTCGTGCTTTCGACGGGGAAATGTAAGACTATGAATAAAATAAAGGTAGAAATGCATACCTCGTTCTAAAAATCGTACTTTGAATAGAGTAATGACTTTGTCTTGAATTATTGAGCGTCTTTCAACCACATGGGACCAATTCACTAAAACACCTATTTGTTTCTTGGAAGAGTTCTTTCCAGAATCGGTCGACGAAACGGACGTATATAAACATGGACCCATGAACCATGGACCCATCACCGCAGTGGTCTTGGACCCTGGACTCAGTGGCGAAGCTAACTATAGCAAGTGGTAATGCTTCACAAGTTTCTAATTATTTGCATGTATTTATTCAAACCTTTAGAAATCTATTTTTTTTAAACCTCGCATTAGACTATTTCGGTGCAGGTTTAGTAACATATCATAACCATGGTAGCTTCGCCACAGTACCCGGACGAATGCGTAGAGAACCCCTACGTTTTTGTCAGAGATTCTAATGAATACATCAGTATATACCACATCAATATTAGTAGGTCAATACCCTTTCACAATAAGATAAAATACTCACAGGACTCTCTCCGCAGCGGCTTCGGCGAATTCGGTCGATCTTCAATAATTTTAGAACATCAGAAACAGTGCTACAATTGAAAGCGCCTCACTACATAGCCTCTTAAATCGAAATGAGTATATATACAGGTGGACCAACCTGAACGAGACCGCCCCACTAATATTTTGGTACTCTTAATACCTTCTCACTTATGATCCACGGAACGTGCCCCATCTGCCTCCTCTCTCGGCAGCCATGGTTATAACAATTATAATGATAGCTAACTATATTATGATAAATATAGCTCTCATTTCTAATCTCAAATTGATTTTACTGAAAAAAATAATAGTCGAATCAGGATAAGGTCATAATTATTTTGATTACAGCGCTGTACGAGTTAGTTGAAGTATTTCCTGGATATATATATGTTATTTACCGGATGGGAGGTCCGTACTGAAAAAATATTTTCCAGAGGTCTCAAAAACGGCCCGAGGCAGAAGGCCGAGGGCCGTTTTTGAGACCGAGGGAAAATATTTTTTCAGCACGGACCGACCTAAACGGTAAATAACGTTTTTATTTTTTTATCGCTAATAACAGAAAAATATACGGAAATTTAGGATACCGTTGACAGTGGTCAGATATCGTAAAAAACCGCCCGCTCACGTAGCCAATCAAATTGCTGGAAAGCGTAGGATACCGCTCGCTCACAAAAAATAAAAAAATAAAATATGATATGGATTCAAGTACAAAATCAAATAATTTAATACTATTGAAGTAGAAAAGTAGCATAAAATATATGAAGTGGAATTAATATAGAATATCACAAACCATCACAACTTTATTTTTCACAGTTTTTACGTATTTTTTAGCCGAACTTAATTAAGGAAGATTTGAAAAAGGCTAATTCAGGGTCAGAGCAACATTGAACACGTTTTGCAGGTCTGTTAATGCTCGCAATGAGCATGTAATTTAGGTTCTCACGAAATTTGTGGGATATATTTCATATTTAAACGTTTAAAGATTTATTGCTACTTTCTCACACATCTCATGTAGTTGGTTTTTGTCAGTTTAACGGGGAAGTTTGACAAAATAAGAGCAATTATCAAGTAAATATCTTAGTGTCATTTATCTTTCAAAATTGTGATTTGGGCATTCTGAAGACAGTCACGCTCCTGTAAGCACGCAGTTTTGACAGCCTTGCCAGCATGAAACATGGCGGAATGAAAGGGCGAAGGGCGATTGCAGTCCACTTTTCTTTGTTTTTCTTTGTGTAAACACTCAAAGAAACTGATGAAAAATTTCCAAAGTTTAAAGAAAAAATCTTAAAAATATGTTATTTTTGAGGACATTTAACAATTAGCAATTATTGAATGAGGTTGAGCATGATACGAAGAATTATCAGCGTCGAAGTTTGTGTTATCTGCCGAAGCTGAATTAAAAGATATCTATATATTTAAAAAATATATCTCCCGTATTTGAGTTAGATTCTTTGTTCATACGTTCATAATTCAAATGTTCATACATAACATGCACTTAAACTGTTTTTTTCGATAAACTTCGTCTTTGTCTTTGAACTACAGTCTTTCAAATCTGATGTTGTTTTTATTCTGTAACGTATTTGAATCAGAAGATACCGTAAAACGTCAGAGAAATAGTAGATACAGGCTAGTATAACATTTTCATCGCGGCAATCAAGGCTAACACGTTTTTATATATTTTCAAATCCCGATCGAACCACACAACAGTACTTGCATGGTTTCTTTGCTTCTAGTGTGCTCCCTCTTTTTCTTGATTCTACTGGCATTGCATTTACTGTGCTGGATTGTTGTCTACTTGCCAGCATTGTATGAATGGTGCATTCAAGTGCTTGTATACTCTTTTTAAGATATCATCTGTTGTAGTTTGTGCATTCGCATGTGGTTCTCCTTGCTATACATGTAAGCATTTAAACCCAGTTAAGCCTGGCTATCCCAGTTAGTCCTGCAAAACAACTCCACTTTAGTCTTTACAATAAAAGCCGGGGGATATATAGATTTGTCAACCTGTAGTTATGAGCATATTTATGTAAAAAGGTATGTACTTCGCAATCTTCTCGCCTTATTCTATTTTAGATCAAAATGTAGAGGAGGGCTATCTTCCTGAGGGTTGTGGGTGACATTCCTATAACATTCATCTCTGGGAGGGTGAAATTCCCAGACATTTGCACCTTGGGCATCTTATTAGCCCAGCTTTTTCCAAGCCAGCCAAAAGGCAGACATTACTGGACAAGGCCTGCATTGGGTTGAATGGTTAACCATATGGAAATATAAATCCATGCTCAACAGCCATATAATTTTCGGTTGTTTCTTTAATAATGGAGTTTTCTGTAATTTATTGGGGATGAAGAATGTGCTTTTCTTTTAAACTAATTAAGTCAGTTTTATGATTATTTTCACTCACTGAATGATCCCTCCACTTCTTCTAACATGCCTTAAACTGGTATGTTATTTGTATTTATTGGCTTAATAATTTCAAACAAACGATACATTTTTACTGATTACAAGAAATATAGAGGATTGTAAAAATACACTGACATGCTCGTCCAAACTCTACAGTTAGCTAATAGAAAAAATAGTGTTATGCTAGAGTTCTATACCATGTCTATTTATCTTTTCAAATACTTAATACGATTATCAGTTAGTTTCTATAATGTAAAGTATATTATGCCTGTAACAAACATGCTATGCTGTATTTCTATGCGAAATATGCAATATATGACGCTAGCTAAATAGCCAAAGTTGAGTTAATACAGTCAAGTGTTTTCAATGTCATATTTTAGGCCATTTCGTTGTTACCATCATTGTTTGGCAAAGAAGCATCCTCATAATGTTCTTCACTTTCACCGAACTCTTCCCATGGGAGCCGTGCTACAAAATAGATGATGACAAGCACAACAAGTATCAATTGTACTAATACTGTGTACGACACCTTTCGAAATGCTGATTCCACTTCGTCCAGATAGATTTTTAAAATGAGTGGAATAAAGATTCCGACGATAATGATTAAGCTAAACCCGAGCTTAAAATATAATAAGGTACTCTTCTCCCATTTCTGTGCAACCCAAAGCATGATATACGAAACGATAAGAAGGCCAAAATTGAGCATTTTGAATAGCAAGTATGCAGCAGCTGCACCAATGAAGGCTCTCTCAGGATCAAAAACAGTAATACGGTAGCAAATGACAAAATCATTCCGCGAGATAGATGTACAGTTGACCGGTGATTCATCGTAAGCAAGGGTATCAGATAATTCCACATCATCTTTCCTTTTGAAGCAATCTAAGTCTGGGTCGTGAATGCATTCGTAGGTTACGTCAGCGATAGCAAGTATAGGAAAAAGCATTGCACGCATATTGAAATAATGAAAAGTGAATTAAGCATAAAATGATGTCGGCTTGACGATGGAAGTTTCCTTTTGCAGACGAGGTAGGTCGGTCTTTTGTCGATATTCTTTTCACTGATAATGTCTTTCATGATGATCAGCATCAAGCGCTCGCTTTTTCGATAATAATACCAAATAATGGCACCAGTGATAAATACCACAAAGGCTGGTACGAAAGTTATGGCGAAAATAATACCGGTATAGCTTTTCAAATCCATTTCTCTTTTCTATTGTTGCTTTGTGATCTTCTCAGAAGGAACTATAATAAACCATCAAATAAGTTATCAGTGTATTAGAATTCCATTTCCCTGCGCCGTCCTGCCTGGAAAGGGGGCCGGGGTTGAACTAACTTCGCGATAAGAATTATTCTGCGAAAGTTCTATCACTTGATGTCGATAATCTTCAGACAAGGGAACTCCTACTTTATAATTTCTTCCAAATTTGTTGACAGAATTCATTTTACCAGAATAGATTTATCGAGAATACATTTTTTAACATGTTTTTGAAACTTTACCAACATTCTTTTGAAACTTTAGTTGCAAATGACTGTACCGGCGCTGCAACAAAGAAAGCATTTTCACGAGAATTGCCATAAAAGGCTAGATTATTTCGTAGTTTAATAAAAATTTTATTAAACTACGAAATAAATGGCATCGTTTTAAAGATATTTTCAATATCGAATTTATTGTAGCATGTAAACCAAAGGTAGGAAAGCGAACTGAATATTTAATTAGTTCATATTTTTGTTAGTTTGTAAACAAAACAAACGCAATTTACCTCTCTAAAGAAATCGTAAAACGCTGAATCGAACGGTGGTATTGTCAACTACATAGCATTCACTGAACCGAAGATATGAAACTGCAAAATCGTAAGACGATATCGTCCTATGAAGAACGATAAAGAGGTAAGTCCTTCGAATTTTCGACCATTTGCCCAAATGATGGTTGCCTATTTGTGAAACGTTCAGCATTGCCAGTTCAGACTACAAACTTCCCTTCTCGTGAAATGTTTCGACCATCAAATTTCTTTGTCAAATCTCGATTTGAAGTCCATGGGTTCGCCATCTTATTAAAATTCTTAAATTGGAATCCGAAATTAAAATAATTTCAAAGGCAGACGATAGCTTTGCACTCAACTCCCAATGGTGGAAAAATGTGTTTATCGTACCGTATTTGGCCATTCTTGACCGCAATGATACAAAAAGGTATCATTTGGTGTGAAAAAGGTAAATATACGCAGTACACTAAGCAATAAACGCACGATAACATGTTAAAACTTTTGTTGATATACCCAGTAGATTAGATAATCAATTCAAATTATTTCGCCGTCAAATTATAGTGAAGGATTCTGTTAAAGAGATTTATGAAAGTAACGATCTAACCGTAAACCTTCTAAAGAAAAGTGCCTCTATTAATTTTCTGTGACAGCCATGAATAATTAATGCACTGAAAAAATATAAAAAGTATCGAAGCTGGATCGTTTAGAGCCCAGAACAAGTCACAGGAAAATACATGGTTGAGAGTTTTTCGAACTAAAGCCATCCTAGATAGCAACGAGTGTCCTTAGTGAAATTGATTTCTTGGAATTAATCGTCAAAACTTGATAGCCTTAATAGACTGTCAATGCAATTGAAGCTAGATCGGCACTCACATGGGTTTCCATACAAACAGCGGGAAGAAAAAGTATGTTTTTACAAACTATGTGTTCTCAATCTACTAAGCAACGAAATGACCAAATTGCAGAATATTGTCTGATATGAATATGGAACGAACACCATGGGACGAATAAATTTGAGAAATCCCAAAACCCTCAATCCATGTCTATTTTCGACGTTACCATCTTGATCTATTCATCTGACATAATTCAAAACGAGTTTTCCGTCTAAGATAGGAAACTCACCCAACTTTTTCCCCGTCGTTTGGACGGGAAAGTTAAGACGGAAAACCCGTCGTTACCGACTCTATATCATGACGAATCTCTCGTCTGAGACGAATTTCCGGTTAACGTTTTCATAATGGTTTACGAAAGTTGGTCAAAACACGATGAGGAAATCGCTATAAATCTAAGAGCCCGTGGGTTATTTGTGGTAGCAAAAGCCATTGTATACTATGAATGGATCGCTGTTCGCTTGAAAACCTGTAAAATAAATAGATGAATGCAAAGCCCACCATTTAAGGGAAAACAATTACTTAAAAGATTTTCTCAATGATTTGTCTAGGACGGAGCGTCGCTAGAAACCAAAATAACTCCGAGGGTGATGTCTCTATCAACGGTTATGCAGTAGTTCCATATATACATTCGAAGCGCTATAGAGCCATGCGTTACATAAGATGGCGTAACTCATGGGATATTTATCGAGTCTTGGCAAATTTAAAGAAGGCTCAAATCGCGATTTAACAACGAAATTTGGTGTTTGAAACATTTTACAAAACAGGTAATTTGTGTGGAAAAGGTAAACCTATAAACTAAATATTACCCGTGCGATAGCACGCCAAATTTGGATTACCTTTTTTGATACACTCTGTGTTAAGGTAGTCTTAAAATCGTATGTGACTTTGGGCCGTATCTTCGCAAAGCCAACAGATCCTGTTCGTATACGTTCAAAAGAACATCAAGGGGAAATCAGCTTGCTCTACCCGTAATTTACTAATGAGTCCAGTCAACCAATTTCTGCTCAATCCAGTCCTGCAGCAGTCCATATCCATGTCCAGTTCAGCTCAGTCCGCGTTTGATCAGTTACGCACTAGTTGGCCAGTTCAATTTCAATAGCCAATCAGGTGGATAGTTTTACATATATTAGGATTAAGGCGCTGTGAAATATTTACCTAATAATACGAATGTCAAAATCAAGCGTTCATGATAAATGCCTGCATTAACACTAGCAGCCAAAAGCCATAATACATATGTATGGTGCTAACTTTATTTCAACCAATCATTTCAACCAATCAATTTTCAATTTTTATATCATTCTGTACATTGTCATATACAATGTCACTGACAGAGAGTGAATATCCGATTAGGTTTGCGTTGTTTGATAGTAAACATGATATGGAGAGATAAACTCTTTGAAGAATCGATAAAAGGTGGAAACTGCTTACCTCGTTCGTATCCTTCTATATTTCTACACTATGTCTGCAACATAGTACACGTAACACTGAATTCTTAAATGTCTTTCTGGCAGATGGAGCCAAACTAAAATGCCTTTTATATTTGAATTCTAGGAAGCGTTCTTACTGGAATGTTATTGTGAATGAAATGGATGGATAAAAACATGGACTCGTGGACAAAGAACCCATCACCCTTGCGGTCCTGGTCCCTTGATGTGTGAAAACCCCCTAACGATCCGAATGATATTTCAATCTATATTAATGTAAATTTCAAGCCCGTCCTTCGCCCCCGAATTTTAATAATATGATAGAACACTCTTAGTCGTGCTTTAAATCAGGGCGGACTGGCCACCTTAGAGGTGCCCGGAAAATCTGGACTAGAAGGAGGCGCACCCCCATCGAATTTATTGCCCTAAAGCACGTATAATTTAGACAAAAAGGATAAAAAGACATTGAATATATTTATCAATAATTACAATCTTGCAATACAACACTAGTCAAGAAAAATGTTCACTAATATAGATTATTTTGCAACAGAATCACAACGATAGTTGAGAAAAAGAGTCACATGAGTTGTAAATCATCTTAGTAACGTCAGGCCCACTGACCGTGGCTGACTCGCAGTTGCATTTTATATTACGACTTCTTTTCGAACATCAGGACTTATTTCGGCGAGTCATCGGTAAGTCGTCATAATAAATAATTTGATACGCTTATTTTCCAATTTCTACAGCCGGGCGTTTGCCCAGTAAGCCCGAATGGCCAGTCTGCCCGTGCTTTAAATATCACAAAAAGTTATCTTTGCGGAAATGTCGAACCAAATAATTCCCGAGCCACTCGCGAAGCGTGTAAGGGTAATCCCGTTGCGAGGGTACTAATTCCGTCCGGCTATTCGCACCCAGAGCTTGCAGAGCTAGCATGCAGAGTGAAAAGTCAATTTTGCTTCGGTTCATGGATGGACTTGCTCTAATCTCTCTTTTATTGTCTTTCTGCAACGATCCACTATAGTGCAAATAACATGACGTAGCGCGTGATGGCGCAGCGAGAATGAGAGTCTTGCCAACTTCGGAAAATCTTGGTTCAAAACTGAACCGAAACTGCTAGACTTGCTTCAATTTTCTCTTTCATTGTCTTTATATATCGCATAAATACTATACAGTAATATAAATAACATGAGTTACACTATAGTAAATACATAAATTAAAGACAATGAAAGAGAAAACTACCTCAAGTTTGGGAAGAAAGCTCGTGTAGTTCCTTTTATTATTATATATAGTTTATCTATTATTAACGGCTATGTAACACCGGTCAAGATGTGAAGATGAAACCATATTTCGACGTATATTTACAGGGCGTATTTGCCAACAAAAGAATATAAATAAAATTGTAACAATCTGTGGCTTTTAATTTATTACCCTTGTGAAATGTCCTACTTTTGTTATATTTTTATTTGCTTTATATTATGAGCTCTTGCTCAACTTATTGATTCAAATTTTATAGTCTAACAACCGAAGTTCCTGGCATATAGTAAATAGCTGAGCTCATTTTACGTGTACTGGTTCAAAATTGCAGTTATTTTGTTGTTATTGTCGTTGTTATAGAGTTATCCAAAATTCGGTTTGAGAACACAAGGTTTGGCTGCCATGCATCGAATTCGCAAAAAAATGTGATGGAACAGACGACATAAGATTGATCGACGGCAAGCCTAAATTATAAACTGAAAAGTTGTTTATCTCTGAGTAATTTTGACATTTCTGGCAATCCGCGCCTTGACTTTCCTTTTAATATTGGGAACCGCCCCCAAATTTGCAAGAAAGTGCGCATGCTCAAAAATTGCATGAACCAAATGGCCCAAATGACACAAATTTCATATCAATCGGTCTTTTCTTCTGGTGTAGATGAACTGAATATTCTACACGTGCGCGCTGACGACTATTTTTGCCTCCTGCGGGGGGAAATTAGCATACGGCCCTGTTCGACGGGCAATACACGGAGATTGTTTTTATTACTTTTTGGGATCGATTTAGGAGTATAGAGTAGATTACACAACCCAACATCTTTAAAACGACTTTTAAAGACTTTTTGGTACATTGTTTCGCGTGACAACAACTGTATTAAAGTTTAAATAAGAAAATTTAAGAATTTCAAATGCGACAATTAAATAAGATTAGATAACGTATGGATTCCGCTTTTTTCTGAATACACCCGTATAATTGTTCTGAGTTGATTGTTAAAAACTGAAGAGTATGCCCCAGTCGATCTCGAGATCAGCACTTTATTTCTTCTAACACTACCTTCCACGAAAGCGGACGAGCTGGGTTACATTTTATCACATGCTTCCAATTCATACGGTTACTTGTGGCCTGTGCTCGAGTTCGTCCTGTTCAAGCTTCTCATGTGAACTCGAAAGGCGAGTGAGTGCACTTTCGAATTAAATTGGCACCGTGGGAACCCGGAGGCTAAGAGAAGCCCTGCTAGAGTAAGCCAATTTGTGCGATGCAGGAAGTGATGCTCCGCTGAACATATGTTTCCCGAGTTTCCTAGTCGATCAATGGCAATGTTCAGACATGAACACACTGAACAAACAAAGGGATGCTCCTATCGAAAGAAATTTGCATACATTTTACTGCTGTTCAAATCTTTGGTTACATGTTGTTAGCTAATCGTACCTGAAATTACATAATCAAGAAACGATTTGCATCCAGAACCCCCGGTTGCTTGCAAGAAGTTTTGCTTGCAAGAAGTTTGTAAAAACTTTATTCGATACATTTTTTTAGATTATTAATTTATATACAATACAGGTTTTCATCCAATTTTGTAGTATGAAGGCATTTTCGTAAACCATCCTGAAAATTTGGTCATTTTATTGCTTTGGCAAGTTGGATAGTTCCAGTTTGTAAAAACATGCTATTTTCTCCCGCTGTTTGTACGCCTCAAGTGAGTGTTGAATCGAAATAGCTTTAATAATTTAATTACATCGCCTGAAATAACATTGAAATAGAACTGCGAGGAGTGTTTTCATTTTTAATTTCGCTTTATTTGACACAATTAACAACGATCAACAGGAGTCAACGTATTAAATAGTGAGAAAAGGTACGCGAAGCTTGCAAAATTTCTGATTAGAAAAGCAATATTGATTTGTATCGAAACCTTAGAAGACGGTGTTATTTTCTCACTCTTTTTGTTTACGCATGTTTCTAATTCTCGCGCATTTTGATTGACCCAGAGCCAAATGATAAATAATTATTTGCTGATTAAAGGTTTTTCGTAACCATTCGTTGTCATTAAAATTAATATTGGTTATTAATTAACTATGAAATCATGCATGAAAATGAAAGCAAAATTCAAAAATACAAACGAAACTAAATTATACTAATGCGTTGCATATTCTATACTATATATAGCTTGGTTAAGCGAGGATTTAGCGTTATTTCAAGCAAAAGTGTGTATTGTAAGGTCGAAGATCAAGGATTTTTTCTCGGAGCCGTGGCTGTGTAAGTGTAAAAGCAGTACTTTATATTAATTAATATTTTTGTCAAGCAGTTAATATTTTGGTCAAACAACTTTAATATATTTTATAACTAATGTTTTACCTATACATAGAACTTTAGTTAAACATTCCCATATTGAATGACAAGTCGTAAGTATAAGTTTGTAGTATTATACGAACCTCAAAAATATCTAGAGCCTTAGAGAAATAAATGAGACCATAATATTCAGCTACTGCCCAAGGCGTTGAAGACAATAAAAAAGCAAATGACCTTTTCAAGAGTAAAATCATACCTTTTCGGTAATTTGATAAAAACATTCAAATGTTCCACATTTTTCCTAGATATTAACAACGGTCTCGGGCCCACAAAACACACAGTTTCCCACGGCGCAAGTAAATAATAAATACGCCAATAAATATACGTTTGTTAGATGTGCTTCGTTAATTACTTTTATTATAATATTTCTTAGATACATGCAGCTAAGGTGTCCTGAGAAATGCCTTCCACTGAATGCTTTCTGGTATCATTACCATAGTTTTAATTGACGTTCCAGATTTATAGATAAAATGTATGAAATAACCGTTCGTACCGTACGTTCGTATTGACTCGTTGATTTTTGACTAATAATTGACTTACCAAGCTTGTCAATCGTTTACCTTCTACAATTACTTAATAACGTGGGACACCAATATATAAACTTGTCCAAATATGGAAATTTGGTCAAAACTATTTCAATATATGTAGAATATGAATTTTTTAAGAGAACGCCCATCAATCTACGCTAAAAATAAATCCTGTTCTCCGTAACATTCAGATTTCGTTTAAGGCCTATAGGCAGAAAAATGAAAAGTCCTGAATGCTGGTTAGTGACAGAAAAGATGCATTAAGAGCCAAAGATAGAGGTGTAACGTACGTGAGAAGTATAATTGAATTTATACGATTTATCTTTTGAAACAACTAGCTTGCCAAACTTATTAAATTTAACTCTTCGATTTCACAAAACAAGGTATATTGTTGTTGCATTTGAAGTGATTCTATATAGAGACCATGCAGTCAAATATCAATATTTGGGCCCGCAATAATTGGCAACTTGCTGTTGCGGTGATCCAATTCAATAGATTAAAATTTTATGATAGATATTTCCTCCAGTATAGAAATCTGAAACTTCTATATTAAAGCCAATATGGTAGGTAATGCCACAAAACATAGTGGGGGGACATTTTTGAGATATTGAGACGTTCGGTACAATAAGATTTAATGAAAACGAATTTTTAAAATTCAAGTTATAATAAATAGTTATTAAAACCAATGACAGCGTGTCGATCAAATCTTCACATTAATAAGGCCACGTCCTTCTACACTAAGCCTTTCTACTACGTCCTTGAAGCAAATAATGCATGATGGCGATACGATGGCCAAACTTTGAAAAAAAACACTGATCTGAAGATAGAGCAGGTTTCCAACCAACATAGCTCGAGCCCAGGTTCGTTTTGGAAATTTGAGTTAAGGTTTATTGAATTGCCATCTCTCCATGTGGGGATGTTAAATCTCATTCACTGTTACGTATTATGCTCATGAGAAAGAATTGTTAGGTTAGGAATAGGATTCGTTTTTCAGAATTAAGAAAGAATGAATAAAAAAATATATAATTTCGTTAGAATCTCTGCTTTTACAACAGCTGAATAACTAGCACCCTTCTGTCCATACTAATTATAAATTCAACTAAACGGAATGTACAGTTGTGAAATACCGATAATTATAGATGAACGGTAACATGCAGAAGGTTTAAGGTTAAATTGTAACTTTTCATAAATCTCTTAAATATACCTCTTCTCTATAATTTGGCGCAAATATGTGGAATTGATTGCAGTGGTTAATTTAGGATTGGTTAATTTAGCTATTTTTGGTTCTGATGTCTTTTGTTCATTTTGTTGTTTATAGTTCCTTGTGAGACATCATAAACAAACAATAGAAAAGAGAAATGGATTTGAAAAGCTATACTGGTATTATTTCCGCCATAACTTTCGTACCAGCCTTTGTGGTATTTATGACTGGTGCCATTATTTGGTACTTTTATCGAAAAAGCGAAGGCTTGATGCTGATCATCATGAAAGGCATTGTCAGTAAAAAGAATATCGACAAAAAACCGACATACCTCGTCTGTAAAAGGAAACTTCCATTGTCAAGCCGATATCATTTCATGCTTAATTCACTTTTCATTATTTCAGCATGCGTGCAGTGTTTTTTCCTACTCGCTATCACTGACGTGACCTACGAATGTATTCACGACCCAGATTTGGATTGCTTCAAAAAGAAAGATAACGTGAAATTGACTGATACCTTTGCTTACGATGAATCACCCGTCAATTGTTCATCGATCTCCAAGGATGATTTCGTCATTTGCTACCGTATTACTCTTTTCGATCCCCAGAAGACCTTCCTTGGCGCGGCTGCTGCATACTTACTGTTCAAAATGCTCAATTTTGGCCTTCTTATTGTTTCGTATATCATGCTTTGGATTGCCCAGAAATGTGAGAAGATTACCATATTTTGCTTTAAGCTCGGATTCAGCTTAATCATTATCGTCATAGTGTTTATTCCAGCCATTTTAAGAATCTACCTGGACGAGGTCGAATCAGCATTTCGAAAGGTGTCTTACACAGTGTTAGTACAATTAGCAGTGGTTGTGGCTGTCGTCATCTATTTTTTAGTACGTCTTCCATGGGAAAAGTTTGATGAAAATGAAGAATATTATGGAGATGCGTCTTTACCAGTGGCGTAGACAAGGGGGGCAAGTGGGGGCTCAGCCCCCCGTCCCAATGGGCTGAAGGACTGCCCTTGTTAAAAGATGAAATCCGCGTAGAAATTAGAGGGGGGGACGTAGACAACCCATGTGACTATATTTTATGTTATTGATAAAACTATTATTACTCAGGATGCTGAAATTACTTCAGTAATCCCGGTTTTTTGTGGTTGTCGCTTCCTTTGAAAGTGGTCTTAATTAAAGTACGTGAAATGTTCTTTTCTAAGAAATTTTGAAATTCAAAATATTTCCTGTTTTTTCCCTTCTCCAAACATTTTTAGGAGTAGCTGTTTGAGAAATCATTAAAAATCAGGTCTTTCCTCCAGTAAATATTCTTCAGAATTATGCAAAATCTCACCCCAGAAACACAGGAAATCACCATTGAGGGAATTTATATTTCAAAATTTTCCTTGGGGAGCTTGCCACCGGACCCCCCTAGAAAGGTTCACGCCTTCGGCGTTCGATATCTGTCCCCCCCCCAAAAAAAAGAAACTTCAAGTCTGGCTACGCCACTGGTCGTTACCAGACAATGTTGGTGCACATGAGAACGAAATGGACTGAAATAGTGACATTGCATGAAAACACTTGACGAGTATTAACTCATTTTTCATTAATTGGCTTCATATATTGCTAGAAGTACAAGCATAGAATAGGAAATGACTAGAAGGGTCACTTGAGGCCGAACCTTTGAAGTTTTTGACGCTGCGCATTACGCATGTTCATTACCATTATTCTAGCCTGTCAATTGCATTTTCTGACCAATAAACACGCTGAACTGGCTGGTCCGCCATTATTCTGGCCAGATAGCTGCATAATAATAGGGTGTCACGTTGCACTGCTGAGTGACCTTTCTGGTCATTTCCTCATTCTGTGGTACAACATAGCATGTTTTACTATAAACGACTTTATAACCTAATAGAGTATAATGGACAGGGTACGTATAGAACTCTGCCACTAGACAAGTGTTTATACTTTTTCTACTGCTGTAGTTTGCACGAGGATGTGTATTATTATAATGCTTTTATAATGCTTATACCGGTGTGACGCGAAATTTGTGACTTGCGAAATTTCTGACATTTGTGGTTCTGCTCATGCGCAGAGAATCGCATGATTGACTTCCGGTCAGAAATTTCGCAACTCCTCAAACTTGTAGCAACACGTGTATTCTCCAAAGCATTTTCACAGCATTTTTCAAAAATTTTTAATTTACAATCATTATGGCGAAATATGCAACTGACATTGTCACTGGCTGACCTGGTGTTCCTTCGACAAAGCCTCAATCGAAAATCTGCAAAAATAAGATACGTAGAACTCGGTTCAGTTCGATCGGACTGTTGCTTGTCCATGTTGTGTGGATGCAGAGTCGCAAGACGATACTAGTATATTATTATTTTTCCTTCTATTTTTAACTTATGCAGGAGAAAAATCATTCACTTAAACCATAAACATTGTTGGTTTATTTAAATGTTATTGGTTTGTTATTAATATAGACTTCTGTGCAAGATGTTTATCACTTCTTGAAGTCAAGGCGCGAGGCTGCATGCCCAGTGAACAAGAAGAGACATATGGTCCATTATTTTCCCACAAGAGATTCGGACATGGGAATTAAAGTTAATACAAAGCTAAGTGAAGTTCCTGATTTTATGCCTGGTTGGTTATCTGACATGGTAAGTTGGATTCAAGCCTTCATTTTCACATACATGGTATTCCTGGATGTGAATAATAGGTTACAGGTACTGTTATATACAGCTATTTCAATTAAGGTTGTCCTCGAGCAAAGCGTAAAAGTCGAATACGAGCGCGAAAGGCTTGCTGGGAATCGCCAAAAAATTAAAGGACCAAGAATTTGACAAACCTCAGTGGATTCCTAAGAAATTAACATATTGTTCTTAAGTACAAGACTTTATGCTACTCATACGATTAGAAGGCATTTTAAATTCCCAAGGGTATAAAATCTTATGGTTAAGAAGAATATGTTAATTTCGAAAGGTTTGTTTTTTATACACCCTGTATACCAATTTGCAATTAAACGTGCTGCAAAACTTATGATTATTCGTGACTCCTGTCGTTATAACGTAGTGAAAAAGCCTCGAACTTGTTCCATCACAAAATTGTATGTCAGCCATAAATGCCACCTTGATTCATTCACAGCTCTGAGCCACTGATGCATAAAATATTTGATCTGAGCCACTGATGCACCTATATTTCACAGCTAGTAAAAAGCAATTCGAGCACTCGATGAGCATGGTCAAGCACAACCTTCAGCCTTGTCAAGATGATCATCAACTTTAAAGGAAATCACTGGACATTATTGGTTAGTATAGAGTTGAGTTAATTATCTTGCATATCTTGCAATCGAACTCTGATCTATATATCATATATCTGATCACAGATATAGCAGCAATTGCAGAATGGACGTCAAAAATATCAGAAATTCCGATACTTTCGCAGCCTGCTATATAGCCTATAAGTATCCCTAAAATTGCAGACAGAATATCTAAAGTATAACAAATTTTGATAATTTTAATTTAACGTAAATATAGTCTAAACTGGAATATCAGACATTATGAAACATTTCACAGATACATGGTGGTAATTGAATCGGTCGTCACGATATCAGATTTATTGACAATATTATCCTAAGCGGAAACTGTCGCTGAACCTTTTAGGCCACACATGAACCATTGAAAGCACATCAATATGTTACTTTATAAAATTTGCGATTAAAACAAAATGTGCATTTGTATTTGCTTCATTCCAAAATTTCGGTATTTCTATGCCCGAAAGCACTGTAGGAGAATATTTAATTCATTAATTCATAAATAAATAATATTTTCTTAATTTCTTTCGTCAAGGTTTTAACATTTTTTGTTTATTATTCTCTTTACATATCCTTTTTAATTATTTTTTCTGTACATTTTTTTGGGTGATAAAATTGCTGTTATGCACTGACTGGTACATGAACTGAGATGTCACTATGGATTACTTTTTGCTTTGATCGCCTACCCCCCGCATAAAATTTTGAGTCAGGAAATTAATTATGAAGAAGGGTCGAAGAACCGAGGTCATGTTAAGTAAGAGAAATAGTGCGCGAACGTGGTATAGAACCCAAGTAAAGATAAGGATTAATTGCAGTTTGCAGTAGCATGTAGTGTTATAATGACGCTTTATACTTTTTGAATAACATTATTATAAGCTAATAAATTAGCCATTTGTAGCTAATGATTTCAAATGGTTACTGTCATTTACATTGTTATTACGTATTTTACGTTTGCAACTGAATTAAGATGCTCCAACCCTTAATTATGGCTTTTGAAATGACATGTATATAACCTTATTATCTTATTTCCTAACTGGATGGCCATGTATTTAATCTCCTGAAACGCTTAGCCCGTGCAGTACGACCGTGTCCTTTCGAATGATAAATTAATAATGAAATGTGAATTTCTAAGGGCCTGTTAATATGATCCCACTTACCGAGACATCTCGCCTAGCGGGAAGAATATTTCCGTGCCGTTCATTTGGAGTGTTTCATACCGCTTGGCGAGATGAAATTACAATGTGCTCTGCAAAACTTGTACATTTCATGTACGCAAACAAATATTTTAACGATTTTGTTGTTTTTCTTGGGTTTTTGCAATAAAAAGCACTGATTTAGCAACATATTTGATGCTTGTTTGTAAAACAAACATAAAAATCGTTAAATTAAGCGACAAATCGGAAATTTGGTTTCTCGACTTCATCCCGGTAAGCGGGTCGGCGAGTTCATATGGAAAATTTTTCATCTCGCCCACCTATGGTCTCGGCTCACAGAGGCAGGATCTCGCCTCACAGATCCGGGATATAGATCTCGCCTATCAGAGGCGGGATCTCGCCTCACAGATGCGGGATCTCGCCAAGCGCACCAGCCCGCTTTCTCATGTAATAATAATAATCGTTTTATTAACAACCAATTTTGCAGTTAAACTGAATTACAATGGTTTTACAATTGTAAGATACTATATAACTAAAATTATGTAATAACATATGATTTAAGAATAATAAAAGTTTAAGTTACATTTACAACTATAAAATACTATCTAACTAGAGTAATGTAATAACATACGGTTTAAGTATATTAGAAGTTATAAGTTAAAATTGTTTCATGTCATATAATGTTGCTACGGACGGTATAAAGCTCTTATGGTAGCGGTCAGTTCTACAAACTGGAACCTTAAAACACCTATTATGGCGTAGATTGTGTTCATTAACTCTAAGAGTTGGAACGAGCAAGTTTATTTTGTGTCCTGGATCAAGCACTCTGTGGAAAAGTTGTTCACAAAGGGTGCTTCGGCGATCGTACAACGATGGAAAGTTGACGGTGGGCATCGCTTGACTGTGGGTAAAGGAAGGCAGATAATCCTGAGAGCTCTTTTCTGGATCTGCTCTATTTAGTTACTAAGGTACACAGGGAGTTTGTTGTGCCACGCCTCGCAAGCGTACTCAAGGATAGGTCTAACGCACGTGCAATAAACCTGTACTAGAACGGAGTCCGGAAAGACGTTTCTTTTCAACCGCCGCAGGGCGTATAAACGCTTGGAAGACTTCTTGCAGATGGCATTTACATGCAGGTTCCATTTCAAGTCATTCGAGATGGTAACGCCTTGCAGCTTGGCATGCTTAACGATGTTGACTGTTTGGTTGTTGATCACGATTGGTGGATAAGAGAGTGAACTAGGTGGGAAGTTCACGCGCATCTCTTTCGTCTTTGAAGCGTTCAACTTCATGTTATTATCACATGTCCATTCCTCGCACGCTTTCACGATTGAGGGGAGATTAGATTGGGACTCTGTGCAGAACTTCTCACGTTGTGGAATCGTCGACGAATTTGACAAGGTCGTTAGGCGGTTTGAGATCATTTACCATGATTAAAAAAGTAAGGGACCCAGTTTAGTTCCCTGTGGAACACCAGCTTGAATATACTTCCAAGCAGAGTAGTCCTGACCAATCTTTGTCCTCTGTAATCTGTTAGACAAGAAGTTGGCGATCCAATTAAAGTGAACTGGGTGTAAGGCCATTTGCTGAAGCTTTCTCAGTAAGACGTTATGATCGATGGCAGATCCGAAGTGATGTTCCAAGGTCATCGCATGCTTCGTACCACTTATGAAAGAGGTGGACGAGAGCCATGCTTGCGTTTGAGCCTCGTAGGGAGCCGAAGTGAAGAGGGTCGATCTGACTTATGATTGATTGGAAAAGCCAGCGGTAAGGAAACGACTCCAGAATTTTTCTAACAATGACCGTGACGGAGATGGGACGAAAATCTGAGTCGATATCTTGGGCGGGAGAAGATTTTGGTATTGGTGAAATATTAGCTAATTTCCACAAGGAAGGGACAAAGCCTTGACGGAGGGATAGGTTGAAAATGGAGCTTAGTGGATGACACAAAGCGGAAGCGTTCTCGCGAAGAAACCAAGCCGATATTTGCTTTGGTATCTTCAACGATGCTGCTTTGGTATCTTCAACGGATATGATGAATTCGGAAGGATAAACGTCAACGGGAAGCTGAGTCCAGTCAAGAAGTGGAAGGGTCGACCCAACTGCAACAAATTTTTTACACTTAACATTCACCATGCATATTCCTATAGCGCTTAAAGGTGATGTTATTTCCTCTGGACCAAGCACGTTGTCGCTTTGTAATCAGAGTTTTAATCTCTGACGTAATCCACGGTTTGTCACTAGAGTCAACCTTCACTCGACTGAGGGGGAAGTACTTGTCAATAATCTCGTTAACAGTTTTGGTAAAGAAGTGAAACTGCTCGTCGCAGGATTGCAAGTGGTACAATGGAGTCCAGTTAACTTGGCACAACTTTTCTCTCACTACTCTCCGATTAGAAGGTCGTGCGTCTCTCACGAGACGGGAGGATCTCGAGTTGGAGTTCGCGTAGGACGTGAATGGATTCAGAACTATTGAATTGTGATCTGAGGAACCAAGAGGAGCAACAACATTGGGAGAGTCATAATATTTTGAGATGTTGGTAAATACTTTGTCCAAAATATTGTTACCTCTTGTGGCTTGGTTGACGATCTGCTTGAGGCCAAAGGAGGAGCATAACCGTTGATGTTTAAACTGATTGAAATCGCCAGTTAAAATAATACCAGAATTTGTGTGGGAGGAAAGAATGGAGCCAAGATTTTCTGTAATGTGGGTTTGTAAATCAATATCACCGCTTCCGGGTGGATGGTAAATTACACCCAAAATGATGGATGTGCCGTTTCAAGAGGAGCCACAGTGATTCAATATCAGAATTTGAAAGATCATCTAGAAGGATTAGGGGTAGGAGGTCTTTAACATAAGCGCAGACGCCACCACCCCTTCTTCCATCGGATCTATCATGCCTTATCACCGAATAACCAGGAAGGTCGACGGCTGTACTAGGAACATCAACAGAAAGCCAAGTTTCAGTGATAGCCACGGTGCTCGCAAGTTCATCAGTCTTGCTTTGCAGCGACCGTGAGTTGGAAATAAAAAAGGTCGGTAGGGACGAGTACTTATCTTTAGAATTAGTATTAGTGGTAACGACTTTTCTTGCATTGTAGTTAATATCGATAATTTGATCACATCGCCTTGCTTGTATTAAATTATGAACGTGATGTAATTTTTTTTAGTAAATCGGTACTGATGCAATGATGCACTGATACAGAACTGCACAAATTTTATATTTTGGCTGAAGTTAAAATTGGTACAAAACAGTTATGATGAGAATGTCCAATTATATATGTTAGAGTTAACCGGCAATGACTAGACGTGGTGCAAAAGTATACATAATGTGAATATCACTCATTATTTTTTATCTACGAAAATAAAGCAATCTGATTGGCTAGCGAGCGTTTCAGAGCGGTCCGGATTTTTGCATCTGGCCCGCTCTGAAACTCATCCGGCCCGCTCTGGATTACGCGACAAAACAGAGGAGTGAAACAATTTTTAGATTTAAAAAATCTACCCAAAAAGTTCAAAAAGCTAGCCTAACGATAGTCAGAGTACAAAAATGAATTGCATCAACTCCAAAGGCTTCATACTGAGCACGATGCGCCGAGAAAACTAATACATTTGTTTTAAATGCTCGTGTATTAAAACTAATACATTTGTTTTAATGCACATGTATTTCAGTATTTGGCCGCATTAAAGTTAAAAAAATACAGTTTAAACAGATATCATAGAAGAAAAAACTTTTCTCCATACATAAAACTTAAAAATATGGACCAACTGTAGTGAAAACATGATTTTTCTCCCATTTGTTAAAGTACCTTTCGTATACATATTGTAAACAAAAAACAATTAAAGCCGTGGCCCTTGGCAAACAAAGTTGAGGATGTTTTTTACCGTGAAATGACCAGAAAAAATTACAGCATACCTTGTTCATTGTCCAGTTTTAGTAGAAAGCTTTGATCGAAGTCAAAACACATGCATTCACTGCATGATTCACTTTATGAGTTTTTTATGGCCAAAGCAAGTAAACACGAAGACATCCTTGTCGAAGAAACACGGAATACCGGAAAACCAGGCCAAAACCTTTCATTCCTATGATTTTTTTGTGAGTTTCTTGCCAGTTTTCTTGAGTTTTCGTCTTCGTGTTTTCTTTTAACGTTCAAGTTTTGTCAGCCTCGCTTTGAATCCACAATTGCACTGATCTCAAATTATTTCGCTACACTGGAATTTTCAATTTTAATAAATTCTTAAATTTTACCTATGATAAAAAATAAACACGTTATTTACCGGCAGCGTCGGTCCGGATGAGACCACAGTTTTTCTCATCCGGACCTCGCAACCGGTAAATAACATATATATGTCCCTTCATGCATCTGTGTTACTATCGGACTTCTATTCACTCCTACCTAACTTTGTAAGATTGCAGTATGCCTTAACCTGAACTTTTGAAATTTTTGTTTTCTTTTGCAAAATAGATGTATTTGCCAAAAGAGAATTGCCATTTCGAATCTAGTATGTACAAAAATTGGTAGCATGACCTCAAGAAACTTATATGGCTGATATCTGATATGTAGATATCATAAGTGTGTAACATAGGTAATGTTATTTCTTGGCAAAGAAAAACTTTTTTGCTTTTTAATTTAAATTAACAGATCATCAAGGAAGCAAGGAGAGTTTTGGGAACTGGAGGTTGGGAAGATAGGGATGAATTTAATAAAGATTGTCTTCAACGGTTGGCTGAAGAAATTGAGACATGATATATTATTGGATTAATAAAGGAATAAGCCCGCCAAGTAAGTGTATTGTTTGAACATACTGGTTAAGTCAGCACTGACCGTTAAAGCTGATATGCAATAAACTGGACCAGGTATTGCTGTGATAGATCTATAGAACGTATATTCATATGCATGATAGATGGAACTTTGAACTTTATTTATATAAACTACCATGCAGGAAGTGCATGGATTCCTTAAATAGGAGGTCAGGTCCATTTAGTCATGCATTTGGGATACATGATGTAATAAAAGTCTTTGATCCACTTCTTCTGACAGTATTCCTTGTATAATTGTATGATGGGCGAGATTATGAGTGAAAGATTATTTCAGGATCGATCTGTTCTTTGTTTCTGTTATATCACCACAATGTGTAGTGCATTATCAACTATGTATTATTGGGAGGGCAGTCACAGAGCGCATATGCTGAACTTGACCGTTAGAGTCAATCTTTTAATCGACATATTATATACTTTATATAGCCACCGGGCCTAACCAGAAATTGGCCTGAAAAATATACTGTATATAGATAGTTTCTAATTTGTAAATGCATGCTATATATTTCTCATAGGAATTTTTACAATGTCTTAAACTAAGAATTATTTTCTTCTACAATCAAACTTTCTCAGTAAAAGAATTATTTCTCACAATTTTCATACTGAATAAGATTTATTTTCTTATAATAGCAAATTTTCTTCAGAAATTGTTTCTCACAAATTTCTTATATGAGAAAAAATCGCATGATTTTCTTAAGAAATTGTTCTTGAGAAAATGAGTTAGAAAATGTTCTATTATTCTCCTAAGAAAAGTATAACCTTGTGTGAATTGAACACAACAGGTTGTTTGACAGCAATGCTAATTTCAATTTCAAACGGCTTACTTTTTTGGGGACACCCTGTACATGCAGGGTGTCCCGAAAAAAGTATACCTTTTGAAATTAATTTTCCTATTGTAATAATTTGAATGCCTGAGCATTAGAATACAGGGTGTTTTGAAAATCGAGACCTTAATAAATAAGTCTATTCTTGTTAAGTACAAGATTTTCTACTCCTGGGAATTTAAAATAGCTTCTAATATTATAAAAGAAGAGTGACTACACATAGTAATAAGGCGTTCAAATTCAAACAAAGGCTTCATTTCAAAAGGTATACTTTTTTACGCACCCGTGGGTTCAGCAAAGTAATAAGGCATTCAAATTCAAACGTACAAAGGCTTCATTTCAAAAGGTATACTTTTTTTCGGGACACCCTGTACCGTATGTTGTCTTCTGTGTAAAGCAAAATAAAGAAAGGTGCACTTAAGGGAATAGATTTTCTAATTAAAGCGAGTAAACCGAGCGGAAATTAATTGTTCTTCGAGCAACTTTTGCATATTCAAATGATCAATTGAACGGTTGAATACTTCGATATGTATATTTCCAATCTCAGCTAACACCGTGGGAAAACGTCTGCGCATGCGTCAATTTGACTGAAATTTTCCGGCGGTGCGAGACTCAAAATGGCGATCAAAACGAGTGACTTTCTCGTGTGTCTTTCGGCCGTAAAATTTCGAGCGAAAAAATAGATGTGTCACCTTAAAAACTATAAATAATTATAATTTACAAGCTCAAGAAATGGTATCATGCGAGAAAATGAACCAAAGGTGATTGGCGATAAATTTATCGTGTAAACAATTCTCATACGGAACAATGCAAGAATATTTTTCGTAGGTTTATTTGACCAACATTTTTGTCCATATACTTTTTGCGCGGCATGAAAATTTTTTGCGTAAACAATGATTAAGCTTTATGATTTACTTGAAAGATTAAGGGCATTAAGAACCTTATATTCCCGAGAAATTGCTTATATTTTTGGTCTAAACTTGTGTAATTGACAATTTAGCACGAAGTGCGCGATACATCCCCGTACAAACAAACGATTTTCTATTTCATTTTTATTTCTTTTTATAAGATAAATGTTATAAAACTAATAATTAAGGTCTGATCTACCCGTCTTCCTTATTTTCTTGTTTGTTTCACTTATCTTCCATGTGTAAATGGCCGTGTTTTTGTTTTCATATTTGGAAACAAATGGCTGACTCGGTTCGCGGCAACACCAGCATTTTGGACCGCATTTCTCGATGCAACAAGGATATAATACAGGCGGGACTCCACCATGTTCAGGCCATGGGAAGTTCTTGCAACAGTATATGGATAAACACATTCACATGAGACGTCACTTAGAGGGCGTTGCCGTTTCTCGAGTCCGTCATCCTCGACCATTGTCTTAAATTCAATGTCACTTAGTCGGATTTGCCGTTTCTTGCGTACTTCAGCCGCGGCCATTGTCTGAAATACAATAAATAGAGAATATTACATGGTTAAAAGTGAAATATTGAATTTATTTCTGAAGAAGAAGAGAATATTGCTCACGACAAATAAAAAAACAAATTATAAACAAACGACAATTCATAAAACAAATAAAACAAATAAGTACAGTAATACAAAAATAGTAATGCAAAAATGATTGCTTGCAAAAATGATATTTTCACACGTAAAAATATCGTATTTTTTACGTGTGTTTTTTAAATACGATTTTTCTCAGTGGCATAAAACTCTATATAACACTTATGTTTATATAATAAATACTTTTACTGTAGTATAACACAACTGATTAATTTGTTACACATTACACATTACTTTAGTGTGTCATTTAGAAAGAGGATGTACAGTGCGTTTTAAATTCAAGATTAATTTGCTTATATTTTTGGTCTAAAATTGCGTAATTGATAATTTAGCAGGAAGTGCTCGATACATCCTCGTACAAACAAACGATTTTCTATTTCATTTTTATTTCTTTTTATAAGATAAACGTTATAAAACTAATAATTAAGGTCCGATTTACCCGTCTTTCTGGTTTGTGTCACTTATCTTTCATATTTGGAAACTAAACTTCCCGCCATGTTTTAGTTCGCGCGCATGTGCAGACGTTTTTCCGCGGTGCTGTCTCAGTTACATGTTATAATTCAACTGCACTTTTGTCCCGACGCAGAACGCGTCATTTGGATGCGCAGTCGAAACTTCTAACTGGCTTATTGTCAGCTGCACCTTGCGCATTATTTTAATTAATAACCTCGAAATTTTGATCTCTTTTACCTACGTACAGGAAAGTCTTCATAGTCGAAAACCACTAAAACAATATTAGCAAATTTTTAAATAGGACCATGGTATGGCTGTAAGACTATCGTAGAAATCTTATAAGATGCCGTACCGTACGATCATGTTAAGATGCTAAAATCTCTGTAGCATCCTGGTCAAGACCCCAACAGGATTCTAGTTATGATCCTGTCAGGATCTTGGTGACTTAATGATAGTCGGGCTTTAGAATCATAGGAAAATAATAACACAGCATGATTCATAACATAGCATGATATTGCAAAAGGCATTGAGTAGCATCCTTTGAAAAATCTAGAATCTTATTGGCATTATTATATCAAGCAATTATGAAGATTCCTAATGTTCACTTCCACATCTGCCGTTGACAGCACTATATTGATACGATTCCGGATCTTTTCTTTAGCTTCAAGCGTCAGGGTTCCATAACATTTTAGTCGTGTGCTTCAGACCGCAAAAAGTGTTTGAAAATGTACCAATAACTATAGTCGGCTGACTCGGTTCAGCGACTAAATAAAGTTATTTATCTGAGATTTTTGACTTTCTTTTAATTTTTCATTAATGTATTAGCAAGAGCAACCGTGTCTGATTTATACAGATCGGATTCGATATTACTTAAAAAAGAATGCATCTGAATTATCAAGTTTATGATGCAACTATTTTGGCGTATACAATTACTTTACGGTTTCCGTGTTTGGATGGCCTGAAGATCATACGCCGAGAATGTGCGGTAAGTGAAGAAAGAACGCGCGAGCGCGCCGAGGCGAAGGGTGATTGCGAGAATTTTGCGAGCTTTTCTTTAACATTCGAATTGACCTAATCAGGCAATGCGCGCCATCCAAACTCGAAAAATATTGTTATAAAAAATAACAACAAAACACGATAGTCTTCCTTGCGTGTTTGGATGGCCTGAGACATTTGGTTTCGACTAATCAGAATCAGAGCACGCGTTATATACATGTTATTTTATAAACGTGGTTCACTTTTTAAGCTTATCAATAGCTCATGTCATCTATTTATTTATTTAAAAATATTTTGACACGGTAGCCAAAATCAATCCAGTGAGGGATTGTTTTTCATGGGGCCGTGTATGTATATACAACAGTACACCATAACGTAACAATTACATAATTATTACACATTACATGCAAATAGTAATACACAATATAATATAACATTTACATATCAAAGACAAGACATACACGCGACTCTCTTATCTATTATCAACAATTCCACATTGTTGCTCCTCTATAGCCGATAATGAGTTTGTCATGGTATATGAACTTAACAAACAAGCAAATAGATAAACAATCAAATTGGGACAAAATTAAGGATGGAAAACAGCGAATTCTGGATATTTTCCCTTTCTGCCAGGGCTTATGCGTCCTTTCCACCAATTTGTTCATGAAGCGAAATCTTTACGATACGGACCACAAATCATCAGTTGTAGAGACGATAGTTAGGCACTCTCTCTAAACAATCCCTTCTAAATGTATTGAAAAACGTTTCTATATCTAATTACACGTACTAATTGGAAATTAAGCAGAATCTTTTTCTCTGACTTTCAGTTACATTGAGTACTGCGCATGAGAGTTCATGTCATACTGCCTTTAGTTTTTAGAAATTACGTACACACTGACAGTGCTGTCAGTGCTAAAACTCTAATAGGTGCTAAAATTATTAGGGACAGGATTCACAGACTTGAGTGGTATCGCTAGTATCATAATGAAAATTTTGTCAAGACAGTTTATAATAATAATAATAATAATAAAAACTTTATTTACCCTGCAATGATGGATCAGCTGGTACAAGTACCAGCTGGTATAAACCCATGTGCAGTACCAGCTGGTATAAACCCATGTTCGTTGGTGTGAATTTATTGAATTATTAAGTTTGATCAATATAGTCATATATTACCTATTCCTATAATACAGTAGAATTCAATAACTTGCACATGAGTAGCCGCACAATTCAACTTGCGTAAGTACGTTTCATATTTTTACTGAACTCATGTACACAGGGGCAGATCCAGAAGAATAGGACGACTGATGCAGTAGGACACCCATTCGCAGGGGGTCCGGGGAATCCTTCTCTGGGAAATTTTGAAATCTAGAACCTCGTAGTCACGATTTCCTGCGTTCTGAACAAATATTTTATTCCAGTAAAAAATCAGTAAAATTTTTGAATTATATCGCAAAAACAAAGTATTTTTTCCGGATAAGATTAAGTTTAGCCTCCTCTACAATAGATTTGCCATAAAGTTTTAATAATTGTGTAGATTATAGCAGTTGTGGCAACAAGCAACTGGCAATATTATGGTTCTATTTCAAAGTAGCTTGTTTTAGCATTTACAGTGCTTCAGTGCTTCTGTAAATATTCAACATACGCACGCCACATACAGTATGCAATTGATATGACATTCTACAAGAACGCTTTACAACAAAGATTGAAACAGGATATTCGGCAAACTTTATATTTTAATTAATGCAACGATTGAAGTCTGTCTCTGAAACTATTTAGCCAGTCTCGCATAGCCGATTACGTGGCATAAAGCGTCCAATTTAACAATGAATATCTTGAGACCGACTGCACATTTGGAGACCGACTGTATCATGACCCCTGCGGGTGTACCACCCCCACACTCCCACCCCACATTTACGCCCCTGGCTAACATATAAATACTACAAAATATAGTGAGGGGCATATTTTAGGAACACGCTGTAGATAGATCACGGATTAACAAGGCTAGCCAAATTTGTTTAATGGTCAGGATAATGTCCACAAAGCTTGTAAATAAATAAAGGACTGAAGTTGGTAGAAATACCTTTTATTTAAACGGTTCAAGCTAGTATTACAAATTACGTATACCAAATTAAAAAATACAACACATTATAATGTATCACTTCGTTCAGCCTTTACATTATGACAAATCATTTACATTTATAACAAATACATCAATGGATTTAGCGAGCAATACTATGATCATAACATTGGCCAACCTGAAAAAAGGTAAAAATTAAAGTCTATTATATTTTAGTATAAACTTAGTAATAGACTATCACTTTTCCTGCGTTCTGATTGGCTACGCTACTCGTAGACTATTAGTGATAGTCTACTAGTAGCAAATTTCAAAACAATGGCGTGAAAATTCACGTTTAAAATTAATATTAATACTTTTGTTTACTTTTGTATTGTGTTCCCTAGTTCTCAATAAATGCTATAGTTTATGAGCGAATAGTCAACTCGACTTCGCCTCGTTGACTATTCGCTCATAGCCAACTCGGCCTCGTTGTCTAATTGTTAAATAGTTGTTTATATAAAGCAATATTTCATGAACCTTAAGCGCATGATGTTTGGAGAACCTTGTTGTGAAAGAACGTTAGTAGCTGAAAGTGTCGTAAGTTATATATTCATGTATTTGTACAATGTGAAAGTGAATACTTAGCTGGAATAAATTCGCTGATTAACTTGGCTTGCATGGCCCTGTATTGGAGCAATTGACACTGATCTGGACACGAGCGCACAACCCTGCACGAAAGCACTAACACGACTTTAAAACTTACAATTTGAGCCCAAATTTATTATACATACGAAACGTATACATATGCCAAAGCAAAGCAAAACAATAAGCGCGCGAAAATTCTCGACTAAACCCAGGGTGCCATGGAATCAATGCTCAGCGATATCTGCGACTTCCGGACGTGGCTAGGCACGAACGTTTGTTTGAAAAGTTATATTTGATTTGTATTTCCTAAGAGAATGACCATAGAATGACCTATTCAGCATAGCCGTAATCCACAAGTCCATTTTCATTCTCTGGTTCACCAAACTTTTTTCGCTTTTATTTGTTGGCATTTGCCTATACACGCCAGCAAAACAATGTTAGTGAAAAATAAAAAAATTCCCCTAGTTGGAGAATGGCTTATCCCATCAAACTATTTCAATATGCGTTGTTATATTAGTAGTAGTCAAGCTCGTTCTTCAATTTGACTTACTTTTCAACCTCCCTTTAGCTGCATTGAGGAGGTTTGTTAGGTTCGCGACAACACCAGCATTTTGGACCGCATTTCTCGATACAACAAGGATAGAATGCAGGCGGGATTCCAGCATGTTCAGGCCATGGGAAGTTCTTGCAGCATGAGCAAAATTGGTTACAGAATGGATAAACACATTCACATGAGACGTCTCTTTGAGGAGGGCCTTGCCGTTTCTCGCGTCCTTCAGCCGCGGCCATTGTCTGAAATACAATAAATACATTTGCTGTAGTATAACACAACTGATTAATGTTGTTACACATTACACATTACTTTAGTGTGTCATTTAGAAAGAGGATGACAGTGCGTATTAAATTCAAGATTAATTTTTCACACTCGCTTAAATGAAGATTTTTAAGCGATTATAACCTCTTCAATTCAGCCTTTTTCACGCATGCCTAAATCCGCCCTTTTGGGTGGTACTGCTTTGTTAACTCGTCAAATTGGAAGTGCCAAGGCAGCAAAGAGAATAAAAATAGGCCACTTATGACAAAACTGTGATTTAGAATTGTTCTTTTGACATAAGAATGAATGGTATGAAGCGGTAAGGATTTGAAAGTTCTCGGAAGAATATGTCTGACACTGCCGTTCCCCACTGCATTCTAATCTTATGGCACTAGGTATCCGTTCTATAACCGCTCTTATACGTCTTTTTACCTGTTACACCTTTATAAGGCACTGTCCCCCCAATCTTCCAAGACTATACAAATTTTTATAAGTGACCAAAAAGTAAGCACGTAATTTTCTTACCATGAGCGCAGCAAAAAATATGACAATCATTCTGGTCGATGCCATTTTCTATTCAACGTATACCTGCAATTAGAGATCAACTAAATAATTTCTAGTTATAACAGAGATGTACGCACCCCTTCTGCCTTTTGTTATGGGTATGCACTTTGAACTACCGTAATGATACATAATTTTCATTTGTTATGTTACTAACTTGTTCAAGAAAAGATTGCGAAAAAATTGTAAATTGCGATATGTTAGTCCTTGGAATACATGAGTTATATAGTCTACCCGGTAAGAGCCGGGGGCACCCAAGCGATCAGGCTTGCGGAGGGGGTACCCTGAACTGAGTTTTCCGGGGACCAAACAAATTTTAAATTTTGTTACGTTAAAATGTCGTTTTCTGACCATCAGAATTCTGTAAAATCTTCCCCCAAAGGGCCAAGAAATGGAATTTCAGAGACTCTAGATTTAAAAATTTTTTGTTCGCAATTTTTGCGTTTGACAGCAAACATTGATGCTCAGAACGACCCGAGGGATGTAGATGTTGGACTGGTAAATAGAGGTTGGCCATGTTAGTTAAAATCTGGTCTAAGATGTTATTCCCTCTCATGGGCGAAGAGACAATTTTTTTAAGATTGAAACAATTACATAGACGGCTTAAGTTTAGTTTGTTAAAGTCTCCAGCAATAATTATCCCAGTCGCACGATGAGCATGGAGGACATTGTCCATAATTTAACATTTCGTATTCTTTGTCAGCAGACTGCCCCGGCGGATAATAAACAGTGACCACAGTGATGGCACTAAAGGGTCTAGGTGTACGCTGGGGTTTAACGAGAAGCCATATTACCTCCTTCCCGACGACTTCGAGACTCGACAGACGAGCTACTTGTACCGATTTATCGATGTATGCAAGCATTCCACCCCCGGGGTTTATGGATTAAGACGAACAATAAGATAGTTGTCACCTATATTTTACACTGTTCGGGACGTCGTCTGATAGCCAAGATTCTCTATCAAATTTACGGTGGGGCGATTATTTGAGACACAGCAGATAGTTCAGTCACCTTATTTGTAATGTCGAAAACAGTAGATACGAAGAAGAAGGGTAAAGGGCTTTTCTCTTATCCTTATTTTGAAAAGAAACAAGAATTTGCTTGCTCATGAAGAAAGAGTGGCCTTTTATAATGCTACTATCAAGCCATTATTAATGTATGGCAGCTCTTTACGGGCTACGTGTCCATATCGAATTTGGATTATATATTTAAATTTCTACAACGTGCTGCTAGGATAATTCTAATTAGTAAAATTACATAGGTGATTATTGAAAATCGTCAACGCTGATTGGTTGCGCTACCTCGGATTAAATCACCTAAAGCGTTTTTAAGCAGCTTTTATTGTAAATATTCAATTTAAATTTTCCAAATAATCACCTCAATTTATTAAGGTCTCTATTCGCCTCACGTTGAGGAATATCGGTGAATAAAAATCTCGACTTCGTCTCGGTTTTTATTCACCGATATTCATCTCGCCTTCGGCGAATAATTGTTAAATGCAGATAATCGTGCACTTCCTATTCCTCTTTTTAATGGACTTCAATGGCTGCCCTTTTGTGAAGAGGCGAAGATTAATAGATACTGTATTTTATTTAAGAGATTGAAAGGCACTCGTCTGATAGAAGATTCTCTATTAAATTTACTGTGCGATATTCGAGACCAACGATCTACTAGACACAATCAAGGTCTTTTACAGTACGTAGTAACTCCCTGCCTGTAAATATTCAAAAATAACAATCTCTAAAATGTTTTAATCGACACTTAAATAGCTTTGGAAGAGTCGGTTCTATGTAATTAGTTAATTTAATATATTTGTAATTATGTATTTATTTAGGGCCACAAGTTTATCAGTTTTGTAACTGTTTAATGTTACTCTCTTAAAATAAAGTCTTACTACTACTACTACATGGTGAAACCACGACTTTCTTTAGCCTAACACACACTATGGTTATGTTGGTGAAATACAGGGCATTTTTAATACGTAGCGTGGTGGGGCATTTTCCCCATTGGGCCCTTTCTATTGTCCCACCACTGAACGTAAAAAATGGCTTGCAGTCCCAGCTGTCTTGGCCCTTTGACCAGAAGTTATGCACTGACCAAAGATGATAAGAACAAGGCTTATTGTTTACCTAAATCTAGCAGCGATCGATCAGCGATCGGTAGGTTGATGGTCAGCAGCTTTTCGTTTGACCAAATATTTGGAAAGAATTCTTATGACAAAAAATCCTTTGCGGAGGATTGGGAGGAGAGCTAACATTTTGCACCCGGCCTAAAATAGAGTAGGTCTATGTTCTTCAATAATTATGTGCAGCAGTAAGTCCCCACGAGATAATTCCGAAAACACCAAAACTGATTATGCTGTGCAAGTTCAATTCGACGCCATGCAGAAAATGCATGAAATGGCTTTTCTTAACCTCAATTTTTCACATTTTCCCGCATCCCCAGACCACTTTTGACGCTTGTCCCAAATCTCAGCCCCCTAATAATTTTGGGATACTTTGGATGTTGTGATACTTTGCAAGACCCCAGTAATATAATTGGATCCCTTTGGCGGGGACATGGGCCCTTTTGAATGTTTTGCCCCACGACTGAAAAATTCTTTAAAAATGGACTGGTGAAATAGTTTATAAAAAACAAACAGACCTTTACATGTGTGATGTGTTTGCATATGAGTCAAAATGATGTGTTTATTCCTTCTTAAAGACAATGGCAGGAAACGGGTGGTAAAGCGTACGTAAAAGACAGCTCTCGTATGCCTTTGATAAATAATGCGTTTAAAATGGGAAGTTTTATCGTATCCAAAATGCCATAAACAACTATAAAACAACCCCTGAAACTAATGGAACAACACAAAGGTCCTTGATTTCTTACAACTCATTGACTACACAATGGATTTGGGATGTTTTATCGAGAGACCACGGAAGCACGTGTTCCTCAACTCTCAAACCTTTAAATATATACTCCAAAATGAGGCCGTGCGCATTATAACATTTTGTAAATTTGATGCCCGTTCTAGCCCACTTTTCAAACGGCTGATATGGAATTCTTTGAATGAATCATATAAAGACTTGCCGATCCCTCAAATCAAATACCAGCTTAGATTTGATTTTCTCGAAAAATATTGATTTTTTGTATATACGTTTATTATGAATCCTCTCTCGATCTTTTCTCAATTTGTTTGAAATTTTTTTACTTCACCTTTTTCTGTGACTAAGTACATATAATTATAAATTTATCTACAATTATTTGTCGTCCTTTATTTGGTTCCCTGGTATTTATATAGCCCTTCTGGTTATTTCAGGGAGCCAGCTGCCAAACAAATCGTGTCACAATCATTAGAAAACAAGTGAAAGAACACAAAATATATCATCAATAATAATATTAACAAAAATAAATCATCTCCATACGTCTATATATAACTATTACTTCCTATTAATACGAAAGGTCCTGTAGAATATGATATAGTAGGTTATAGTCGAATTTCTCGCGAATACTCGTGGTAATATCTAAAAGTTGTATAAAGATTCTTACTCCAATTCCCCATCCACCAAATAGCCTAGCTGGACATACAGTCAATAGGTTTATCCTTCTTTATCAGGGCAGTAGCAATAGAAAGAGGAGTCCATTTGGTTGGCCCCCATTCGTCACTGTTATAACAATAAACTATAACACTGTCTCTTAGATCAAGTATAAATGATCTTCATTTAGTACATAAACTTGCATATTATATGACAATGCGCATAATACTATACCTGCTTTCGTAAACCAAAAGGACACTTTTTCCAGTTCTTGCTATCTTCTTCACCAAGTGTACAACGAATGCTCCTAATGTTCTAACCGCGTGCATTCTATATATATAGTCTCGCTTTCCAGGAGGGGTGTACAATTAGATTTTTGAAAGAATTTTCCGTTTGTTATATTTGACATAAGACCAGAAGCACAGAAACAAGGGTGTTCAATAATACGTCCGAATTTCATTATGTAATTAATGAGTCGTGTTAGATCAAGAACCGTGTAAGTAGTGATGTGTGCATAATCACAGAGCGTAATTTGAATAATTATCATCCCTCGTCTAATTTATTGTTGTACAGGTTCAGCGTAAGCACATTCATTTAGAGATTCGGAACATTTTAGCAATTCCTCAAATTGTGTTTAGACTTTAGGGAGAAGAACAATCCTATCTATTTCAAGCAGCTATAATGTTAATAAATCAGTAGGCGTTTCTACGGGTACCATCATGCATGCAGTGACGCAGATTTTAAGTGTTCTCAAGAGGTGTGCTTCTATCGCGCTCTCGCAGCTGTGTACTGAAAGAATTGTGTTAAATCAAAGACCGTGGTTGGAAATAACCTTCATATACTGTATCAATTCCTCCTACTAATTTCAAATGATGCACGTGTATTTATTGATAGATTTGGTATATTATTGACTGTTCTCCACTTAAAGATGTTGAGGGAGTAGGCGTTTTCTGTGTTTGTATGGAACAGGCAAAGTGCCCTTGTAAGGGAAGATACGACAAAGCTGAGTACATGTATTGCAGTAAATGGATTTCAAGAAGCGTGCTTCCGTAGTCTCTCGATAAAACATCCCAAATCCATTGTGTTATTTGTGTAGTCAATGAGTTGTGAGATATCAAAGACTCTTGTGTTGTTCCAGCAGTTTCAGGGGTTCTTTTAGTTATTTATGGCATTTTGGATACGATAAAACTTCCCATTTTAAACGAATTATTTATCAAAGGCATATGGGAGCTGTCTTTTACGCTTTACCAGCCGTTTCCTGCCATTGTCTTTAAGGAGGAATAAACACATCATTTTGACTCATATGCAACATAACCATAGTGTGTGTTGGGCTAAAGAAAGTCGCGGTTTCACTATCAATTCACCATAATTGCACGCATGTATTTGTGGATTTTTCTGTCCTCAAAACAAACCACCGATATACTGCTCACCTTTAATGGATGAATAATCTATAGAACTATAGAATATTAAATACTTTAAAGGTCTTAAAGTTTACTCTTTGTTTCCATGGGTCTATTGCTGCTGGCGTATATCATGTCGTATTCATGTACGACTGCAGACACTGGAATTGAGTGTTTTGAGAAAATTTAGAGAATTGATAGAATTCGAGGTTTGTTAATGTATTCAATGTATCCATCAATGAGCCAGTCAGTGTAGCAATCTTGGTGCATGAGTATGGAGTCTTGGCGTTTTGTATTATTTACCGTTTATGATTTAATTCTACGCATTAAATGTTTATATCCACTTTAAATTGGAATTACTTCGGAAAACATTAATTTTAATAAACGCTCACAAACTGGATAACAATCTTTATATAGTGTTTATGACTATGGCGAATTTGCAAATTAAGCGCACGACGTTTTGGCCTTTTGGGTATTGAATGATGCTTATTAAGCATGCATGGCAGGAAACGGCCAGATGAAGCATAAAAAAAGCCCTCATTTACACATTTTACTGATAAATGGTTTAAAATGTTGGGTATACTATATCGTCCGTTCTTCAGGAAAAACGCGTACATATTTAGAATTGCCGATTCCAAAAGTATTTGTACTTCTATGTTTTACAGTTTCTACGATCAATTTCAACCACCAGGGTAGAGTTACTCCCAGTGTTTCTGCCTTCTGTTTCGTCCAACTCACCATACAAGTATATGGCACCAAAACAAAGAACAAAGAGAGAGAGACTTCTACATGCAACTATATTAAAGAGGATTTTAATCTTTGTATGAAGACGTTCGTATACTGTAAGCCCGGTTCACATGTGTGAAATAACGACCGACATAAAGAAAGAAAAAAAGCCAAAACAATGTAGTGAAGCATGCGATATAAGCTTCGACACAGGCACAATATTTTGCACAATCTTTTAGCATAGTGCATGAGACGAAGCATTAAAAAAAATTTGTTTCTACTTTGTCTTTTCATTCCTCAGTAGTGAAATTTTTGTTCGGATTCCAGGTTATGCTTGCCTCATTCATGTGAACAAGATCATAGCACATAATTTCGGTATAGCTCCAAACTTTTTTGGGTGAAATCTTGCCGATTAATAGCAGTGCACTCTATTCAGAAGTAAAAAGTTAGTGCTCATGTCACATGCACGTAATAGGGTTGCTTGTTATTTTCAGCAGTTGCAAAGATTCATTTATAGCTATTTATGGCGTTTTAACTATTGTAAAACTTCCCATTTTATACTCTATATTTTAATATTATCAAAAGCATATACGAGAGCTATCTTTTACGCTTCACCAGCTGTTTCCTGCCATTGCCTAAGAAGCACCAAATTAAACACATCATTTCGACTCAATTTCAAAAACGTCACACGTGCACATGTAAAGGTCTGTTTGTTATTTTTAATCTATTTCGATCACTAGCATAGCCATAGTACTAGGATCCCAATTAGTTGGTTGAATATCTGCAAACCAAGACACGGCAGAAAGAATTCTACTTCGCAATGAATTATATTGTATATTTCGCTTATGTCGAATCGTTTTATTATGTTACCATTAGTCATTACTATGTACTAGTTTTACCCATGCACTGACCTATGTATGGTATGCATTGCGGCTAAATGTATTAATGTGTCCTAGGGGTGGATGAATCCTTTCCTTTCCTTCAAAATATCTACATCCATGAAGGAGACTTCAACATTGAATGAAATGACTTTATTTTTGATTAAGTTTTAATCCGTATATTTAACATTATAAAATGTCAAAAACTACAGTGTTTATCTGTTTGTGCGAGTGTTAGACACAAATTGAATTCAGATATATCATGCAAATGGTAAAACTACCCAGTTAACTCAATTACATTGCAGGAAAGTTTGAATGTTCGTCTAATGTTGTGAGAATGTTTGCCATGAACGTCGTGATAACGTGAATTTGTCGACTCCATGCAGGGAACGTCGTTGCAACGTTTATAAATAGCGTTTAGATATGATATTGCTACAATGTCGCTACAACGTGTGCAGGGACCGCGGAGCATTTTTTACATTGGCGATGCCAAATATCTCAGAGGATATAGTGGCACTAGAACCAAATGTTGAAGGCACGAAACTTTAGGCGGGTATAGGGGCATGCTTCCCCTACCACCCTATCTAGATTACGTTCGGAAAATACGCATCCGCGTTTTGTAACTTATCCAGCCGTCTGACCCATGCAGATATCGAACAAGTAACATCTGATCGTTAACAAATTACAAAAGTCTTTATAGTTAGCTATAAGCTGGCGTATATATAATAATGTTTTCTTTAGTTAACTTCTTTACGGTTGTGAAAATTATAGTATGTTTAACTTATGTGTATACTACTAGAAATCACAATTTGTATGACAAATTATTGGGGGGGGGCTAAAGCCCCCTAGCCACCCCTGTTGCATGCGTGGTCCCTGGTGTGTGCTTGTAATACATATATTTGATAATAGGGATTATTTTAAGGTGCATTTATAGCTAATTTGTGCAGTGATCAAAATGAGATTCATGTATTAAATTTGAGACGTTCTCTTACCAAATTATTTTTAATGACTAGCCTTCGGCTATCAGACCTATAGCCTTCAACCGGTAACTAACTAATTAATACACAGATAGATATATACAGCCCTTGTGGTTATTTTAATTAGGGAGCCAGCTCCCGTACAAATCGTGTCACAATCATTAGAAAACAAGTGAAAGAACACAAAATACATCATCAATAATAATACTAACAAAAATAAATCATCTCCATGCGTCTATATATAACTATTTCTATATCTATCTATATTATATGTTTTCTATATTTATGTAATGTATGTAAGTTAAAGGAGCAAATAAAAGCTTGTTGTTAAAAGCTTGTTGTTGTTAAAAGCTTGTTGTTGCAAGATTCTTGAATTCCACTTACTGCACTACATGCAGTCAGCGTCGTCGTGTCTACCCTTACCAGGGCACTTTGCCTGTTCCATACAAATATAGAACCCGCCTACTCCCTAAACATCTTTAAGTGCAGAACTGTCAAAAACAACGGTCGTTGATTTAATTAACACAACACATTCAGTACACAGTCTAAAGGGGTCCCTAACTAGTTGACTCAGTCCAGATCTTTCCTTAGAAGTGTCGGTTTTAATTAATTCAGTGAAAAGTAGTCCGTCGCTGCAACGGGAATCGCAACACCACGTGTTTAATTCCAGCATGCGAAAGGTCCTGTAGAATATGCTATAGTAGGTTATAGTCGAACTTATAGCGAATTTCTTGTTGTACAGGTACAGAGTAACCACATTCATTTAGAGATTCGGAACATTTTAGCAATTCCTCAAATTGTGTTTAGACTTTAGGGAGAAGAACAATCCTATGTATTTGAAGCAGCTATAATGTTAATAAATCAGTAGGCGTTTCTACGGGTACCATCATGCATGCAGTGACGCAGATTGTAAGTGTTTTCAAGAGGTGTTCTTCTATTGCGCTCTCGCAGCTGTGTACTGAGATAATTGTGTTAAATCAACGACCGTGGTTGAAAAATAACCTTCATATACTGTATCAATTCTTCCTACTAATTTCAAATGATGCACGAGTATTTATTGATAGATGTGGAATATTTTTGATAGATGTGGAATAAGGTGCGTTATTAAATTAACACACTATTTCTGTCCAAATTTGAACACACCTTTAGGTGTGTTTTGTAACACAACATAACGTGTGTCTAACGCACCTTAAGATGTGTTTTGATACACGCCTAAGGTGTGTTAAACACACCATAAGGTGTGTTAAAACACACTTTGAGGTGTTTTTAGTTACACAGCTAAAGCTGTGCTAGATCTGACAACACATGTATTGACCACTGATGGTATTGACCCTGTGCTCTATTGCACACCTTTCCTAAAACACAACTTAGAACACACAAATTCAAGGACATACAAAACAATGGACACGTCGAAAACAGTTGACATCTTAATTCTATGTTTCAATTATTGCAAGATGGTTGAAACACAGAATTTAAATGTTATACGCATTCCCAGATTGTGCAGTCCTTTGTATTTTCAAAGTTACTCTGTGGCAACCATGATTTTTTAATCTAGTTTACCAAATATATAAGAAGGCATAATACTATAATAATTGTAAAATGATTTATTAAAACTATAAAATAAAGTTAAGACTATTAAATAATATACAGACTATTTTGTAGGATTACTGTTAGCTTAATTCATAGCAGAACAATTCGTTTTCAGCTATTGACATGCTACTCGTCAGTTCAGTGATTAATGCTGAGTACTTTGTACCTTTGTATGCATTATCATTTGATCACAACACAATTTCCTGAAGAAAGGATAAAGCCACAACCATACCATCTGGGTATTAAACGTTGAAAACGTACGGTAGTACGAGGATGTGACATATATCAGAGCGTTTATCACATCAGTACCAGGGCATTCAACAAACGCTTGGTTCTCCCCAATAATCATTAACTGGTCTACATCGTCCGGGCACCCAGTGCACAGTACACGAAACTGGGTCATTTTGTCATTTTGTCCCGGACTATACTCTCCATTGTTGACCAGGGCTATGGAAAAATTATTGTGAGTGTCAATGTAGATATTGATGTAAAACACAACTACTCAACTAGAATACGATATTACACATCCAACATAGAATATGAGGTCGATCTGACGTCAGTGCACTTGCACAACATTAAATGTCCTGCAGAAAATAGCACTTGCCAAACATCAAATGTCCTACAGAAAACAAGCTAGATTATATACTTAGTCTCAGTGGTGAAGCTAGACATTAGCAACTAGCCATGCATGCTGTGCAAATATATATTTTAAATTATTGAAACATTTTTTTGAGTTATTATAGGGAGAGTGGGATACATCGCATATGACTGTTGTGTAAAACTATATATGAAGACTGGGAGACTGTCTGGACGTTATGTAATGATATGAGCTAGCTCTCTTGGATTAAGCGAAACATCTTTCTGCCATGCATGCTTAATAAGCACCATTCAATACTCAAAAGGCTAAAACGTCGTGCCCTTAATTTACAATTTCGCCATAGTCATAAACACTATATAAAGATTGTTCTCCAGTTTGTGAGTGTTTATTAAAGTTTTCCGAAACAATTCCAATTTAAAGTGGATATAAACATTTAATGCGTAGAATTAAATCATAAACGGATAGACCATTATAAAAATGGGAAATTTTCCTTTCCAATTATATACTTATTTTAATAATGGACATCCGGAAGAAAGGTCTTTGTCCATCCTTGTGGACATTGTTCGAAAGATTAGCCTGTAAAACTCCATGTTATTATGTCTTCAATTACAACTGCAGGGAAAAGTAATATTTTCGTAATTGAACCTGCACGTACATTTTACCACAATAAGATTATATATACTGATATAATGGAACGAAGCAGAGGGGCAGAGAGATTTAGAGCAGGTCTGACCTGTTGAGCAGAACTGATCAAAGGAAATATGAAACAGATGTTACAATTACTTCTGAAATTGCTGTTTTGAACTGTGCATACATAGAAATAGACGATAATACCCAATATGACTTTCACGCTTCACCTGCATGGCCGTTTCCTCCCATGCTTAAGAATGAATAACCAAGAATCATTCCATATATTCAAAATGCAAAAACGTCATGCCCGTAGTTTTCGTGCTGAAGTTAAAACTATTTTTCAATTATTTTCGCCATAGTCATAAACCCTTTTTCAAGAGGGTTTCCAGTTATATGGTGAGTCATGTTCATGGTGTTGTTGCTTGTACCAGTTAGTTGTTGTTTAAGTTCCTCAACGGCAAATACTCATGCACCAAGATTGATACACTGACTGAATCATTGATAGATAGATTGAGTACATTAACAAATCCTGAATTCTATCAATTCTCTAAAATTTAATTTTCTCAAAACACTCCATTCCAGTGTTTGCAGTCGTACATGAACGGTTGGTTTGCAGATTGGAATCCTAGTACTATATAGCCGCAGTTATAGACCCATGGAAACAAACAGTAAACTTTAAGACCTTTAAAGTATTTAATATTCTATAGCTCTATAGATTAATTATCCATTAAAGGTGAGCAGTATATCGGTGGGTTTTTTTGAGGAAAGAAAAATCCACAAATACATGCGTGCAATTATGATGAATTGATAGTGAAACCGCGACTTTCTTTAGCCCAACACACATGCACTGGTTGGTGAAATAGAAGCACCGGTTAGTGAAACAAACAGACCTTTACATGTTTGATGTTTTTGCATATGAATCAAAATGATGTGTTTGTTCCTTCTTAAAGACAATGGCAGGAAACGGGTGGTAAAGCGTACGTAAAAGACAGCTCTCATATGCCTTTGATAAATAATGCGTTTAAAATGGGAAGTTTTATCGTATCCAAAATTCCATAAATAACTATAAAAGAACCCTTGAAACTGCTGGAACAACACAAGAGTCCTTGAGATCTCACAACCCATTGACTACACAATGGATTTGGGATGTTTTATCGAGAGACTACGGAAGCACGCCTCTTGAAATCCACTTACTGCACTACATGTAGTCAGCTTTGTCGTATCTACCCTTACAAGGGCACTTTGCCTGTTCCATATAAATATAGAACCCGTCTACTGCCTAAACATCTTTAAGTGAAGAACAGTAAAAAATATCCCGAATCTATCAATAAATACTAGTGCCTAATTTGAAATTAGTAGGAGGAATTGATACAGTATATGAAGGTTATTTTCCAACCACGGTCGTTGACTTAACACAATTCTTTCAGTACACATCTGCGAGAGTGCAATAGAAGCGCACCTCTTGAAAACACTTACAATCTGCGTCACTGCATGCACGATGGTACCCGTAGAAACGCCTACTGATTTATTAACATTATAGCTGCTTCAAATAGATAGGATTGTTCTTCTCCCTAAAGTCTAAACACAATTTGAGGACTTGCTAAAATGTTCCGAATCTCTAAATGAATGTGGTTACGTTGAACCTGTACAACAAGAAATTCGCGAGAAATTCGACTATAGCCTACTATATAGCATATTCTACAGGACCTTTCGCATGCTGGAATCAAACACGCGGTGTTGCGATTCCCGTTGCAGCGACGGACTACTTTTCACTGTATTAATAAAAACCGACACTTCTAAGGAATGATCTCGGCTGAGCCAACTAGTTAGGGACACCTTTAAGCTGTGCACTGAAAGTGTTGTGTTAAATCAACGACCGTGGTTTTTGACTGTTCTGCAATTAAAGATGATTAGGGAGTAGGCGGGTTCTATACTTGTATGGGACAGGCAAAGTGCCATTGTAAAGGTAAATACGACGAAGCTGAATACACGAAGTGTAGTAAGTGGATTTCAAGAAGCGTTCAAAATCAAGGACCTTTGTGTTGTTCCAGCAGTTTGAGCGGTTCTATCATAGTTATTGATAACATTTTGGATACGATAAAACTTCCCATTTGAAACGCATTGTTTATCAAAGGCAAATGGGAGCTGTCTTTTACGCTTTAGCTACCAGCCGTTTCTTGCCATTGTCTTTAAGAAGGAATAAACACATCATTTTGGCTCATATGCAAAAACATCACACATGTAAAGGTCTGTTTGTTTTTTTGTAACTATTTCACCAACTAGTGTGTGTTGGGCTTATTATCAATTCATCATAATTGCACGCATGTGCGTATTTGCGGATTTTTCCTTCCTCAAAACAAACAACCAATATACTGCTCACCTTTGATGGATGAATAATCTATAGAGCTATAGAATATTAAATACTTTAAAGGTCTTAAAGTTTACTGCTTGTTTTCATGGGTCTATTGCTGCTGGCGAAAATAGTACTAGGATCCCAATCTGCAAACCAACCATTCATGTACGACTGGAAACACTGGAATTGAGTGTTTTGAGAAAATTTAGAGAATTGATAGAATTCGGGGTTTGTTAATGTATTCAATGTATCCATCAATGAGTCAGTCAGTGTATCAATCTTGGTGCATGAGTATTTGCCGCTGAGGAACTTAAAACAACAACTCACTCTTACAAGCAACAACGCCATGCAGCATGCACAACTTCAGCAACAACAACAACTACAACAAATCCACAACTACAACAGCAATTTGCCAGAAAGATATATTAGCCAGCCTATGATCCCCATTACACCAGAATAATTATAGACTAGTAAATATTTTAACTATAGACATGTTCACGTGTTACTTTTACAGTACCTAGGGCAGATCACACGCTTTGTGCCGTGTTTGTATTATCTATATGCGCAGAAGGCACCAAGTTACTGTGGTAAAATGTACGGGGTTCAAATACAAAATGTTACTTTTTACATCTGTTGTAAGTGAAGACAAATAATAACATGCAGTTTTATACAGTTATCTTTCGAACACTTTCCTGAAGAATGGACGAAGACATCCCCTCCCTATGTCCATAATTAAAAATAAGTATAATTGGCAAGGAAAACTTCCCATTTTTAAAAGGTTTATAATTGAATTCTATTCATTAAATGCTATTCATTTAACATTTGACATATTTCGGAAAACATTAATGAACATGATAAATAACTGGAAAACCGTCTTGAAAAAGGGTTTATGACTATGGCGAAAATAATTGAAAATATTAGCAAGAAAACTACGGGCATGACGTTTTTGCATTTTGAATATATGGAATGATTCCTGGCTTATTCATTCTTAAGCATGGCAGGAAACGGCCATGCAGGCGGAGCGTGAAAGACATATGGGGTATTATCGTCTATTTCTATGTATACTCAGTTCAAAACAGCAATTCTAGAAGTACTTGTAATCTCTGTTTCATATTTCCTTTGATCAGTTCTGCTCAACAGGTCAGAGCTGCTCTAAATCTCTCTGTCCCTCTGTTTCGTTCCATTATATTGGTATATATGATCTTATTGTGGTAAAATGTACGTGCAGGTTCAAATACCAAAATATTGCTTTTCCCTGCAGTTGTAATTGAAGACATAATAACATGGTGTTTTACAGGCTAATCTTTCGAACAATGTCCACAAGGATGAACAAAGACCTTTCTTCCGGATGTCCATGATAAATAAGTGTATAATTGGAAAGGAAAATTTCCCATTTTTAGAAGGTTTATCCGTTTATGATCTAATTCGACGAATTAAATGTTTATATCCACTTTAAATTGGAATTATTTCGGAAAACATTAATAAACACTCACAAACTGGAGAACAATCTTTATAAATACAGTGTGTATGACTATGGCGAAATGGGCACGACGTTTTAGCCTTTTGAGTATTGAATGATGCTTATAAAGCATGCATGGCAGGAAACGGCCAGATTAAGCATAAAAGAAAGCTCTCATTTACACATTTGACTGATAAATGGTTTAAAATGTTGGGTATGCTATATCGTCCATTCTTCCGGAAAAACGCGTACATAGTTAGAATTGCCGATTCCAAAAGTATTTGTACTTCTATGTTTTATAGTTTCTATGATCAATTTCAACCACCACGGTAGAGTTGCTCCAAGTCTCTCTGTCTTCTGTTTCGTCCAACTCACCATCGCCACGTCCAGAACAAAGAGAGAGAGACTTCTACATGCAACTATATTAAAGAGGTTTTTGATCTTTGTATGAAGACGTTCGTATACTGTACGTTCATATGTGTGAAATAACTACCGACATCAAGAAAGAAAAAAGCCAAAACAATGTAGTGAAGCATGCGATATAAGCTTCGACACAGGCAAAATATTTCGCAAAAATCTTTTAGCATAATGCAAACGAAGCATTAAAAAAAAAAATTCTACTTTGTCTTTGCATGCCTCAGAGGTGAAATTTTTGTTCGGATTCCAGGTTATGCTTGTCTCATTCGTGTGAACAAGATCATAGCACATAATTTCGGTATAGCTCCAAACTTTTTTGGGTGAAATCTTGCCGATTCATAGCAGTGCTCTCTATTCAGAAGTAAAAAGTTAGTACATATGTCACATACACGTAATAGGACTGCTTGTTATATTCAGCAGTGGCAAGGATTCATTTACAGCTATTTATAGCGTTTTAACTATAGTAAAACTTCCCATTTTATACTCTATATTTTAACATTTATCAAAAGCATATATGAGAGCTATCTTTTACCCTTCACCAGCTGTTTCCTGCCATTGTTTAAGAAGGACCAAATTATACACATCATTTTGACTCATTTTCAAAAACGTCACGCATACACATGACTTGAAAACGTCTCTTTGTTAAAGAGGATTTTGATTTATAATCGAATTTATAGCGAATTTCTTGTTGTACAGGTACAGCGTAACCACATTCATTTAGAGATTCGGAACATTTTAGCAATTCCTCAAATTGTGTTTAGACTTTAGGGAAGAACAATCTATGTATTTGAAGCAGCAATGGTGTTAAAAAATCAGTAGGCGTTTCTACGGGTACCATCATGCATGCAGTGACGCAGATTGTAAGTATTTTCAAGAGGTGTTCTTCTAATGCGCTCTCACAGCTGTGTACTGAAAGAATTATGTTAAACTGATCAACGACCGTGGTTGGAAAATAACCTTCATATACTGTATCACTTCTTCCTACTAATTTCAAATGATGCGCGAGTATTTATTGATAGATTCGGGATATGTTTGACTGTTCTCCACTTAAAGATGTTTAGGAAGTAGGCGTGTTCTATATTTGTATGGAACAGAGAAAGTGTCCTTGTACGGGTAGATACGACAAAGCTGACTACATGTAGTGCAGTAAGTGGATTTCAAGAAGCGTGCTTCCGTGGTCTCTCGGTAAAACATCCCAAATCCATTGTGTAGTCAATGAGTTGTGAGAAATGAAGGACCTTTGTGTTGTTCCAGCAATTTCAGGGTTTCTTTTATAGTTATTTATGGCATTTTGGATAAGATAAAACTTCCCATTTTAAACGAATTATTTATCAAAGGCATGTGGGAGCTGTCTTTTACGCTTTACCAGCCGTTTCCTGCCATTGTCTTTAAGGAGGAATAAACACATCATTTTGACTCATATGCAAAAGCATCACGCATGTAGAGGTCTGTTTGTTTTTTCTAAACTATTTCACCAACTAGTGTGTGTTGGGCTAAAGAAAGTCGCGGTTTCACTTCAATTCATCATAATTGCACGCATGTATTTGTGGATTTTTCTGTCCTCAAAACAAACCACCGATATACTGCTCAGTGCTCACCTTTAATGGATGAATAATCTATAGAGCTATAGAATATTAAATACTTTAAAGGTCTTAATCTGCAAACTAACCATTCATTTACGACTGGAAACACTGGAATTGAGTGTTTTGAGAAAATTTAGAGAATTGATAGAATTCAGGGTTTGTTAATGTACTCAATGTATCCATCAATGAGCCAGTCAGTGTATCAATCTTGGTGCATGAGTATTTGCCGTTGAGGAACTTAAACAACAACTCACTGTTACAAGCAACAACGCCATGCCATACACAACTCAGCAACAACAACAACTACAACAAATCCGAAACTACAACCTAAGAGCAATTTGCCGGAAAGATATATTAGCAAGCCTATAATCCCCATTACACCAGAATAATTATAGGCTAGTAAATAATTGAACTATAGACATGTTCACGTGTTACTTTTACAGTACTTAGGACAGATCACACGCTTTTTTGCGTGTTTGTATTATGTATTGACCAGGGGTGTATTGGAGGGGGGGCTCGGGGGGGCTCAGCCCCCCTTGTTAAAATTCTATGTCAAGTTGGGGGGGCTCAGCCCCCCTTTATAATTCTTAGAGATCGCATAATGTCAATGTTTGTAACTGTTCATTTTAAATTATTTAATCCGGCATGCACTTCTAACAAGTATATGATTTCATATAGCCTTTTTTCGATCATTCCTATACCGTTAATGCAAACCACTAGGTGCCTATAACATGAAGTAGTTCCGTGGTCGTTTATTTTAACCACTGATACAAGCAGCATGCGCTTCCTGTTTGTTTCATTTGTTATGTATATATGCATGAAAGCAATTGAAATCAACTAATCAAGCCGAAAGGTAAGTCAAACGTTTTTTATAGGTTGTATTCCTCGATTTTGGTATTACAACTGCATTGTATGTATTTATTAGCTTTTTGTTCGAGATTTTATTGTGTAACCTGCACGTATAAAACTATAAATTATCCTCACTATGTTGTATCAAACTATAAATTATCCTCACTATGTTGTATCAAAATTAAAATATATACAAACGAAAAAATGTTATACCTAGTATTATTTTGTGATTTTGTACTTGTTACTTGTTAGTTCAGCTGTACTGAATAAACAATAAAGGTACACATATCAAATGATAGAAAATAATAAACTGATTATAATCATTATATAAAAATTCTTACTGTTCAGATATAGAATTAATCAAATTCCACCAGTGGGTATAAACTATAAACAACAATGGAAACTGAAAATGGAAGTCAACCACCGGCCAAAAGGAAAAAAGTTCAGAAAAAATTAACAAGCTTTTTCTCAACTAATGCATTTAGTCACTCAGAAAACGAGCAATCAATTGAATTGAGTGAGCCAACCAGTAGTACAAGTAGCCAACCTGAATTAGATCATGTAGATATTTCACAAAAGAATTTGAAAGATTACAATTTAAGTGAAAGTGCAACAGATATTGTCGAGACTGGTCAGAGTGGTTCCACTGACAATGCTAGTGCTTTAGCTAACCAATCTTGCAAAACTTCCATAATTTCCCCAGGTACATACCCAAGTTGTTGGTCATCAGACCAATACTACTACTTTATGACGACATACCCATGGATTATATGTGAAAATGGAAATATTGGTTGCAGCATTTGCAAAAGAGTGAAACTGCTGGGTCTAGGAGCATCTAGTGCGCAAAGTAGACACTTGAGTAGTGAATGGAGTACATGTTCTGTGCGCAGGGATGGAGAGAAGGCAGTAGCACAGAAAGCATTGCGAAAAAAGATACAAAAACACGCACAATCTCAGGCGCACATTGCCGCCAGTAACATTATAGCTGAACAAAAAGAAAGAAAAATTGAGACTGCATCACTCAAGAGTGTTGAACATTCAAGAGAACTAACAGAGAGATGTTTGCGGACCGCATATTTTGTTGGCTACCATAACCGACCATTCACGGACTATCCAGAACTTGTCACACTGCAGAGCACAAATGGGATTGAGCTTGGGTCAATTTTACATTCCAGGTTCAGTTGCACGCAGATGATTGAATGTATCGCGGACACTATGAGAAAAAGAATATGTAAAACAATTAAGGACAATGACAGAAAAATCGCTATTATTACTGATGAGTCAACGTCTTTATCAAAGAAAGCATGTCTTATTATTTACATACGTGCAGTAATTTTTGAAGTTCCTGAGAACGTTTTTCTTGACATCCGTGAATTAGAAGGTCAAGATGCAGAATCTATCGTCAAGTGTATTCTTACGACGCTGTCAGAGTTCGGGTTCGACGAGGATTACTTATCGAAGAATCTCATTGCATTTACAAGCGATGGAGCCTCTGTCATGCTTGGAGTACATAGCGGCGTAGGGGCAAGGCTTAAGGAAAAATTCCCTGCCTTGCTTCTGTGGCACTGTCTAAATCACCGCCTAGAGCTGGCTATCTCAGATGCAGTATCGTCAATAAATGGCTTCTATCCAATACAAGCATTTTTCGATAAAATATATTCTGTGTACTCCTATTCTTCCAAGTTACAACGGCAACTTTGTGAAATATCAACAGACCTTGACTTACAGCTGAAGAAGATTGGCAAAATTTTTACTGTTCGCTGGATCGCGTCATCCTATAGAGCTGTCAAAGCTTTATGGAATGACTACCCAGCTCTCTATGCCCATTTTAAAAAGCTTTCAGAAGACATGTCCGTTAAACCTACCCAACGTGCGACTTACCAGGGAATTGTTAAGAAGCTATCAACAAGAGAATTTGTCGAGGATGTGGCAATCGTTAAAGATTGCTTGGCTCAATTATCCATCCTCTCAGAAGCGTTGCAAACGCAACAGTTCAGTTTGATTGAAGCAAATAGACATCTGAAGTGGACATTAAATGCGCTGTTCAGAATTAAAGAAGCAATTCATGAAGGAAAGTACACCTTTCAGGCAACAACCGGAGATCATGCTGCATTTAAAGGGGTCTCTTTGGAAGCTTTCTTATCAAGAAGGGGATATATCTCTTTCGATCGAAAGCAGTTCATCCAAGCATTAATTGACAATATTAATTCAAGAATGCTTAACTCAATAATGAAGCAGCAATAAAGAATTTTGAAGCATTAATTCCAGACAAGTGGCCTACTCTGGAATATTCTCCATGGCTCGAAGGAGAAACGGCCATTCAAGGAATTTGTCAAAGGTTTCAAATACCTGAATATGGTATCATACCAGCCTTTCGGGAATACTTCAATGATCCGAGAAAAATACCCAAGATCATTAACGATAAGCTGATACAGAGCATTATGTATACCATTCCCGTCAGTTCCTCTGAAGCAGAAAGAGGTTTTTCGCAAATGAACCTTGTTTGTTCACCAATACGCTCCAAACTTACGGTGTTGCACATGTCATCGCTTTTGTTCATCAGCATCAACGGCCCACCTCCACACCTATGGAACGCAGACTCTGCTGTGTCAAATTGGCTCCTTAAACACAGATGTGCAACAGATACAAGAAGTAAAAAGGCAAAACTTGTCTCGTTATCTAGTTTAAATTCTGTCCAGACAATTTTTACGTAATTAACGTTTTGTATTTAAGTTTTATATTATTATAGACTTGAAGTGTTTAATGACTAACGTTACAGTTTATTAAAGTTTTGTATTAGAGTTTTAAAAATCAGCCGTTCTGACAAAGTTCGACTTTCTTTTAACTTTAACATTTTTCACCCTGCTGGTAATGTATATCAGAGAGCCCCCCTTGTTAAAATTTTGGCAACACACCCCTGGTATTGACATGAAATTTACTCAATGTATACACCATACAAGTATATGGAACCAAAACAAAGAACAAAGAGAGAGAGAATTCTAGATGCAACTATATTAAAGAGGATTTTGATCTTTGTATGAAGACGTTCGTATGCAGTATACTGTAAGCCCGGTTCACATGTGTGAAATAACTACCGACATAAAGAAAGAAAAAAAGCCAAAACAATGTAGTGAAGCATTCGATACATGCTTCGACAAAGGCACAATAATTCGCACAACTTTTAGCGTAATGCAGACGAAGCATTCAAAACAAAATTGTTTCTGCTGTGTCTTTTCATTGCTCAGGGGTGATATTTTTGTTCAGATTCCAGGTTATGCTTGTCTAATTCGTGTGAAAAAGACCATAATACATAATTTGGGTATACCTCCAAACTTTTTGGGTGAAATCTTGCCGATTAATAGCAGTGCACTCTATTCAGAAGTAAAAAGTTAGTACACATGTCACATGCACGTTATAGGACTGCTTGTTATTTTCAGCAGTGGCAAGGATTCATTTATAGCTATCTGTGGCTATATATATAAAATGGGAAATTTTACTATAGTTAACACAACTATAGTAAAATTTCCCATTTTATACTCTATATTTTAATATTTATCAAAAGCATATATGAGAGCTATCTTTTACGCTTCACCAACTGTCTCCTGCCATTGTCTAAGAAGGACCAGATTATATTAAACACATCATTTTGACTCATTTTCAAAAACGTCACACATGCACATGTAAATGTCTGTTTGTTATTTTTAATCTATTGCAATCACCAGCATGGCCACAGTGTGTCTGTGTGTGTTGGCCTAAAGAATGTCGTGGTTTGAGAATAGTACTAATCACTATCAATTCATCATAACCACGCGCATATATTTGTGGGTTTTCTTTTCTCTAAAATAAACTACCGATGTACTGCTCACCTTTACTAGATGAATATAATATTGAAGAGCTACATGTAAGTAAATATTATGAAAATTTTACTGTTTGTTTCCATGAATATATTGCTGCTAGCGTATATAAGTACTAGGATCCCAATTAGTTGGTTGAATATCTGCAAACCAGATTTTCATGTATTATAACCTCCGAACAGTGCAGTCTTGCTGAGAATTGAGTGTTTTTGAAAGATTTTAGTGAATTGAAAGGATTCAGAGTTTGTTAATGTACTCAATGTATCCATCAGTCATACGGTCTATCAATCTTGGTGAACGAGTATGCTCCGTTGAGGCACTTAGACAACAATTCACTCTTACAGTTGCAGTTGCAGTTGCAGTTGCAGTTACAGTTACAGTTGCAGTTGCAGTTTGCAGTTTGCAGTTTGCAGTTTGCAGTTTGCAGTTTGCAGTTTGCAGTTTGCAGTTTGCAGTTTGCAGTTTGCAGTTTGCAGTTTGCAGTTTGCAGTTTGCAGTTTGCAGTTTGCAGTTTGCAGTTTGCAGTTTGCAGTTTGCAGTTTGCAGTTTGCAGTTTGCAGTTTGCAGTTTGCAGTTTGCAGTTTGCAGTTTGCAGTTTGCAGTTTGCAGTTTGCAGTTTGCAGTTTGCAGTTTGCAGTTTGCAGTTTGCAGTTTGCAGTTTGCAGTTTGCAGTTTGCAGTTTGCAGTTTGCAGTTTGCAGTTTGCAGTTTGCAGTTTGCAGTTTGCAGTTTGCAGTTTGCAGTTTGCAGTTTGCAGTTTGCAGTTTGCAGTTGCAGATTGCAGATTGCAGATTGCAGTTTGCAGTTTGCAGTTTGCAGTTTGCAGTTTGCAGTTTGCCGTTTACAGTTGCAGTTTGCAGTTGCAGTTGCAGATTGCAGATTGCAGATTGCAGTTTGCAGTTTGCAGTTTGCAGTTTGAAGTTTGAAGTTTGAAGTTTGCAGTTTGCAGTTTGCAGTTTGCCGTTTGCCGTTTGCCGTTTGCCGTTTGCCGTTTGCCGTTTGCCGTTTGCCGTTTGCCGTTTGCCGTTTGCCGTTTGCCGTTTGCCGTTTGCCGTTTGCCGTTTGCAGTTTGCAGTTTGCAGTTTGCAGTTTGCAGTTTGCAGTTTGCAGTTTGCAGTTTGCAGTTTGCACTTTGCGGTTTGCGGTTTGCGGTTTGCGCATTCAACATTTGTTATATAAACATATTTAATTGAAAGACTGAAACAGGGGGGCTTAGCCCCACATTTCCCTACTTCCCCCCATTCCGCCTATGGAGGGGGAAGCTGGCTAGCTTGGCTTCAAGCACTGTCACAGGGTTATCCCAACGATAGAAATTTTTAGGAATTTGTTAAAATGTAAAAAGTATTTGAAAGTATATATTATCATAATGACCAATTCAAACAATATATTAAATATTGAATGTTTAGACACTTTTCGGGCTTGTGAATTCAACATGTTCTCTCCAAAATTTTTAGAACTGCCCATTTTAGGTTTTAGAACTACCCATTTTACAATTAGAACTGCCCATTTTGGAGAATGGAAGGCCTTAGGATGACCCCTACCATAAGTTTCACTAAGTATGTGATGAACGAAACTCAATAATGCATGAGTTGTCGAAGATCCCTTTAACGAGCCAAATTGTCGTTTGTCAATCTTATCATAGACTATCCAGAAGACATAGTCTTCTGGATAGTCTATGATCTTATCAATATTCGATCTAATAAGCCAATCCGCTACCGGAATCGTTCGCAAATTTTTTTTTGCCAACTTGGAGGTGAGCGAAATTGGACGTAGGTGCGTGTTAATATCAGTTAGAGCTTTTGTTTTTTTTAATCGAAATGACATCAGCTTTTTTCCAAATATAACAACGATTGTTGGATGAAGGATTAAGAATCGAGGCTATTGGTAAAGCAAGTGTTGATGAATAAAACGTTAGGACCCAGTTAGGGATTTCGGCAGTGCTGTAAGTAACTTCGTTACAAGTAACGAAATTACAAGTAATCGTTACTTTTTTGAGTAACTATAGGGGTAACTAGTTACATTTTGCAAGGAGGTAACTGTAACTGTAACTAGTTACTTTTTTGCTAAAAATGGAACGATAACGCGTTACATATGTTATCAGCGTTAAAGTTACTTTTCCGTTACATTTTCAGGCTAACTTCTACCATTTAATAATTAATTAATCTACAGTCAAATTTGACAAATTCAAATTGTCAATTCATTACGTACTGTAATCGAACTATCGAAGTATTGAACATTTCAATATTTCATGCAAGGCAACATAACGTCTTGGCCAAATTATCAACGCTAATCTGCTGACCACTGGTCAGTGGTCACGGGCGCATTATTTTGGTAAATTGTATAAATCTTCACAAATCTTCACTATTTTAAGATTTTTTCAACATAATTGTTAATTTTTCATGGGCTATTGAGTAGCTGGTTTATTGAGTAGTTGTTGACTTGTTCCTTCATTTAAAGACAGTACTAGTGTCACAAGCTAGAAATCCGCTCTTCTCCATACCCCTGCGGTTATTGTAAATACTAAATAGTAAACTGGGGGAATGTAACTTTGTAACTAGTTACAAAAATTTTGAAGTAACTTTGTAACGGTAACTAGTTACGTTTTTTTTCATGTAACTTTTACCAGTAACTAGTTCCTTTTTTGAACATGTAACTGTAACTGTAACTAGTTCCAAAAAAAAAGTAACTTTTACAGCACTGGATTTCGGCAGGTACTGATGATTTTGAACATGAGATGGTAGATAATTTGTGATTATAAATTCAGATGAAATTTCAGGGTGCACGTTTTCTAATTGATATAGTTCATAATTTCATTGTGCAATCAGTTTCAAAATGGCGCTTCCGTGGTGAGTGGGTCTATAATATTTCACCGATATTGTACAGTGTTTTTTATGGATTTCTTATTTCGTTGTACTCTGGACTTCCTCTCGCTATGAATTAACGTGTCGTTAATTGCGTCCGAACTATGCACGTGTAAAAATCTCACATCTTGCCAACAAGATGTGTTCCCAACAGGATTGTAGCAAGCTTGTCAGCAAGTTGTAACAATGCTGTCATTTTATCAAGTTGTTACATTGTTGTCACTCACAACTTGTTAATAAGTTGTTGAAATGCAGGGCGATAACAAGTTGTTGGAACAACTTGTAACAAGTCTGTTGAGTTAACAACCTTGTAGCAAGTAAGTTGTCGACAAGCCGTTGACAACTAGTCAACTTGCTGGGAACAAATGGTGCAACACATCCTGAGTACAAGTTGTTGAAACTTGTGCGTTTTTACGTGTGTACCTGAAATTTTAAGCCCTAAATGACAATCTGTGGCGCTAATTCGTAAAAATAGGCATTTTTCAACTTTCGAACAGTACTAATACTTTTGTTGGGGAATTCCACGAGACAAGCGCCAGACATCAAAGGTTCCGACTCGGGTTCCACATCTGTTTACATCTGTTGCTTGTTTCCATCTTCCATACTGACGTAACGTCATTTTTTCAAGTTTGAAAAAATGTAAAATAGCCTTGTAACTGACTCAAACCCTAAAACCTACCCTAACCCCAACCCTAAACCTAACCCTATAAACCAAATTGATGAAGAAAAATGAAGAAAAACGAAATTGAAAATCGGGAAAATTGCGTAACGTCAGTTTGGTAGATGGAAACAAGTGAAAAACCGTCCCAGACTCAGGCGCGCAGAAATTAAATATGGCGGCCAAAATTGGCGGCCAATATTGCAGGATTTAGAATTTTAGACGCTATACTTGCTATACTATTCAACGTTATCGGTCATCAATGCGATCAACTTTGATAATATGGGCGTAAATGGTCTATGGAAGTTATTGGAGCCTGTTGGACGCCCAATAACCCTGGAATCCCTCGAAAATGAAACACTTGCAGTTGGTATCCTTTTATAAGTTTAATACGCCGTGGTTTATAGGTCCGACACCGGACCTTTTACTTCTACGGTTATAGATCCGATATTTCTTACTTAGTGTTCAGACAGTCGGGTAGTGAAAATTAAAATCTAGCAATGCCTTCCCTAAGTGGCGACATCCCGGCGTGTGCAATCGATGAAAATCGATGATCGGAAAGCCAATCGATCAATCGATATCAATCAATACCAATTAATTAATTGATATCGATTGGTATTTGCCAATCGATAGTCACAAAATTCAGTCCGTTTGTTAATCGATATTCATCGATTGGTATCGATAACTTATAACATACCATGTAATATATAATACCACATAATACCATGTTATGCTCTGAAAATGTTGTACTGTAAACAACGAAACGTTAGCTAATAAATTTATTTTATATATTACTTGTGGCACTGTGGTTAAAAGTAATTTGCTGCATGGGCTCTTATTCATTGGGCCTAAATGACAATTCTGCCTGTGCGGCTGTGGCTAATAAGGCAAATTTAGTGCACACTGTTTGCGTGGCACTGTTTGAGTGAGTGACATCACTATTAAAAAGTTTTCTGTTTGTATCTTTTATGTCAATTGAAAAAGGAAAAACCAACATCAAATTAACAAACGACTTAGAGAACTTAAGAATTTAGAGAAGAACTGACAACAAAAAGATAAAGGTTTATATATAAGATTCAGCGGAAAGTGAGTATGGCCAAAGACGACGAGACAATAGTGGTGACACCTAATATCCTGTTATATTTATCGCGGTTAATATCATACACAGTGATATCACACAGTTTGCAATCTTAAACTTTTAAGGGAGATACACAACTTAGATAGCGTACATACAACAACCATGTCAGAAAGTCAAGAAGTACAATTAGTTATTCGCAACGTTGTTGTGAAAGGATATATCATGAATGTACCTTTGCAGTTAAAGTTGGTGAAAATTGTGTAAATCTCACACCTTACCTAATTAATAGCGAGAATGTGTATAGCACTTACATAATATAAGTATGGATATCGTTTTACATCCACTTTGGCTTATTAAACTTAAAATCGCTTTCATATTCAAGCGAGCATGCATTCTTCGGCTTAACATTGTGGAAATATGAAAATAAAATAACTTTTTACTGGGAATATTTTCTTCTGGACATTGATGTTGTCCAACAATTGTATACAGGCTAGCTGTATTAATTCATGCGAAAAAGAAAAGTGTTAGATCTCTTCTAGCTGATCACCCGTAGCATTAGGGGTACCACACAAATACTATAATAGTAAACAGCCGAATTTCTTGTGATTAGAAGCGGTTTGATTGCCAATTCATTTCCCACTAAATTAACATTAAATATTGAATTTTATGAGAGTGTTTTGGCACAAAGTCTTCAAGATTGTAGTGGCCTTTCGAATTCAGCAAGCCGAAACAGAACGGAAGATCGAGATAACTCTTGTATGTTGACCGCAATTTTTTGGCATGGTCGAGAATACCAATCGATACCAATCGAACACTGTTAGTTCATCGATTGTTACTGATAATCAATACCAATCAAACGCAATTAGTCTATTGATTGCTATCGATAATCGATATCAATCAATAAGGTCACAAAAACCTTCACCATCGATTGTTCATCGATTTTCAATATCAATCGATTAATTGATATCAATTTCATCGATTGCACACGCCGGGCGACATCCATACTCATTTGTATATAACCCACCCACCCACTTGTGTATTGGCATGTCAATGCCTTGCCGCCAGACTACCAGCAATGTCTTATTTTGGGTGTGCAATTTGTGAACTTTCCAGTCAGGCTTTCCTGTTCTGTTTATTATTTGTACTTGTTTACGATTGCTTAAACTGAAGTATAGCTATTATAAATATTAGTGGCATCTGAGCTTTACACTCAACATACTCCAGGGCAAGGATGCCCCTTTTCATTTAGCCTAAGGTTATGCCACTGATATATATGCCAGCATTTACAATCCACACCAATATTTCGAAATGAATAATTTTGGGGTGTAAATTTCATATCGAAATAGCAAATCATTTGTGTTTTTAAGACTGTAGACTGTATATTCTTGAAGTTATGTATGTACAGTATATTATATGCCTGATATATTTAGATTATTTTGTACCGGTACTACATTTAGGCCAAAAATGCAAACCAGGGTGCTGTTCAGGGGCTTCAATGATGCAGTTATTATGGAGCGAGCGCTTTCACCTCTCAGATTGTGTGTTTCATTCTTGCTGCGGACTCATGACACTTGTATGAAAAGAGTCAAGCAGTCGATCAACACTCTGCTGAAAGTTGTGGATTTTCTCTGGGAACTCTGCTCAGCCATTTCACAGAAATGACACATCAATGCCAAAAATTTAAATTACCACATTGGCCTCTACAATATGCTATTTTTAGTTCCTACAATACCTTGCCCTCATGAAATCATAATTTTTTTTGCCATAGATACACATAGATATATTGCTATTTTAAAAGTTCAAAATTTCAAAATGAGGAATCGGTTTTGTTTTAGCAGACATTAAAAACACCCTCATTTATAAGTCATGTGAGTCACAAAATTATGTCATAAAGTATTCTCATTCCCTGTCAGCTTAAACTAATTTGTTGAGACAATCATAACTTGGTACTCTTAGTAAGTAGAACCTATCCATAAAATAGTAGAAAAATATTATTGATCGTTTCCATGAAAAATCGCCCTCAAGTTTGGTCACGTGAGTCACAGAAATAAGCATTAATGTAGAATTGTAAGTTTGGCACAAAATATTTGCTTGGAAAAATAGTTGAATAGTTGTGTTGTTACTTGGGCAACTGTCTTATGCCAGGTTACAGTCTTTCCACTTCTAAGGAAATTTCCTGATTCTCAGGAAATCCTCATGAGAATAAGAAAAAATCTCAGGAAATATAAGAATATTTTAACCAACCATAAAATAAATTTACATTTTGGCAGTGGAAGCACTGCCATGTTACCAAATCAACAAAAATGTTTTTGATTTGAACTAAAATTTCAACTTGTTTATAAAAAGTTTTAACATGAATCCAAATAAAAAAAAGCCGCTAAGTGCAGCAGAAAGGCAAAGGAGAACTTAAAGAGTGAAAGAGAGAAGCTAAAGAGTGAAAATAGGTATGAGGACTATAAAGCAAAGCATGCAAGTACACTGTACAGTGTTAAAAGGCATAGAGAGAAGCAGGCAGCTAGACTAGACTAGAGAGCCGTACTGTAGAAGAGAAAGATCAGTTAGTTCAGAAAAGAAGAGAGAAGCCAGGATAGAATTAGGAAGCAAAAGAGCCGTAGCAAAACAGAAAAAGTGTTAAGTCCATCAAGATCAGCACAGAGCTCTGGTAGAGTATATAGTTGCATGAGTTCCCTAAATCTGTCAATGTTGTTAAAAAGTCACTGCCGGCCAGTCCAACAAAGCGAAGAAATGTTTTGCGGAAACTGACAGATGAATTTGAAAAAGATGAAGGCGTGGCTACCAGATCAAATCGACACCTGCTATCACTTGCTGCAGAAACAATAGAGGCAGTCAACAACTTTTATACTAGAGATGACATTAGTCGAATGGCTCCAGGCAAGAGAAATGTTACCGTCACAGACAAGGATGGAAAGAAGAAATTGCAAAAACAACATCTATACATGAGCATTCAGGAAACGTATGGGGTCTTCAAATCTGAAATGTTCTTGGCATTAAATGCGATCCATGGTCACGTTCCTGGCATACCGGTTTACACCACAGATTTCCCTGCTTCATGTTTGCTCAATCCACCGAGTGATTTATGTTGGTTTGGCAACTGTTCGCACAATGGTTGTGGATTTGAAGCAAAGTACCCATTGCCCGATACGGTTAAGAATTTACCAGCCAAGTGATGGCATGGCATTTGTCATGGAAGGTATGAAAATGCTTTCACAGAAGTATGGAATCCGACTACACTGCAATTTCAGTGCTACTAGTCATGTGAAAGGTCCTGTCGATGGTATTGGTGGATGTCTCAAGAGGAAAGCGACCGACAAAGTCAAGACAAGGCAATGCGTTATTAATAATGCTGCCGATTTCTTCTATGCTGTCCATGAAGGATCCCAGATTGCTGTTACCCTTATCACAGCGGAGGAGGTTCAAGCAAGAGAGAAGATTATTTGCCTACCCGAGGTGTTTGCAAATGCTGCCCAAATACTGGGGATCATTAAATATCACTGGGTTGGAATGGATAAGAAGGGTGCATTAGTCACCAAGAGGTACAGCGCAGAGGCTTCAACGACCAATGTCAGAGATGAATCATTGCACCTTGCTAGTAGTGATTGTGACAGTGAGTCAACCCACTTGCAACAGACATTGGTCACTGGTATGTCGTGTATTGAAGACCAAATAACTAATGGTTTATTGGTAGAGCATTAGCAATTGAGTTGGATCCAGAGCAGGTCACCATGGAATTCGTGCATCAAACAGCAGAAGATGTCAATAGTTTCATGCCAACCAATGACGTAGACGTAGTTCCTGCACAATATATTTTGATGAAAATAGAGTCACCAAAACCAGTCACCAGTTTTGTCTTCCAGGTACTCGAGAGTAAAGTTGACTGATACCGAGTTCCAAAGTGTTCAAGAAGTTTAGAACATTTAATCAATGATATTTTGTTGCTTGTGAAAGTGTTTAAGATCTTAGGGTTTAAATTTGATTGAACATGCATAGTTCTGACTATGATGCTATTGCAACCAGAAATTTCTCATTTCACATGATTTAAACTGAGTTCATAGATATGATTTGTCACTGGTCACGTGAGTCACATTTTTGTGTCATGTGAATCACGCTGTATTTGTAACATTATCTGTTAATTAAACGAGAAATGATTTGCGACTTAGTCGCGTGAGTCACGGTGATATGGCTGTGCTGTAGTTTCCTCTCACAGGGAATGTTGACAGCGTGGGTTTGGATAAGCCCCAAACTAACCTTCCATTGTAGCTGTGCTCGTTGATCAGACATGAGTCATACACTGGCAGCCAGAGGTGGCTTCAACTTGATCAAGTCGAGCTGCATCCTCCAAGTAAGGATGATCTCGAATTTGGGCATCCAAATTTGGAGGTGAATCTCTTTGGATCGTGTTAAGGCATACTCTCTGGCAATTTTGCATATCATTATAGTATTTTGATGGCTTATTAAGATCGATAACACGGATAAAATTCGTTTACGAAGTTGAGTGATTCACATTCCAGTGTTTAGCCAAATACAATCTTATTGGAATTACCTGCAATTTGACTGTCTATGATTAATGGAGATAATCGGCATGTGGATAATAACATCCATGTGATACTCAAAAGGTTTTATGGATAATAAACGTAGATGTAGAACAAATTATTAAAGTTTTTCGACAATGACAAGATATAAGATTGTAATATAAAGATCTATTGTGTATGATCGCTAGCTGCACTAGCAACCAAGTACATGATGGCTATTTATATTTAGAAGCCGTCCGAAAGGCGTCAATACGATAATCGGCCGTCCGAAAGCCATCTTTTCCAAGTGGCCCTCCAAATTCTAAGATGGCCGTCCATAAGACAGATGGATGGCAGGCTGGCTATAAAGACCATGTTGAAGTCCCTTGCAAACTGATATTTTCGATTCCAGACAAGTACATATCCCGGGAAGGGGAGGTCCTCAACAAGTTTGGAGTGGGAGGAGGTACAGGGACTTAGCCAGGATTAGTAATCCACCCAGTGCCGCACTAGGTCTTCCCTCCCCAAAAAAATATGTTTTGATTGGTCGAAAGGTATGTACAGTACAGTGACTGTTGATATGTTATAGCAAAAATCAAGCGTGTACAGTTGTACTAAATACTAAAGACGAAATACTGCTGTTTTGTTTTAATTTATGTTTTAACATTTTGCCCATCCACATTAAAAAATACCCGTCCAAAAGACAGGTGGACGGTCTGGTCTCTGGTTAAACCCATGAAGAGGTACAGTTGATTATTTAGCACGTTAAAGTACTGTAATCTACGATTATTGATATTTGATAATCTTGATAAATATGGCATCTAAATGACATGAATAAATTTGATATGTTGAATAATTTACAAGAACTGAGCAAGAGAATGTTGTACAGTATATAGTACTGCATGTCATAGTCACAGAGACACCTGGAATTAAATGCTGCTGTTGTCTGTTGGGATATTACTATATAGTAATGTAAATGAATGGGCATTCCAGTATCACCAAAGAGCACTGACTGTACAGTATTCTGCTTCATAACATGATTAAGCTGTTCTTGGGAGTTAGAACTTTTTCATATGCAATGGATAAAACTTTTAGCCATGAACAATAAAATATAATTATGTAATTATACTTAATAACTACATACGTACATACATTATTCAGTTCACTCCCCATTGGTGCTTTTCAGTGACCGATTACATCAAGTATCTTGCTTACCTATATTATGTACTTAACCTACACTATCTATTTTACAACAATTGTAATATTACTTTCCTAATCCGTATATCCTAACCCACCCAGTCAACTTTCCCTGTGGGAGGAAACCGGAGTGCCCGTAGAAAACCCACGACTTTCGGCAGAGCGTTGACTTACTCTTTTCACATGAGTGTGATGAGCAAAGTCCTCAGCGAGAATCGAACTCAAGACTCAGAGGTGAAAGACGCTTGCTCTGACGACTGCCCACCGAAGCCCCACAAATTGTGGTGACTTGATATCTTGCCTTGTTTAATGACACCCCTCTAGCCAAGACCTTTTAATACTTACTATTATATTATTCGTATTGTACGTTAATGCATGGTATATAATTATGTACAGTATATATTATCTTGTAACATACAGCGCTCTTGATCATTTTATGTAAAAAGCGCATTATAAATTATTAAATTATTATTTTTATTAGTACAAAGATTATTGGAAAATTAGAACATGTGTAATCCATTATATTACCTTTCTTGACATGTTACCAATCAGATGTGAGTGTATGGCTAAATCAAGCTCTTTATGGCATGAAAAGTCAACATGGCAGCACGGTACCAAATGCTCATCTTGTGTTGTTGTTTCAAAGAATTTGCAAGTTGTTGTATTACAGGATCAAACCAATATTTGTATTTGATGGCGGTGTTCCTGAACTTAAGAAGAAAACAATGGTAATGCATTCCTTATAGAGTTACTGCTATTAATAGTGAGCTTAAGCAAGCGACGTTTTTGTCAACACGGACGTCACCCGAAAATTAGTATATCTAATTTTGGCGGCATTTTGCATCATAGCACTCGTGTAAGGAAGCAAAAAACTTTAAAAATCTTATATTTTGTCATATGTGTTGAAGATTACCACAAACTGATACAAACACGATTTTTAACCAGTCCCCCCTCGGCAATCTGACGTCCGTATTGACAAAAACGTCGCTTGCTTAAGCTCGCTAATGTCAGCAGATCTCTTTCCGTTATTACCCAGCAATGATCTTGACTATACAGCTAGAGCATTACTGTACGTTATGATTAGACTCTATAGGATGAAAAGTGGCCTTTTGTATAATCCTTTTTGTATAATTTTGTTAATGACCAGTGTGCACCAAATCTAAGGGAAAACTTTGTTAGACTTAGGGCCTGTTTATATGGAGGCGAGTTACCCGGCTGACCGAGTTACTCGCTTCGCCGGGTAACTCGCCTACAATAGAAAATTACAGGTTTCCCGGTGGAATGTTTACATGGCGCAACCGGGTAACTCGCCCTGACGAGATCTCGGCAAAAAGAGGCGAGATCTCGGCAAGGCGAGATGAATATTTTAACTGCAGTGTACTGAACATATAAATACCGAGTAACTCGGTTCCATATAAACAGAACGCTTGTTTGTCCCGGCGAAGCGAGTAACTCGGTCAGCCGGGTAACTCGCCTCCATATAAACAGGCCCTTAGTAGGAATTAACATTGATACTGATCTAGCACTTCCAAGACCTAATACTGATTTTTTTATCGAAGCTTTACTGTAAGTATAGTGGTGCAATGCTATGGAATGGTCTCCCCCAAGAGGCAAAAAAGGCAACTTCGCTCTGCCAATTTCAAAGAACAATCGCCACATAACATTATGTCATGTAAAAATTCTTATTTTCTATCTTCATTTTTGTATATATAGTTTGTTTTCATACACCCCTCCTGAAAATAAACCATTCGAATAGTTGTGTTAGGCTACCGTATTTAAATAAAGTGCATTCATTCATTCATTCATTCACTTTGTGGAAGTCTGTCTCTCAAAGGAGTGCTTATTTGGGAGTTATTAAAGGCGCGCGAAATGCGGGCTGGAGGAATTTAAAGGCGCCCGGCAAAATAGAAACCCCTTTGAGAAACAGACTTGGAGCAAGTCTACATTGTTGTGTACTCGTGTATAGTAAGGCTTGCTTTGATATAGTAGTGCTGCAGTAGTTACATTTTCAGTAATGGCCTTAAAAAACCCCAAAAAGATCAGTTGAGAAGATATTTTACCAACCATATGTGTAAGAAGTGCAAAGCCTACAATATCCTGCAGTGAACGCGCACAAATATGCGCACTGTCTTCTTATCAAGAGCATGCACGTGAAATTAATCTTTAACGATTGAACATCATTTTTTCCTCGAGTGAATTTTTCATGAGTCGACTGTTGCGCTTTTAAAGTCGCCAAATTGAAACACAGATACAAAACAATAATATTTTTTTAATCTACCTTCGACTTGAGTGTAGTTATCATGATCCAGTAGTTATGGTCATAAAACGCAGAGTATTTCGAGATTCAGAAGTATTTCACTCTTTCGACATGACTGAAGGGCGAGAAATTTTCATTCGTTCAAGATTACATAAGGAAGTAGTATTTCTGCTTGACGCTTTGACATGAAAGATATATTTAATTAAGTGAATTGGAAATAACTACCGGTATAGTCAGACTCCCATGATTGGCCCTGATCCTTGATAAGTTCTGCAACTTCTTTTCTCTAGGCCGCACGGAGGGAGGTCAGATTGGCAGCTCGTAACAAGGCTCAAAAGATATCTGAAAATGTTTTGAAAAAATACCTGAAATCACGTGCAATTGGCAACGTGACAGGACGACGAAGGTACTGTAGATATTTGCTGGGTAAAAACTAAGGAATCCGTATTAAGATGAAATCAATTGTAAAGCTGGGACATAAATTTTGAGCGAGTTATTAGACAATAACATCAATTTTATTTAGAAAAATGGAAAAACAACTTTATTGAAAGTTGGAAATGTTACAGTAGGGTCTTAATCTGTGTTTCTCATTTCTTTTGGGAAGGAAATTTTCTTTGAGATGGCACTATACTGAATGCCTATTGCTTATACTTATGCTTGGTGATAAAGAGCTGTGATTTTTATTGATGAACCATTAGCCATTATGCTGTGCCGTGTTGTGGACACATCTATATTTCAATTGTTTGTCAGTAACATCAACTTTGTTCAACTCTAGAAGATAAAGGAGGGCTGTTCATGACCACTCTGTGTGCCTCTCCCACTTCGTTGGAGTATTAATTCCCTCCTTATTGTTTAAACTAAGATTATAATTGTCTTAGCTAATTTGACGCTCATGCGCGCTACAGAAATGAACGGCTTCCAAAATCCTCTTGTGAGGATTTTGTGGGTGTTTTTCGTATGGGTTTTGTTGTAATAATCTCTCTATTTATACTCTAGCTACCTACAGTACGCTGGAGGCTAAAAAATTCCCCCCGTTCCTATGTGAGGAGAACTCCGATAACTGAAAACACTGAGTCTGAAAATTCTGAAGGTTTAGAACTCGTATATAAGGATATTTATGGGATATGTTTTTTATTTTCAGCCATAGATCCTCTGGCGTTTTAAATCAGCAAGAACCTGAGAAAGATTTGTTTGAACTACCGCCACTACCGGAGGAGAAAGAGCCTAAAAGGTAAGTAATGAAAGAAATATTAAAAAATCGATTAGGTGTCGTAATTATATACTCTATACATGTATACTGCAATGTACTAGCTACAGTAATTTGTACAACAGTTTCTGGAGGTCATGACGTTTTTCACAGACAGTTATTTTGGACAGACATGTTTAATTTCTCTAACTAAACCGTTTTTAAGTTTTACCTTGTTGCTTCATATGTTTGTACAGTGACAGCCCTTGAATTTGCGAAAAGAACAGGGGCGGCCAGTTTGGCATTGAATGTTACTATGTTTCCCAAGGCATCGAGGCCACTACACAATACAGGGCACAAAGGCCTGCAGCTTTCATTCAGTAGTTATTTGAACACCTTAGTCCTTACCACGCACTGATGCAGCATGAAGATTTAAAATAGTGCATGTATAATATACCGTTTTAGAAAGTTAATATCGTCATTAAAAACACTTCCTGTAAATAGAGCGCTCATAACATAATCTCAAAATGGACATTTTTCAAAAAGAGCAGAAATTAATCAAAAACTCAATTCACCGTTTTGTATTTAAATTGCTCACTTTTAGTTTCTAAGATGCAGTTGCTCAAAATGTCTTTCTATTAATATAATTGCCAATATTTATAAGTACTGAGGTTGCAGAGGGCAGGGCCGGCTTATAAAAGTAGTTAAAAAAGTGCTATAAGAAAAGGAAGTAAAACCAATCAGAATCGCGAATTTTAGAGTTAACTACTATTTAAGTACAAAACGAGTAGTTAAAATGTAGTTAAGACTTTTTTACAACCGGCCCCAGGCCACTATACTGGCCGTGAATTTCAGTATATTACGGGCATCGCGACCAACAAGTAGGACATCGACAGCCAATGGCCGTCCGTGCCGCCGCTAAATTCAAGGCCTGTCAGTAACTACAGTTACACTATATTGAAGCACGATATTCAGTACATCCATATAATGTTTTCTATATTCTTTAGTCCGTCCGTTGATGAGTCTTTTTTTCAATCACACCATTTGCAGGTACATGAAGTATATAATATGTAATTTCTTACTATGTATTTCTATGCGCTATATACCATGGCAGCGCATTTTGAGTCCCTGACTTAATTGGTAAAAATATTGCAATATTTCCCGTCCAAGAATATGATTTTGCGGAACTACAGTTAGATCTAACGCTGAGATTGGCAGTTTATGATGGTTGTTGAATAGTAGAGGATAGTGTTTAGAGAGAGCTAGGCGAACTACAAACGTATGCCAGGGGTATTTATACAAGCACTTTTCTAATCCCGGTAAACAGTAGTAAATACTCAATCTTCAATGGAGTTTTAAACTCAATCTTTCTCCGTTATTATTTTTCACAATATATACGAAAAAATGTGGCAAATGTGAATATTTATTTGTGAAAGGAAGAAAATATTCAATTCTGAATAACTACAGACACTTATATATGCACATTACTCTCTCCTGGAAATGCACTGTCTTCTGAAACTGGGGCTTGCGAAAGTCAAAACGTTTTCCAGGGAAACAATTTTACCCCCCTCCCCCTCCTCTTCACAGTAACTAAAGACTCAATCTTCTCCTAAAAACGGTACAAGACTATAAAGTGCTTGCATAAATCCCTGTACACTGTAATTCTTTGAATTTCAATATTTTTGTCCATGGTTTTTGCTAACATTTTAAATTCAGCCCGATACATTGCTTTATGATATTTTATCCTGCAAATACACCTTCATGTACACAATACAATACAATTGTTTCGAGTGCGTTTTGGATATAACATGCACTAGTGAGTTTTTGAAAGACCTCAAAATAACACGAGAGTGCATGCTATTTAAGGTCTTTGAAAAACTCACAAGTTCATGTTATATCCAAATTTCACGGAAATCATGCTATTACTTATTAATAATATATAAGTGTTTGAGACAACTATGCTTTCAACTTACCAGCTTCGGCGAACCGTCCACCGATAAAGTTTTCGCTCCTTTTGTATATCATATCATTTGTATGCATTGCCAAACATTTGAAAGTTAACTGAACCATGTGGGTTTCTTATATATTTAATCCAAACTTTTATAAATTTTTGCACTGTGATTACAGATTTTTGCACTTTGATTACAGATTTTTGCACTGTGATTACAAATTTTTGCACTGCTGGTTGGGGTTAATTGCACTGGACTCAGCCAGTCAAATTCGAGAAACATTCGTATGTATATTATTATACATGTATATCTAATGATTGTGGTGTTAGAACTCAGGTAATTTTAGGAGTCACTCAGAGTAGCATCATCTAAAATTAATTTTCTCGATTCCAAAAAACAACATCATTAGATTAAGATCATAAGATATATACAGTACAGATACTGACAGAACGAGACTATACTAAGTTCCGAATTATCACCTATTCGAACCGACTTGATCTCGTAGTTCATAAGTTGGTGGACCATTGGAGCCGGTTTAAGGTGTTTTAATGATTCAGTTTTAAAACACTTTGAAACACAACTCATATTTAGGTTTTATTCATTTAGAGTTTTATTCATCAGATATCAGGGTTTTCATATAATTTGATTTTTATTTTCAAATTATGTTAGTTTTAGTAAAACATATCTGTACATACGCGTACGAAATTCATACTCTAAAATAGCCTCTAAATAGCCTCGAAGAAGATTGGAAAAGAAGCAGGTTTCTAATTTTTATTGCATTATTTTATTTGCACTAACAATAAGCAAAACAAAAAATACTGTAATGCCATTTTTGATTTTTTTGAAAAAAGGCAAAATGTCGTTTTTCGTTTTTAAATTTTTTGGCATTACAGAATTTTTTATTTTTGGATTTTGAAAATTTTTGCGGTGCCATACAGCATGCAAAAAGTCACCGACAAAATAATAATGAAATATAGCGCATTATTTTTCAAATTTTGGAAAAATTTATTGACGTCAGCAATTGACATGAATGAAACAGTATATAACGCACGCAATGACATGAGATCGGCTGAACAAGTTACGTGAGGAGTCATTTTAAGTTCTGTTCTTTTAATATTCCCGCGCGCACAAATGGTCACACGGATTTGTTCATAGAGTATGAAGTTTTGTTTTCGCGATTCTTGAATAAGGTTTTTGTGATTACTATATCGAGCCACCTTAATTAGGTACCCCGTGCAGAGGGGATCTTCAGATAATGTGTTTGCTTTCAATATGTATTTATTGTAATAACTGTCATTTAGGATACGACGGATGTTAATATCGACTCGGAAGAATTCAAGATACTGCCTCACGAGATCCAGCATGAAATTATTGTTGAAATGCACGAGAAAAGTAAGAGACATTCGCGCTATCAGGACGTAGATATGCCAGAGGTACACGAATTTATCATCTTTACGCTTGTTCATACACACACACGAAACCATGCAGATTAGAGAAGCGATTGCCGTCTATTCAGAACAGGAAAAATCTTGAAATTTTGACGAAATATACAATTTATATTAAAATAGATTACAATCCTATATACATTGATGATTGTGGAAACTTTTACAACCCCCATCTCTCCCCGAAAAAATTTGGCATGCTTGTACTCAAGTAATGATTGCGAAATTGAATTGTAGTTGATTGTTAAAGTTAATAGTGCACAGACGCAACTAATCTTTCCGGGCATAAGTATAATTTTATAGCAATGTCAGGTGATTTTAGAGCTTGATTTAAAATTGTGTCGAAAGTATCAGCTATAAAATTATGCTAATGCCTATACACGATACTTAAAGTACTTAATATATCATAAAAAAGTATATTTAGGATTTGAATAGCGGAGAGAAAATTTTTGTTTGCGAGATAACGACTTTAAACATGGCAAAATAGGCTTTTTTGAAAAGAAAGTCGCGGACCGAAAAAGGACTGGAAACGGCCTGGCGCGACACTTGTTTTACGTAGCTTAAGGAACGGAAGCTTTAGTTTTACTGTGTTGACTTGTACAGTATATTATTACTTGATCAGGCAAGAAAACATAACTTTACTGAGCTAAAAAAGGAATTGATTTGCTACACAGCCCAGCAGATATGTAAGTGTTCACTGTGTGGCTGAAATTTCGTGGCGATTATAAGCATAATCTACGGCACAAGAGTGACAACGCTACGTGCCCCTGCGCGAGTCTATGCCTATGGTCTGCTTATAATATATAGATTATTTGATCTCTTGTCTAGTCTTCTTTTTCTTTCTTGTGTTTCTCATGAGCGATTTAAAGCAAATAAGTCACTCCACTTAGCCCTATAGGAACGAGGGAGAGTGCTGTGGCATGTAAAAATAATCATTTTCGCACAACAAAATGATCCAACTCACGAGTTCTGTCGAATGATAATGTCAAACTATTGTGATATTGATTGGGAACATTTCCATGTCATAGAATCCGCCACAGACTACATAACGTCGTATCTTGTATATGTGTATAGGAGTATGACGACTTTTCAAATTTTCAACTCAATCATCTACTGAAGCGCGGGAAATTAACTCAAAGGCTGGGAACGATAAGAAAAGAAATGAACGAAAAACGAGCGGGAGAACTGGTTGCCGACGGTGCTGTCAGTGGAATGAATGTGAACGCGATCATCCAATCGCAGAAAATAATGTCTGAAGAAACGGGACATTATATTTTAATCAAGCGAACAGAAGCACGAAAAATTGATGGTATGTTCATGAAATTCGTCATGCAATGCGCAGTGGTTACGTGTCTGGGGGCAGTTGTATAGAAATGTGGTTCTTGTTAACTATAGTACGAAAGTCAACCAACTAGTAAGCCGGTGGGGGGCTCTGGGGGTTAGTTGGAAGTGGCACCTGCGCTTGCTCTTCAAGGTAGCGTCGAAGTCTCTCAGTGAGACTTTCAATGCAACCTGACTCGAATCCAGTCCCAAAGAGAGAAAGTCAAGGTCACACTACCGAAGTTGTGGGTTTTCTTTTCCTCCCCAGAGAGTTTCCAGAAGAAAGTTGACAGGTGGGTTAGGGTGCGGGCCATGTTTGGCATGCATGTGGTTGTGGTGGTGACCTGGCCCTAGTTTGGAAGTTAAAAAAAAAAGTAGTATCGCCTTTAGAGTATAGACATTGCTATTATTAACTACAGAACGGGTAGGTAAAAAGTAGTTAAGAGTTTTATACAACCGGTCCATTTTAATACTAGAATTTGAAAATAAAAGATGTAGACCTTTATGCAGGAGCGCTTAATATAAAAGGCTGAAGAGTGAAGTGTCGTTTGAACTCCAACTGCGTTGTCCGTCAACGCTCCCTCTCTTTTTGGAAATATATTCATTGGAGGTCATTCTATCTACACTTACTCTGTTTACAGTCTGCATATACACTTGGATGCAAGTACTATACATATATCTAGTACCTCCTGTTCTATTCAAAGAGACATGTAGTGTGCGAAAAAATGATTAAGATCAATCAGCAAAAGAACATTGTATGCATCTGTATGACCGTTAGAATTTTTGTATACAAGATAAGAAATGAATGTGCAATAAGATTGACCGCGGAATTAGACCGTTTTGAACGTTTGCACAATACAGACATGTAGTTTGCATATTTGGCGTGATCGACAGTCAACTACTTTCAGCTACCAACGTCTTGAATATTTTGCTTTGTGAAATGTTAAAGGGGAAGTCCTTGTTATATAAAAGGTTCAAATTTTAGTGATGTTTACAACATGAGCGGCCGTGTTGTATTGATTGTATGTACAATCACAAGCCGTCTAGGTGAGTCATTGTATTTTATATAATGGAAAGAATCGTGAGCGTGCAATAGTTTCACGATCGTGAAAATGGAAATTTTAATTCAACGTCACGTGATCATAATCAACCAATTAAATTACGAGAATCTACTAAGGTGTTATATAATGATTACTTATTCATAAATATCACAGTATTCGATCTTGGATGCTTCTTTTTAGATCACGAGCAAGAAGAGGATAAAATGGCTGGAGGATTTTTCCGTGAAAATCCCAACGACGGTGAGGTTGAACTTCAACCGTTCGTTCTCAAAGACTTACCTAAAATCTCAAGCGATGTTGCTAAACCTAGCGTGAGTTTGGCTTTAGATGAAGCCACTAGCAGTACAGACGAAAGTAGTGATGGCCACGAGTTGAAGGCGAAAGAAACTATCGATTTGTCTGAAAAAGGGCACATCACACACAAAGTAATTATGGATTCTAACAATGACATTCGGAAAGAAAACAATTTAGATTCAATTGAATCGAATGGGCAAAAAGTGGATTCAAACACTGATAACTTTCATGCAATTGAGAATAGTTCAACACTCGGTGGAGAAATAAGTGAGAATGTAAACATCGATGTTGTAGACTCGATGAAGGAACACAACGAAGAACTTGATGTATTGCAAAACCCCGCGGTATCTCAGTATTGCAAACATTCAAGCTCTAGTAATAGTATATTGGACAATACCGGCACATGCATCCCCACTGCTAGTTCATTCTCCCCAAAGTTACCTGAAGTTGGGGAAAGTTCTCAACAAATAAATCCTGAAAAATTTATTTCGACTTTTGAAACTGAATTGGATGATATAGAGGACGAAATAAACCGAAAGAAACGATTGATTGAACAGTTACTGTCTAATAGACGTACGTCCAACGTGATTAAAGCTCCGTCATGTGCAAAGGAAAGCGTAGAAAATATACTTGACGAAAAGTCGTTACGTGATGAGGGAAAGCTTAATGATCATTCTATGCAAGTTTCTCCTGCTGCAGGTGATATTTCCCTTCAACAGGAAAATAGTTTATGTAATAGCAATGAAAGTAGTAACGCAGAAGCTATTCTTCCCACTGCTATGGAGACTAGAGACGATATTGTCGATTCAGCTGTCCATGACATATGTGATAGTGAAACGTCGCCGATAGCTGAAAACGATATACCTGCGTCAAACGTGTTTGAAGGAATAACGTATGTGAGTATATTTAAATGAAACTATTTCAGAATTAATATGAATTTCATTAATTTGAGGATGACCATGCACAGTAGAACCCCGTTATGTCAAATTCGCTTATCTCGAACTCCCCGCTATCTCGAACTTATAGCCATTTCCCGTGGATTTACCCTTACTATTCCAATCATTTTTACTCGGTTATCTCGAACTCGGTTAACTCACAACACCCGCCATATCTCGAATGTCTTCCCGCTATATCTCCAGACTTCAGGGCCTGTTCCATATGATCCCGTCCCAGGCCGGGACGGAACGTTTTCATCCTGTCTAGCCGGGAAACTCGCCTAGGCGGGATGGCGTGTTTATATGGACAAAATACATTGCCGGGATGAAGCCAGTTACGTGCTTCCACGTCATTTTTACACTTGCAGAAATGGATTTACGCGCGTGCTCAGAAGAAAGGATTCATCCCGGCTAGGCGGGATAGGTGTTTATATCTGGAAAATTTTCGTCCCGGCTAAGCGGCAGGATCGCAACAACGAACGCCGGGATCCCGTCTGGGGCGGGGATCAAAACGGAATCATATAAACACTCAATGGGTTTATATTACAAGCGGGATCTAAGCGGCACAACTCCCGTCCCCGCCTAGCCGGGATCGCATCAGGCCAGCTAATTGCCTTCCCCTTCATGTCGCTTGTTTCAGGAAATTTGCAGTTATCCTGAACTGTAATGACTTCAGTTCGATGTTTTTTTAGGGAATATACGTATTTGATTTTGCAGCGTAAGCATGCACGTAAAACAGACAATAATAAAGAATGCACTCGTTGAGTTTAAGATACCTACAGCACAATTGTTATATATTGAACTGCATGTATTGAACTGCGTGTATATATATTTCACAAATAGCAGTTTTATTAAATGGGTCATTGTATCAGCCACGTTAATTCAATTTCATTTAATATTTAACAATTATTCGCCGAAGGCGAGGTGAATATCGGTGAATAAAAACCGAGACGAAGTCGAGGTTTTTATTCACCGACTGTCCTGAGCTCTGAGTGAATATCGAATAAAGCGAGACGAAGTCGGGGTTTTATTCACCGACAATCCACCAGCTGAACAGATATTGTTTTAAAATAAAATACATAGGCGATTATTTGGAAAAAAATAAAAAATGCACATTTCAAAAATATTTTAATTGAATATTTACGATAAAAGCGGCTTAAAAACGCTTTAGGTGATTATCGCGTATTAATCCGAGGTAGCGCAACCAATCAGCGTTGAGAATTTTCAATAATCACCTATGTAATTTTACTAATTATTATTAATTGTTATTTTTTGACACTGATTCGGTCATCTCGAACTTTTTGTTGTTTCCCGTGGCAGTTCGAGATAGCGGGGTTCTACTGTAATACAATCTAAAAGTTATACGTGTCCTCCAAAACAAATCGTCATCAAAATATTTCGTGCACTTTGGATAAAACTCGATTCCAAACCCCGTTGGTTCGATAGAATGTCGGTCTAGAAACCGAAAGATGTGTGTTTGAATCCCAAACACACATATTTTGCTGGGCAAAATTAATATGAAAATATTTTTCAAACTGTATCCCCGAGAATGATTTCTTAATTGTATTTCCCAACACCGCATGTGCATGTTGAGTGGTTTAATCTGTATTTTTCTGTCATCAAAACGTATCTACAGGAAGAGCTTGGAGAAATGCAAATGAAATTGGATGAAGATCTTGATGATTTAAAGGAAGAAAGGTCGCGCCAAACCCGGTTGGCTGCCACAGTTACTGATGAAATGTACAAGGATAGCCAAGTGAGTTTAATTGCATTTTCCCTTGTCTAGTTTTTGCTCGAACGTTTGCGACAAAGATATTTTGGTTTGGAGGCATTGTAACCTACAGTGCACCTGGAACTCAGCTTGATTTTCCGAAAAACACAGTCTTAAACCTATAGCTGTTTTATAACTGAAATATTATTCATCCTTAATCCTAGTTCGCTCCAAGCTTTCATTTGCAATATCTTCAAACGCGCTAATCAAATGACGTAAATCGAATAGGGTGCAATAACTCGATGTTTTTGAGTCGCTTTATGTGTGTTCAAAACATTTTGATTCCCTCTTCTAAAGGATAATTCTGGTACCAGCAAGCAAACCGGGAAGTTCCATTTGGTTCTGTTAAAACATCGCAGACTGTATTGTATAGATTTGAATCTCCCTATACGAGTGCAAATGCGCTTGGTATTTAACATAAATATAAAATAAAAAACAAAACAAAACAAAAATCAACTTAGCTAGTAATATATAATGGAAAATTATCATTCGTTGAAAGCTGTGCAATTTATTGTAATGCTACAAGTGCAAATAAACTTATCAAGATCCAGATCTACGGTTCGAAAGCGTTGCCAAATGAATGGATTTTTCATGGTGTTCTCGACGAAACAAAACGATTATATCAGAGAGATTAAAATACTACGGTTCCGGTCAGTGGTGGCGGAACATTGGTTTGGTTGGTGGCAGTGAACTCCATAAATTTCTAATATCTGGAACGATAACATTCAATCATTCAGGCGGAAAAAAGTGAAGCCTAAATCCCAGTCCTTTTACGCGGTCCGTACGTCAGTTTCAGTCCCTCAAAAGTCAATTTCACGCGGTCCGTACGTCAGTTTCAGTCCCCCCACAACTTATTTACTGCGCGGTCCGTACGTAAACTCTGACAGGTATTTTTGTGTTATTTTTGGAAAAAAAACAACAGTTTTTGCAAATCGAAGTAGTTTCTACTTTGTAACTGGCTAAAAGATTACAGAAGGAAAACTAGGCGGAAAACATATCTTTGTCACTGGTGGCTGAAGTAAGTTAGTTTTCCTCAGTGTTTTTTGTTCAAACAGCGAAAATATTTTGTTTTTGTCAGTCGTATAAGGCGTATAAGCTTAGTTTGTGCAAAAAGTTTATGAAAGCCATAAAAATATGGATAAGATAAGCTATCGTGCAGAAAAGGTTTTAACAGCTTTCCAAGTTTTTTTTCTATTTTCGTGAACTTATTTTGAACTTTGGCCGTTGTGAAATCAATCACGTTTGATGGCGTAGGCACTGTTATTTTGGCTTCACTTTTCAGTGCCAGTTATCGTTCCAGGTAACCAAATTGAGTTCACTGGTTGGTGGTGGCTAGACAAACTGTAGGGGGTTCCGGGGGCATGCTGCCCGGAAAATTTTGAATTCTGGAGTCTCTAAAATGGCATTTCCTGCGTTCTGGGGAAGTTTTGAGATGCCAAAACCAGGTCATTTTGTTCATTTTGCATTTCATGCAGCGAAGAATCTGACATCTTCGTATTAAGTTCTCCCGCTCTGATCTATATTTGGGTGACTTAGCCCACCCCACTTCTAACAAATATAGCGCTACCCGCACCCGTGAGTCGGAACCGGAGTATCTTAACCTCTCTTTTTAGCGCCATGCAAACCTGTTAAAAGTACTTGTTAATCAGAATAGTTTAGCACTCCTAAAAATATCTTTAATAGAATCTTTCATTTAGGAATTACTACAGTTGTTCGGGATTCCATTCGTAGTGAGTCCTATGGAAGCGGAAGCACAGTGTGCCAGCTTAAACAGAAATAATTTGTGTGATGGTTCAATCACTGAAGATAGTGATATAATCTTGTTTGGAGCGAAAAAAGTTTACAAAAATATTTTCAATCAGAAGCGTGATGCGGAGGTATATCAAGAGGATGATGTCAAGTGCGTACTGGGTAAAGTATGCCATGCGTATATACTGTATGTACAAAGTTGGCACCTTAGTTTACATAATGCTTTGGTTTTGTTATTTTTGCGTTATTTTGATCAATTGTTTTTTACCTGACTGCCTTTGTGTATAGCTTTACTTACCGGCTCTTGCAGTCAGGCGAGAATCTAACGTCATGCTCCATAATACGCCTTTTTGGGTTCTATAAAGTTCATGTTACGCACACAATAGGGTTAGGGATTGGGGTCAAGATCAAAGAGAAATATTCGTGACTCGTAATATGGCCTTATAACCATATGGGTGCCATTATCGTGGATTTTATCGAAGTGCCGTTTTCGTTTATACATTTCGAAATACTGAGAGTTATAAAACAAGCTACAGTATATCTCGTTAGACTCCTTGAGTATTTTGGTGTATAGTTTGTTGTTTTAGCATGTCTAGAACTCGAGTTATTAAGGAAAGTTGGCGTACGCATTCATGTTAATTATAGTTTGAATTCACCATTTGTGACGTTTCTTGCAAGGGCCGAATATCTTTACTACATGTATATGCAAGCAGCATGTTTCGTTTGTATCTTTTTACTAATGCTCCTGACAAAGAGCCTTTCCTCGAAACGTCGAGAAGTGATTCTTTTTCTCTTTTAGATGTACTGGATGACGTATTAACATTCACAACTACTTATATTTTCTACACCGCGGCCATGCAACGCTGAACCCCCACGGTTAAAGATACATGCAGTTGTTTGTACTAAATTACACTGCATTACACTTTCTCTGCGTCCTTTATACTGTACATTTAACTATTAACAATTAGATTATGAGCTCAAGATTTCTATGAGGTGATAGTTGATGAGGGCGAAGCCCGAATGAACTATCATCTCATAGAAATCGAGAGCGAATAATCTAATTGTTTTAGTAGAAACCAGCAAGAAGACAGTATTTCAAAACGTTTTTCATCATTTATTGAAATAAATTCGTTAAAAATCGCGCCGTGGAGATGGCTGTTTCGCTACTCGCTATCTATCGACAATTAGATAGCGAGTAGCGTAGCCAATCAAATTACAGCATTTGCAATAGTATACTAGTATGATTCTACTAATAACAATTATTGAATGAGGTTGAGCATGATACGAAGAATTATCAAAGCCGAAGTTCGTGTTATCTGTCGAAGCTGAAAGCTGAGCCGGATAACACAAACTGAGGTCTTGATAATTCTTCTTATCATGCGAAAGCCGAATTCAATAATTGTTTTATTATTTATTTAAAAGCTAGATACAAATGACATCCGCACCTTTAGGTTTAATTCTTCAAAATAATTACGAGTTATTCTTGCCATTTACAGGAAATGTGTGCTCCTTTCCTTCAAATATTCTTTAAAATATTTCAGACCCTTTCGTCGCTTCTTTCGTTTTGTTTAGTCTTTATTTTTCAAATTCTCCTAAATCGGTGAACGGCCGAAAGCAACGCCATATTGTTTTTGTTTGTGTACATCATGACGTCAAACGTGCGATGTTATTTTTTCATATCCAGCGTTGACGTCATTTCGTGTGATAGATGTTACAACTCCATATTTGGCAGCTATTTGGTTGATATGACGATTTCACCTACGGCTGTTAACCAATCAGAAATCATGAATTATTTTAAATAAATATTAATTGCCTTGATACAACCTTGATTGAAATAGTTATTGAAAATGAAAAAGTACAGTAATTTAACAGGATGACAAACCACATATATAATTTGCTTCCCATGTTTAGGTCTGGACCGTCTAAACATTATTGCCATCGCATTGCTTACTGGAAGTGATTACACAGAAGGCGTACAAGGTTAGCCATACAAACTACTGGTTTGTATCTGAACTACCTAGAAAATGTAGAAATACTTCGAGCCGACGTTTCGAGCGACGACGTCGACGCAAATTTCGACACCGTAGACAGTCGGACACCTCCGAGATGGTCGGACCCCTCATTAATTTGCGCCCAAGTAATAATGCCACGACATTCTGTCGTTGAATACTATTTTCACTGTACCCCCTCGTTAGACGTAACTACAGCAGTCGTTGCATAAATTGCCAGATTGGCCACATCGCCATGTATTGATTCGAATTCAGATTTGAATTAGTTCATCTTAAATTCTAAATCCTTATCCGGAATGCCCAAAAGAAACGCGAATCTATATCTGAGGAATATCTTTCGTTTTTCAAGATCCATTTTTACTGTTTATCAACTTCACATATACCGTTATTTACACTTATAGTTATTATTAATATTAACGTTTCTGCCTGATCATGGAAGACAAAAACGCGAGTTGAAATTTTAATAATTCTATTTTTAGGTGTAGGAATTGTGTCCGCAATGGAAGTTATCAATGAATTTTCTGGCGAAGGCATTGAGAAATTGCAGAACTTAAAGTAGGTGCATAAATTGCCAAGCATGAAAATATCTGTACTATACTTAGTAGATACTCTGCCAAACTTTTTAACGCTGCTTCTATTTACCATTTTCTTTTAAGCTTATGTCAAAATACGCTTAAAAGTTTTATACCTATTTAAGGATAAGGATCAAACATTTCGATTGAAACAATGGTTTGCATCTTTCTATTGTATTAAAATAGGAATTGGTTAGACGACAAATCTAAGCATCAGCTACACGAAAGTAAAGTTAAAAATAAATTAGTAAGTACACTGTAAGGATTATATTCTCAACTGACTTTAAATTTGTATTCAGTTGTATATGCAGCATGTACGTGGTTTTTGATAGATAATTCACATTGATGTAAATGTGATATGTAATTAACCTTTTTATTAATGATGAAGCTATCTTGAAATCGCAATGCATTGTGGTATACCCATGCTAATTGTACGTCTTTAAAGTGCTGTAATTAAAATCCAGAAAGACTTGTTTTGGTTACAAATAGGAGGAACAATGCAAGTTAGTTAATAAAACAGGGAAAAAGAACAGAATAAATAAATTTTGTGAAATCTCTGGGCTCTATATACATGCTCATGAAATTGCTCTATTCATGCTCATGCTCATACGAGATTGCTATGAACAAAGTAGTCATGACTGTGCATGGAGATTATGAAGAAAGTGGTCGTGACTGTACATTTTCCGCATCGGCCACAACATACCACGATTCAAAATGGCGTCACTATTTATGAAAAAGTTAATTAGAAAACCTGACATGTATGTTTTAGAAAAATGTTTTACTTCCTATTGGCTTTCCATCTCCGAATGTTTTCGAGGCGTACCTAAATCCAGCTGTTGATGATTCAAGAGAGGCCTTTACCTGGGCTAAACCTGACCTCCACTCTTTAAGATTATATCCTTTTAAAGATATAGTTTATTTATCCAAAATAACTTTAGAGCCAGGTTTTAACATTTGAAGTTTTTAAATTTAATGCCGGGTTTTCACCACTATAAGCGACGTAAAAATAAACGAGAAAACAAACCACGACTTTTCCTTTAAGGGGGTTACTCTAAGGAAGGTTGTAAGAATTATTTTGCGCGTGTTTTTGCGTCGCAAGCTGTAGTGAAAACCAGAATTATAAAGCTTGCATTTTATACCGCTGTGGAGAGAATGTATAAAAATGTTGAATTTCTTTAACTATTTTCACATTTGCCTCAGAGAAGCTAGGCTGGAGCAAAATGAAAACGGATGAGATCCTACTTCCTGTATTGAAACGTCTTAATAGCAAAGAGGTATAGTATGAATGACCGCAATCTTTAACCCTTAGTCTTTAACCCTTAGTCTTTAACCCTTAGTCTTTAACCCTTAGTCTTTAACCCTTAGTCTTTAACCCTTAGTCTTTAACCCTTAGTCTTTAACCCTTAGTCTTTAACCCTTAGTCTTTAACCCTTAGTCTTTAACCCTTACGCCCGTATTCTAAAAGCTCACTCACACTCCTCATTAGTCTTCAATCTGAGCTTTCATGAGTCTCAATGCTTAGTCTTTTAATAACTGGAGGGTGAGTAGTCAACCAATTAACTTGAACCTCCACTCGTTGAGTGTGAGTGTGAGTGAGCTTTTAGAATACGGGCGTTAGTCTTTAACCCTTAGTCTTTAACCCTTAGTCTTTAACCCTTAGTCTTTGACCCTTAGTCTTTGAACATGGTGTTATCAGAGTTATCTGCATTCGACAGTGATAAACATTTGATAATAATGAATACTTTCCAAGTGTTATTGTATTTGATGAAAACTACAGGACATGCAGGGATACAGTCAGTATACTCCGGGTCTTTTGCAGTGGTGTAGAAGGGGGGGGGGGCGCTAGGGGGCGGAGCCCACCTCCCTCAAGCTATGGGGGGAGGGCTGAGCCCCCCTTCTTTTTTGCAAGAACGCTTGAAAATATATAATTTTTCCATAGTTTTCATTCTCCAAGCATCCCTTATATATGACTATTTCAGGCATGAATATAGTAAAGAAATGTTATCATGGGATTGGGTGGTTACTTATGACGTCATCAATCCTCGAATGTTTTCACCCTTGGTAACATGCTTGTCTAGAGAGCCCCCCTAGTTATGCATTTAGTTCTACAGCACTGGTCTTTTGGATCACGATGACCCACAGTATTTTGTATAGACACTACCTACATTGGCACCATACGTTCGAGTTAATACAGTCAGTATGTTCTAGCTTCTATATTAAGTCTGTAGAGTGTAGTGTTTTCAGCTTACTTGCGGGCAAACGAGCTGACCGAAGGGCAAATCACTCCAAATGTCTCGTACACTTCGACGAAAAGTCCAAAGTCTCTAAAAGTCTTATAAATCCCATGCATAAATATACTTGACAATTCTGAAAATTCATAAAAAATACTCTAAAATCTAACATATACGACTGAATTCGACTAAAATAATCAACATTTTGTCTGACTCGTGAATATGTGATCATGTTATATTATCCTGAAGTAAAGTATGGATTTTGAAAACTGCTCTAGTTCGAGTATTTCTTGTATTTTTTATCAAGTATTCAGAAAAGGCGGATATAATCGCGTTTTATTGCATAGCTTCACCAGAACACTGAAAGCGATAAGAAATTATTATTTTATTTCGTACTAAGAGGCCGAAAAAGTCTGACAAATTCCCAAAATTCCAGCTATAAAATTACTGGGCTTTCGTCCAAAAGTCTCGTACACTTTTTAGAAGTGATTTGCCCCTCGGATCTGACGGTCAGAGTTGACCTAGTGACCTTAGTCCCCAGAGGTGGAAAATGTTTTTTTCTTTCTGGGAACCTGGGTTTCAGACTCAAAATTAATAATTAATGAGGTTCAATGATCATTGATTGATTTTGACATTGGACTGATTGGAGTGTTGTTTCTTGATATTCAGTGGTGTTCATTTTTGATATAGTGAATATAACATGCATTACAATTGTGCTTGTCTAGAATTATATACTTAGTTTGGTTATTACTCATCTAAAAGGTCCTACACTCCCTTTCCTCTTTCTGCGTTTTAAATTATGCCAGGGCTGACTCAACTGGTCCATGAGGGATTAGATTCTTAGTCTGGAAAGATATTTTCCAACCAGACGATGCCCTGACGCATTGTTGCGCCCTGGCAGGTTTTCCTGCTGCCATAAAAGGTTTTCCCTACATAAATCATGATTAGAATGTAACAAATTCAAGCAAAACCGTCGCTAAACTAAATTAACATACGTTCAGAGTATATCGTGGGCTTCTGCTTCAATTATGTTGCAGTAAAGCGCGCATAAAGAGAATTTTATGTGTGTATACAAGTCCACGAAAATTAATTATATGGGTTTAACGACGAAGAAACAGTTCGAAGCGGATGTTTCTTTGAGCGATGTTCCCATACATTATATAACAGCTAAAAATAGTGTACAATAATACAGACTGAACATCTAATTTTAGATTCTATTCTATCTTCACACTAAAAATTTTATCTATAAGCATGACGATAAGGTGGCCACGAGTAGCAGCAATCGACCGTTACCGTTTCATAATACTTCATAAAAAATATAGGGAGAATTCCACCTCATGCACCTATCTGCATCGCCCAACTTTTATACTATGATATACTATAAATAGCATGTTAAGATGCCATTGCAAAACGCCCTTGCATGTACTAGTATATAGTTCCTGGCCTTTCACTTCCGGTGCGCTTTTAATGAGAAGCCTAGCCTGCGTAGCTGGCGGTTTTAAAGGATTGGGGGTGGAGGCGAGCGCCCTTGAGGCGAGCGTAGTTGAGGCGCGGGCAGCGAAACATTAGGGTGCTCGCGCCTCAACTGCCCTCGCCTCAACACCCAACCCTTAAAACTGCCAGCTCCGCAGGCTGTGAGAAGCCTGGAGAGTGGCTGGGAGAAGGCCTAGCACAATTCGCAACTTTGCCCTTCTATATAGGGACCATTTTTGCCCCTCTACGAGTAAGACGTAAAACAGTTCAAGTGCGCTTAAATTATAACTTACCATATTATATTAATGAATCTGCTTTCATTGGTATATGTAATTTTTCGAATGCCATGTTGGAATAGCCAGCTGGAATCAGGCGTTCAGGATTTGCGAAATGTGCTAGGCCTTCTAGCGCGCATCAGCTCTCCCGCGTCTGCTCTCTCGCGTCTGGAAGGCCAGAAATTAGGCCAGTACATTACGTTGTACTAATCTGTTGATAGAATTATAGGCATTACAATTTTTCTTTAACAGACGCAGTCGAAGATCGATGCCTATTTCCCTGTTCAATTCAACGAGACTAGGAAAATTAAAAGTCGTCGTGTTAAACGAATTGTGAACCGTTTATTGAACAAGGAAACCGATGCGGACGATGATGTCGAAAAGCAGACTGTGAAAAAGCGTAAAGTTAAGGAAGCTAGTAAGAAGTCTCAAAATGTGACCAGCAGCATAAATGAAAAGGGATCAAATGATAGTGTCATTCAAGGACATAGCCACGCTATACAAAGCGGTTCAAGTCCATTGTCGAAAAGTACCTTGGCAAACATGGACAAAGATCCTAAAACGAGTAGAAATGAATCTAATTCCGATTCCACATCAGACACAAGCGACGAAGATCACAGTTATGTACCGTTTGACACGAAAGGTGGAAAACCCCGCGGTCGAGGGAAGAAGCCAAGGGGTAGACGTGGTGTTTCGGGTTCACGGGGAACACAGAGGACAGGGAACAGAAAATATACAACAAAAAAGAAGTCTTGAAATACAGTATTTAAATCCAATTACAGTACGCCGTTAATTATGGACCGTTTGATACGAAAGGTGGAAAACCCCACGGTCGAGGGAAGCCACGCGTACGTGGTAGACGTGCTGTTTCGGGTTCACGTGGAACACAAAGGACAGGGAACAGAAACTGTACAATAAAAATAAGTCTTGAAGTACAGCATTTACATCCAATGACAGTACGACATTAATTACGTGTCGTTCAATACGAAATTTGGTTCGAGAGATGGCAAAGGGTAATGTTCGAATTTCGGGATCATGGTGGACAGGGAGTGAAAATATATATAAAAAAATAGGACTGATACCATTATGTTATATTTATAGTGAAAAACCAATGTGCTAACCACTGTGTTAAAGTTGATATGTCGTCAACCCGATTTGCTAAGTAAGCAGGATGAAATCCGGAGTCAACTGTGTATTGACAACACAATGACAATGTTGTGTTTTTCTATCAATATCGAATCCGAGGGTTGCATGTATTACACTCTGAAGAAAGCGTACGAGGATTTTAGGGATTTCAAAATCTCTGCAGTATATCCTGCGGCCCGGACTGAGATTTCAGCCTGCATGGTTTAAAATACGCAGGATGAAATTTTAGGCTCAGCTTTGACTGAAAGTTGCCATATTACTGTGAAAATATTGCAGCTTCGTCTCGAGCTAGTTTAACCTGAAACTCTGCCTGGGCTGAAAATTCTCCATATAAGCTGCCCCTAAAAACACTCTAAAACAATTTCGATGAACCAAAAATCGACTAACGAGAATCATGTCAGTAATATGGTACTATTTGCGTACTACATTACAAGTCGTTATTTCTCTCTCTGCACGCCCACCAGAAAGGCCTGGTCCCTGCCACAGGGAATAATATTGACTACTTCACGTACTAAAATTTAAATAAGAGATTTACCAAAACGGCAAAAGGTTTTTGAACACAAACTTCCGTGTTTTTTCTTGAATTTAAAGCTTCCACACGCAGGAATATCCATTCCAGATTAAAAAGCTTCTTCGCTTTCCTTCACCTGCAATAATACTGTAACATAACACATCACAAAGTTTCTGTTGTTTATCAATTATCACAAAATCAAAGATTGAAATTGCAAAATCGCAATTTACGATACACCGTAAGTGCATATATGTTTTAAATTTCCTGCTGTCATGTGCCAAATTCTGATAATCTCGTCTTCCTTTCGAGTCTCTTGGGCGCCTCTATTGAAATCGGGATTTTTACATGACACGCTTCGCAACTGCAATCACTGCGTAATCTACTCTAAAGCTTGTGGTTAAGTGGCTTGCCTATGATGGATATTGAAAGCGGTCGTAATATTTGATGATTCCGACGTGTTAATGTACTTGGCCTTTGGGATGGTATTACATTTTAATGGCCCACTCGTGCTACAGGAAGCAGAGTAAGTGGCTTGATAGTTGATATATACCAATATATTTCAGTTTAAATTTCCAGCTACTGTACGTCCGCTTGTTGGTCACATGTAATATGTGAAGTACATTTGATCCGGTCCTAGGATTGGACCAAAACTGGTACAATATTTTCGGTACACTGAGTATTTTGATAAAATACAATACAATGGAAACTCCTAAAAGTTCCTTTTTTATAATTCTACGTTTCGACTAATCTTAAGTCATCTTTGGAAAATATGAAAAGTGGGTACTATAGATGGTAACTTATACAATTTTATAGTAGCCAGTTTCATAATTCCTGAAGATGACTAAAGGTTAGAAGAAACGTGGCATAAGAATGAAATTTCTCGGAGTTTCCATTGTGTTGTATTTTAATTCAATCTTCAGACAGGATCAAAATGTATTCGCTTCACCTACTTCACTTTTACGGAATCATTAGCGAGAACGAAATGTAATTTAAACCCCGTGACCCGTGTTTAAACTGGCCTCAAATTCGGACTGGTTCGGATTTCATGTCGGTTAATTACTGGCCGGAATTAGCGCCAGACCTCCAGTCCTTGGAGCAAACTGCTCGGACTTGTAATCCAGTGAGTTCTTATTTTCGGCCTTGAAATATTGCACCTCTAAGGTACTTGGAGTTCTGCAATTTTTGGGATATAGTTTAAGACCCGTGTTTCCTCTAGTTTCGGCACCTGTCATGCATACCATCTATATTAGCGATGTAATATAGAGTGACCCATGCAGCTTGATTTACATAAAAGGCATAGGCTCATTTAAAATTAGCAACAAATAGGAAGGAATTTAAATTTCGAGACTTTGTCGCTCGACGAAACTTGCTCGCGACTTTGTCGCCCAACCAAAATTAGTATATATAGAATACTGGGTTTGGTGGATAATCCAAGTGAGTAGATATATACACAATTTAAGACCTAACCAGGAACGGTTGCGAAAAATGCAACACTAGGTCCTCTGGCAGGAATTGAACCCACGGCCCTGCGATTCCGGTGCAGCGCTCTAACCAACTGAGTTGAATTATCCACCAAACCCAGTATTCTAGTTCAACCAAGTGAGGTGCAAAACAATCTTTGAAGTTTACCTTATCACAACCCGCACACCCGATAACCTATATATACAGAACTTACGCCGGTTACAGCTCAGCAACTGGCCTCTGTAGCTCAGTTGGTTAGAGCGCTGCTTTAGTCAAACCCAGTATTCTAGTTCAACCAAATGAGGTGCAAAAAAATCTTTTTAGTATATATAGGTTGACTTGGAGCATAGCCACGCAGGCTAGGAGCAACCTAGTCTAGCTACTTAAAATAGCATGCACAGTTACTTAAAATAGCGGCATCTCCGCATCCCTTTTGAAATAATCTTTTGACACCACCGTTTACGAATCTTTCTAACCGATCATCTAGGTGTTGCGCGAATTAATCCAATATTTGAAATGTCCCTTTCCCTAATATGAAACGGGAGTGTCGTTTCCTGTAAACGATTAATCAATATATACTTAAGCTTTTCGAAAACTCGGTGTCATTTACCAAAAGCTGTTAACAGCTTCGCAACAACCTTGTAAATACATCTTGATATTCGTCATGCCACGATCGCTTGTTAAAGAAAAGACCTTTTCCACGTCTTATTGCTCAATGTCGATGTATCCGAACGGCGCGGATGGAAACTATTTTGCGAAGGGTATGTCAAGCAGACAAGGAGAACAAACAGAGAAGCCAAAACGGAGACGGCATAGACCGAACGCTGCGCAAAAGGAGCGTGAACGACAACGTGTGTTTCGCGAAGCCTTTGCTACCTTAAGGGGACACCTTCCCTTAGAATCATCGAAGAAAATCCCCAAAAGAGACATCCTGCGACTTGCTGCTCAGTATATAAAGTATCTCACAAACCTTTTAAATCAACCTGCTGTATGTTATTTAATTTAATCGAGGGTGCAATTGAGGGACTTTAGCTTGTACACATCCTAACTTGAAGTCTAGCACCTGGACTTGGGATAAGACAATGTTTTTACACTCTTGAGGTGAACACGATGGATAAACGGTGCACGTTGTACATTCACGCAATAGGAAAGCTATGCCACTTACATTTTGACAGACAAAGGAACTGGAAAGTTGTCATTCATTATGAGGAATTCGCGAGTAAAATGAATCTGAATCAATGTCAATAAAGACATACTGTATAGTGTAAAATAGAAATATTTAGAAATGAAGAATAAATTGTTACATTGTGTTTGACCTCTTCAGTTGGCATGCATATTTGCTTTACATGGCTGGAAGAGCTTGTCCACCCTATAGCAAACGGAGTTAAGCGAGAATACGCAGACCGACGAAATGCTTTACAGTATATTTTCGTTCTTTTTGTTTGAATTAACAAATCTTGTTTCGTATTGTTTATAGGCGTTCGATCAAAAGTGTGCGAAGTTCTATATTAAATAGTTCAACGTAGCTCGTGTTTACCTGTAATTGCGTTGCGCAGCGTCAGGAGTGGTTTCCTTCGCAGCCAGCAGTTGAAGTAATTTTGGTAGTGAATCGATTTTTGCGCGCCGACTGCGGGATCCTGCGCGAAGCAGAATTTCTTTTGTATTTGAAAGAGTACAGCCTCGTACCCAGGCGCTTTAGTGGAAGAGAAAAAATCGCGAGACTTTTTCTCTAAAGCGCCTGGGTACGAGACTGGAAAGAGCTAGCATAGATACATCGTCCACGCGGAAAGTTTAACTACCCAGCGAAACAAACTGGGTACGATTCATTGTTGCATGTTGACTTATTGTAATTCATAGTGAGTCGGTTGCCTGTGCAGCCACATTCGTAGATATCCTTTCTCCTTTTCTTCAAAAATCCTACAATGTAATTTTTTGCATGATTAACTCTATACAAAGATACAAAGCAAAGACGAAACTTAAAGTAGCAATTTTCTGTTTGGTATAAAATATTGCGAGACGGCATAGCAATCAACGTACACCGCGGCGCCAGTTGGATGCTTGCATCTAGAGCAAAACGTCGCACGTTCCCTATATTTGTTATAATTTCATTCGAACCTATGCTCTCACGTTAGGATTGAACGTTATTCGCGAGGTTATTTGCGCAACATATTATATAACTTTGCCCTGAAATTAGTTCAGTTAAGTCTCAAAACCGGGCGCAATTTAATTCAAACAACAGGGTGCTTACGCGCAACATTTTGCGTCGCTGATATAAAGTCTGCAAGATAAATAATAATATTTCAATCGATATTATTTTGCCATATATAAGCATGGCTATATTCGAAACATCGAGCTTTTAATCCGCTTACTTAGTGTGACTCGAGTCTTAACTCAACGCAAATCTGTCCATCATAATTGGGGTTGGGTTTTTTTTTTGGGGGGGGGTAAGTATCTGCCTAATTCATTTCTCATTTGGCTGCTTATTACATGGCTTTAACCTAGCCGTGGCCTAAACTATTGTAAGTACGTACTAAAGTCGTCGTAACATGCCCTAACTGGTAACAAATGTGGCAGTACAGCTAGTCAATAGGCATAGACTATATTCGTCTGGCGTATAAGTGTTGAAACGGCTAACTTGAACAATCATTGAATGCAATCATTTAGAAATTAGGAAACTATTCAGTTTGGCAACAAAGATCTTTCTGTAAAAATCTAACTCTTCCAGATTTTTTGTGATGCGCTAAGATTATAATCGCATATTACGACAATAGATACTTTTCGGCTGTTACAGTGTTGTGAAAGCCGCGGAAATTATTTGTGGCGCGACAATTCAATTTGACTGCTTGGGACTGAGGTGTTAGACACCTGCACATGAAAGGACCGCGCGCAAATAGGCGATTGAACATTTGAGAACTATCAAACCAACAGGTTGCTATAAAAAATATGGGTTACGTACGTTAACGGCGCGGATACGGTCGGACACACGGACACTTATGGAAAAGACGGGAACTTATGGCTTATGCAAAATTCATTTTTTAGAGAAGAACGATGGAAAGCTTATTTCGAAAAGACACGAAAGGGTATCGGAGTAACTCATGTACACTTGCAATGCCCAGTATTAAAAAAATCGCTTTGAAGGAGCTGAGTTGTTTACGATGTACACTTTGTGCGCATTGTTTAACAACATCTTCAACTTCAAAGATTTTTTTTGCACTTCACTTGGTTGAACTAGAATACTGGGTTTGGTGGATAATCCAAGTGAGTAGATATATACACAATTTAAGACCTAACCAGGAACGGTTGCGAAAAATGCAACACTAGGTCCTCTGGCAGGAATTCAAACCCACGGCCCCGCGATTCCGGTGCAGCGCTCTAACCAACTGAGCTACAGAGACCAGTTGCTGAGCTGTAACCGTAAGTTCTGTATATATAGGTTATCGGGTGTGCGGGTTGTGATAAGGTAAACTTCAAAGATTTTTTTTTTGCACTTCACTTGGTTGAACTAGAATACTGGGTTTGGTGGATAATCCAAGTGAGTAGATATATACACAATTTAAGACCTAACCAGGAACGGTTGCGAAAAATGCAACACTAGGTCCTCTGGCAGGAATTAAACCCACGGCCCCGCGATTCCGGTGCAGCGCTCTAACCAACTGAGCTACAGAGACCAGTTGCTGAGCTGTAACCGTAAGTGGCCGTGGGTTTAATTCCTGCCAGAGGACCTAGTGTTGCATTTTTCGCAACCGTTCCTGGTTAGGTCTTAAATTGTGTATATATCTACTCACTTGGATTATCCACCAAACCCAGTATTCTAGTTCAACCAAGTGAAGTGCGAAAATAAATCTTTGAAGTTTACCTTATCACAACCCGCACACCCGATAACCTATATATACAGAACTTACGGTTACAGCTCAGCAACTGGTCTCTGTACCTCAGTTGGTTAGAGCGCTGCACCGGAATCGCAGGGCCGTGGGTTCAATTCCTGCCAGAGGAACTAGTGTTGCATTTTTCGCAACCGTTCCTGGTTAGGTCTTAAATTGTGTATATATCTACTCACTTGGATTATCCACCAAACCCAGTATTCTAGTTCAACCAAGTGAAGTGCAAAAAAAATATTTGAAGTTTACCTTATCACAACCCGCACACCCGATAACCTATATATACAGAACTTACGGTTACAGCTCAGCAACTGGTCTCTGTAGCTCAGTTGGTTAGAGCGCTGCACCGGAATCGCGGGGCCGTGGGTTTAATTCCTGCCAGAGGACCTAGTGTTGCATTTTTCGCAACCGTTCCTGGTTAGGTCTTAAATTGTGTTTAAACGCGCTCATTAAATGACAGCTTGCATATGAAATAAACTGAAATATCGTAAAATCCAGGACCAGTGCCCGGTTATGAACATGAAGCTATAGCTATAGAACATTAGTACTATCAAATCAAGTGTCTGCCATTGCTTCTACGCTAACTGAAGTGATCAATTTAACGACTTGCACTTTTTTAATAATCAACTCTTGTCAGTGGGGCAATACACCCGCTTCACGTTTCCATAGAAACAAAACGAGGCAACAGTAAAAACAACATGGCGGTTAATTTAGAAGAGTTTGAATAAGAAATCGAGGAAAGTTCCCCTCTTTATTGGATTGAATACAGTTTTCAGCACATTTATTATCTCTCTGCAGTTCGTATATCTAATATTATTTAATTGGAAATGTCGGAGGAGATAGAAAACAGCTATAAAATCCGTCCAAACTTCAAGGAAAAGTAAGTTTATATTTTATAATTGCCCGAGAGGCCGAGATTTGAAATATATATGTGCAATATATATGGCTGTATCTGAGTGCTCTCAAGTTCCAAACGTTTTCTGTTATACCTATGATAAGCATAGAAATCCTTCGTTAATATACCAATTACAATGCATCGATCTTTCCATTTGACGAGTATTAAAGTCTTCTGAGGACAGTGGCAGCTGTATAGAATGTATTTAATCATTTTAATGACTATAAAGGCCATGTTACGTACATGGGGCAATTTTTGTTGCAACTTGCAACACAGTTTCTGCACAGAGCCATGTTATGTAGAAATGTATGCACAGAACACCAGTGGCAGTGCATGAACACGGCCTGTGTTTCACTCCACCTTTGTTATATCATTCTCATTCATTTCTTTGCTGCCTTCTGGGCATGTTTAAGCAAGAAAAAGTATCGGCAAACTAGAGTGAGATTCACGCTCACAAATTCTCTGCCAATATACGTTTGACATAACATCGCACTGTGTCCCAAATTGTTTTGCAAGTTGCAGATAAATCAATAATATTATTATTATTATAATAACTTTTCCATATTCATATTTGCTATACATAACGTTGAATCAACACGATCCCTTCAACATTATCTCATGGCAAACTGGCAATATTATTGGGCCACATCCGTATTCATGTTGCCAGGTATAACATTGAATCAACCTTATGAGTGGGTGGATGTTTATGTCAGCCTGTCGATCAACATTATCTTGTGGCAATATTGTTTTGAAATAAGCAATTTTCAGCTGCAACAATGGAAAACTGTCCTTAGGGCAATTCCATGGTAGAGTTGATAGTTTTCCAAAAAATGTTTTCCCTAATTTTATGAATTTTTTTAGTGATTATGGTGGAGAATAGACCTAAATAACATAAATTGGACAGAATTTAAAAAAATATTGATTAGTATGAGTTTTATGGGTCCGAGAGTAAAGACCATTTATCGAAATTTTTAAAGTAGCAATCATAACAGTTTTTTCAATTCTGGCTTATGTTGTAGTTTAGGGCTACCCATCAGTTATATTATTAATACAGCAACATTAGGTATGTATCTGCAAGAAAAAGTGGGTTTTTTAGTAAAAAAAATGTTTTAATCATAATTATTTAATTAAAATATGACATTGCAAATTCTATGTAACATCCGTCACAAAAAAATATTAAAAGTTTTTTCCTGCGCAAGGGTAATGTTTTGAATTGATGAAGTAGAACTTATTTGTTACTTTATGCATATACTGTACAAGTATGAAAAACTGATAAAAACCCAAAAATGCTACACACATGCAAAACAATTAATTAATAAATTATGTAACATCCGTCACATGTAACATCCGTCGCGTGTTCATCACATTCAAAAGTGGGTGAAGATCTCTCTAATTAATACAGTTTTTCTTGTATTTAATTAAATAAGAAACAAGTGGCACTGGTAGTACATGAAGTATACACCCCCAACCAGCATTATTGCTGGCTCGTTTTGAGTCTGAAAAGATGCTAAATTTTACAATTTCTGTTATTTTCTGGTTGAACTCATGGTAAAGTTTTAATGGTTGAATTGTAAATATAATGCCACTTCCACTCACTGCTGCTCAACGACAAGCCAAGAGAAGGAAGAAATTAAAGGAAGATCATAATTATGAAGATTATAAACGAAAAGATGCCCTTTGAAAGCGACTGAAGAGAGCTGAAAGTAAGCAAAATGAAACTGAACTTTCAGTAAACGAACAGCGTGTTTTGCAAGAAAAACGTCGTAGAGAAACGAGAGCACGTGTTTCCAAACAGAGCTTCCAAGAAAGCAAGAAATGGAGTTCCAGCATCGCCACACACTCCACCATTCAAGAGTGCACAATCCTTAGGAAGAGCTGTATCCAGGGCTAGACGAGCACTCAGTCCTGCTTTACCTAGTACACCAAAACGAAAGCATGCGGTGTGCCGTTGCTATGGCAACAATGACGTTTCAATATGGCGGATATTTTGGCTTTAAAGTGATTTAACTCGAAAATAACATCGGTGACCTCCATTTTTTATTTCATGAAATGCTTTCTTTTACTATGTTGAATTATTTTAGAGATTTGAAAAAATTCTGTCATGGCAAAAATACGTTATAACGAATAATCTCATTTTCCTATTTTGAAAAGGTTTGGCATGACAGAATTTTTTTTAAATTGTCAAAATAATTCAATATACTAAAAGGAAGAATTCTATGAAACAAAAATGGGGTCACCGAAAAGTTTGGATCTAAATCGGAAATCTTCCATTTTTTAGAAAAGTGTAGTGAGCCACCTTAAGCTGCACTGTATTTAGTATAATTTATTTAACAACGATAAATTGCACTGGTGCTGACGCTCATAAGGTCGTTAATAAGGCATATTTAGGGTTACTGTAGACTTGCTCCAAGTCTCTCTTTCATTGTCTTTCTGTATCGATCCAATAATTATAGTGTAAAAACATGACGTAGCGAGGGGAGGCCGAACAAGAAAGAGACTTCATTATCTCACGGTTATCTTTATGTATAGATCCACTATAACTAGTGTATAAATAATATGAGTTACACTATAGCGGATCGATACATAAAAACAACGAAAGAGAGAGTTGGAGCAAGTCTAGCCGCTTCGCTTCAGTTTTGAACCGATATTTCCGAAGTAGACAAGTACGACATTATATATTGCTAAGATACTTTGAAGAGTATTGTTAATTAAAAACTTGTTTCCACAAGCTTCGTTTAAACGACTTAATTGATATTTCTTTCTTAAGATGTAAAGGTAGCATATTCCAAAGTTTACTACAAATAACACTAAAAGTTTTTCCTCCCTCAGTTTCCTTATTATGTATACTTCGGACGAATAACATTAAGATTACAATATCTTGTGTTACGTGAATGTCTTTGATTATTGATAATAAATAACTCATTAAAATATGAATTAACAATAAAGGTAAATTATCATGTAATCTCCGGAAAACGTAATAACACCTTGAAATGTTTGCCACTTCATAAAAAGGAATCCACTCTAGTTCATTCAAAATCTGAACTGAGGATGAACGAACATTTGCAAGAAGAATAACTCTCGTTGCTCTATTCTGAAGTTTCAGAACTCTTCTCAAACATTCTTTATTCTAATTTGACAAAAACGTTCATTTTTCTGGTATATTAGATTCCGTCCAGTAACAATAAAATCTCTTATTCATGATGTACTGAACGAAGAACTAAGTGGTAAACAATACAACAGTGAGGAATGTACTACATGGTCAAAAACTCTGTCCGAAGCTATAAAGACTAAGGTGAAAGGTAAGTACAGCAAATATGCAAAAGTTTGATTATTATTAATATTAATAGAGAAGATACTTGATTAGTTACAGTTATATGCGAGATTGTCGAGGTTAAAATGTTTAAAAAGATGTTAATTTTAACAAGCAACAACTGTTATGCTTACGTTTGAGAAAAAGCATTTAGCCATATGTATGTACTGCATAAATCTTTTCTGTAGGTCTAAATCTAGATAGATACAAGATATTGGTACAAGTTGTAATTGGAGAGCAGCGAGGAGAAGGAGTGAAGTGAGTAGATTTGTATACATGTTTACAAATATTGGACGGTCCTTTTTCATCATCATCATCATCTTTATTAAGTCAGTAAAACCTGTACGGCATCACACTAACTAGAGCACTCTCATTTCATTTTAATACCTTCATGGTTCAGTGCTACCACAGGTGGAAACCCGAAAGCTCGAGGAAAACCTGAGATTGTAAATTTGTATAAGTACAAGACTGTACGGTGTATACTGTTTGGTGATATCAAGCCACGCTTGTATATTGCAGGAATCGAACCTTGCTCGCAAAAGTGAAACGGACAGTCGTGCACTATCAACTGTGCCAAAAGCTCCCACCTAATATACACTCAAGTATCTACCTATGTTAGTTCAGATCTGAGGCTTTATTGTTTTATAATAACTTCTATATTCGTTTGAAATCCCGTCTATTAGAGTGGCTTGTCGATGTCTTTGGGATTCAGATACGGACAATTATGCCCAAGATATATTTATGACGGTAAGAGCCTGTTGTTTTTGATGATGATAATGGTGCATGTTGTTGCTGTTGTTGTTGTTGTTGTTGTTGTTGTTGTTGTTGTTGTTGTTGTTGTTGTTGTTGTTGTTGTTGTTGTTGTTGTTGTTGTTGTTGTTGTTGTTGTTGCTGCTGTTTGCATGGTGTTGGTGGTGGTGGTGGTAATCCTATTAAAACCTTTCCCATTTAATTTTCATATTTCAATAATAAAAAGCTCCATGTATGTACGTATAACCCATTACACATTTTCGTCCAAAGTTATGTATTTTGTTACCACCAAAACTTAGTGTCTATTTTAGTCTGTTTTCTCTGATTCCAACCATGACGTTCTAACACGTCCATCTAACACGATACGAGAAATTTCGGAAGATAAACTTATTATATCAGTACTTAAAAATTATTAATTATAACAGTTTTGCTTGTTTTCTGATGTTCTTTCTAAAAAAATGTTTCAACAAGAATTAACCTCTTGGTGGCCTGAGATGAAAAACGCAGCGCACTTTTCAATAAAAAGATTTTTCCGCATCCCGAGTCTGGTTTTTGTTTTCAATGTTTGAACACCATTCAGTAACGAAATTTATAAGCCCAGTTTTTGTGACTACAATTTGAAGTACTGTACACTTTACTTAAAATGACCAAGTGACATATTTTGTAGAATTTGTTAACTTGCTTCTAATTGTTATATGCAAATATCATTATATAATTATGTAACATATCACTGCAAAGTGAATCTTTAGATTTCTGATCAAAAATACCGAAAAATTGCACTTACTGCATGTATGGGTAAATCCTTGACTGGTCATTAAGGCGATTTGTATTCAAAAAACTGTAAAAACTTTTACCAATTAAGTTGAAAAATGATGCTCTTTCAAAATATCATTATGCCATGTGACATCCCAAGTATCATATTTGAATAGCAAACAATGTTGAATATCTCGTGAAAGTGTGTAAATAGATATAGTGTAGTCATACGGTGAAATGTCACTGTAAGGACATCCTCCTAGCCTGCAGAGGTATTTGGCGTGCATGATCCTGCCTCGGATATTTACCAAAAAATTGTTTGAAAACTGAACGTTTTCTTTCTTATTTGCAGGATACTTTCTTTTGTGTGGCGTCAGTATACGGTGTCTATCACTATTAGCCATGCGTGAAGGGCTGGAAAGTAAACCGCTCACAATACAGTATATCATTTCAAGCGTTCAAAATATCCCATTTGCAATAACTGCACGCTTAATAGCTTTCTTAATTTATTGAACAGAAATGTTATAATTTATTAAATATGCGATATAAAGTTCACCTTTAATAAGTAAACCTAGTTACATACATGTATATATAAATTATTGAAATTTATGTATAGGGCTTTACTATTATTATTATTACTGTTATTCAAACATGGTATGTACAAAAAGACTTGATATACCGGGAGGAAAATGTACAAATAATTGCTTGCAACTTTATTTTAATGATTTTAATCAGTGGTGGACACTTCGCGAAATATTGGGGGTGCGAACTTAGGTTGCCAACATATACAGTAACCACCTTTTTGTTGCTGTAAATCTCAAGTCTCACAACATTTTTGATGCAAATTTACTTATCAAGGCTTTCGTGGTTGTAAAATCATAGATACAGTTTTGTTGCACAGTTAATCAGCTATCATTCAGATGCTTTAAGAAATTGTTGGGCCTGGGCGGTCGCCACGCCCACCCCCCCCCCCCCCGGCGCCTGCCACTGATTTTAGTAACATTTTGCTAAACTTGAAAATACCATATTTGGAGAATATTAAATTTAAAATATTGCTTTATTATTAGGTGTAAAATTCGATATATATATAATATGTTCTGATCCTTCGGGCCTCGTTAAACTATTGTGGTCCTTCATCAGCAGTGTAACCAATAACAAAACGCTGTATTTCAAACGTTTATTAGGTGGAAAAAGAGAGTGCTTCGAAGAGGAGAATATACAACAACAATACAACAATGTGAACTCCCCCCGTGATGGAATTTACAACCAATGAGAGCTCGCGTATGGGCCAAAATGGCGCGAAATTACGCAATGTTCTAAAAACCGGGGGAGGGACCAGAACACTCCCCGCCTGGTACGAAAATACCACACTATAGATTATATAACTATTATTAAACTGTTCGTAATAACTGTTCGGATACGATAACAATTTAAGGTTTGTTTGTTTGTTTGAGTACTTGTTTACTTTAAATTTAATTCATCGACTGTCCTGAGTAGAATTACTTCGTTGACTGGGCGAGTGTATTTTCTCTTCACACCGTCTTTCGCAGTCATCAGCTCGACTTTCCTTACTTTACCGTCGTCGCTTTCGTGAGCCTTCGTTACCCGGGCAAGAGGCCACATGTTTCTCGCTACTTCCTTATTGCTCAGTAAAACCAGATCACCTTCTTGTAAGTTAGGTTGATCGAGTTGCCACTTTCTTCTTGGCTGTAGCCTGGGCAGGAACTCTTTCCTCCAACGAGCCCAGAAAACGTTCGCCAGATACTGCACTTGTCGCCACTGTGCCGTGTGTAGATCTCTTGATGTGAAATGTTCTGGTGTGGCGGTCAACGCTGACGAGGATTGAAGATCCATTCGCAACCTTCTTTAGCTAGGTATGCTTCCATGTTCTTTTTATCCATCTCCTTGATCCCTGCCGCTAACTCATTCCGCGCTCCCACGAAGTTGGTTCCACAGTCTGAACGAAGTTGGGTTACTGGTCCTCTTAACGCCAGAAATCTGCGGAGGGCATTTATGAAGCTGGAGGTATCCATAGACTCGATTAGCTCAATGTGGGTTGCTCTAACAGTCAAACAGGTAAAGATCACGGTCCAACGTTTATTATACGCGACTCCTCCCCTTGTGCGTCGTGTCACTATTTGCCACGGTCCAAAGACGTCGAGGCCTACGTAGGTGAAAGGTGGAGCAGGGGAAAGACGTTGAACTGGGAGGTCTGCCATCTTTTGATGTACCTGCTGTCCCCTTAAGGCCCGTTTCAGACGCCGCTCCACTCATGCGCGGAACTTAAATGACGAATTAGGTGCGACAGAAGAGCGACGTATGAACAATTAGGTTCGGCGCATGAGTGGAGCGGCGTCTGAAACGGGCCTAACTTCCTGCACTTAACGCACTGATGGATCACCCTGTTCACAAGTCGCTTGCCTCCTATTATCCAGTAGCCCTTTGCTCTGATAACCCGGTGCTTTACTATAAGAGTTGCAATATGGTGGGATCCTGGTAAAAGTACTGGGTGACGCTCTTCCATGGTTAGCTCCATAGATATAGGAGACATAGATTGCTGACTCGTAATACGTCACTATATTGACAAATGCGCCAAAATTCAAACAAAATTTGACCGGTTGAGCAGCCATTTTGTATGATGGCGCCTCAAGTGACTCGATGAACGAAGCTTAATGGGAGCATTTGCTAGATAATAACAGCATTAATTTCACATTACCGTGGAGTGTATTCAATATAGACGTGTTGTGGACGGTTTTTCTTTGGAATAACAAACATTTGGCTGGCGGCCTAAATATGTGATTTCGCCGAACTTAAATCAGCATGAATCGAAGGTAATTTGTATTATTTTCCCTGTAAAATTGATGTGTTTATACGTCCACAAGGGCAATAAACATATTAAAAGAAGTATCTTTTCGTGAACGTTGCTGAAAGCGACGTACGTTGACTAGGTCACTTGATGTTTTGACCGGTTCAGCCGCCATTTTGAATTCTTCATGTTGGCACGTGCCGTGACCTCGAGTCAGCAATCTATGTCTCCTATATCTATGGTTAGCTCAGCCCTGTCAAGACGTCCACCGACACGTAACAGCCCATTTGAATCAATCACAGGGCTTAACTTCGTAAGGACACTTCCTTTGAGTAACTTCTCCCCGTTTTTTATCTGCTCAATCTCGTTTGCAAAGACTTCCTGTTGGACACTTTTTATTATCACCATCTCCGCTCGTCTACGTCTTTCAATAACACTATCGGCGGCTTGTCCGTGAGTAGTTCCGTCGGAAGTTTCAACTGTAGCTTCGTTGCTTCGATTGGCACAATGGTAGGATCTGGTGGCTGAAATAAGCCGAGACACACCCTTCACTAAATTTGACCGTGGCGAGAATCTCGTAAAACGATTAGTTCCAAGTGTTGATCCTGTCTGTACCTTCGTAACAAGCGTTTTAATTTCCGGACGAACTTCGGAATCATCAGTTAAGGCTCCAGACAAGACAAGACAAGACAAGACAATTTATTTGAACCCACTTTTTCCATTGTAGTATTTTTACATTATATATTTTGACATATTATGGGTTCCGTCTGCCCGAAATAACCATTGAAGGGCTAGATGAATCAGGCAGACAATTTACACACAACGCTTGATAAACAGATATAACGAAGCTTGTATAGAGCAATCAATTTCACTAATTATTTGTACTCGATTTAGCAGAACCACAGAGAGAAGCAAGCACCATATAATTATGAAATTATTAAAATTTTGAAGCTTTTAGCAAATTCAATAAATGAAAATAATACATGCAATCAAACAATTCAGTACATAAATAAACAGAGCAATAAATTAGTATAAATCAATGAACATTGTTTTAAGTTTACATCGATCGCCTTTCAATGTCCTTTATAATACTATTTGTATTTTCGTGATTATTCAAGCATGGTATCCCACGGATTTCTAAACATTCAAGTCTAATATATTGCTCCATATCGTCTTGGGCTTTCGTTATTTCTTGCAATTTATTTGTAGTTCTCTGGAGTTCATTATTCAGAGCTTTATTTTCATTGACAAGAGACTTCTTTTCTTCTTCAAACTTCGACAACTTGACTAATATTTGCTCATATTTTTCATTTATGAAGACATCGATTTTCTTATTTAATGGCTACTAATTTAAAACTTCCACTGTGATAACTGACATAACTAAGACAAAATAAACTTCAAATAACGTAAATACAACGAAATATTAAAGAAATATAATATAAAAAATGCAGAGCTTGCAAAGCTCCACCATCTTAGTCTATCACGTGTGTGTAGTTTTGATTGCTCTTCCTCTGAATCGTAATGCGGGTCTTGATCGTGCAGGAACTTTGGACCGATGAGCCACATACTGCCATAAAGCTCGTTTGCTTTCACTAATCGAAAGTCCGTCGGGACACAGTGCCAATCTTCTGGAAAGGAGGATTTTCGTATCCGCTCGACGCGATTGCTTACGTAGACATAGAATCGCCGCGTTTCATTCGTAATATAGCCCAGGACTAGTAGTCCGGGTAGTAAATTATTGAGTCAGGTTTGATGGCTTGTTCTTCCATTACTAACTTGGTGTTTTCAACTCCAAAGACGGCAGCACACAACTCCAGTTGAGGAATAGTCGTAGCGTGGGACGGGGCCAGTTTTGCTTTCCCAAAGACGAACGATACCTGAACCCTTTCGTGCAAGGCATTAGTTCTAGAGCGGTAGCGAAAGAGAACTGTTGTAAACACTTGACTTGAGATTAAACTAATAAAACCTTAAACACAACAATAACAAACTGCTGTGATACCATGGTGGAGGCATCACAAAATACGTGCAACTCGGTACGACTGGCTTCTGCAAGCGGTGCTGTGGTGTAGGAACGTGGGATTTTGAGTTGTTGCAGGCTGGAGGGTGATTGACACCATTCCTTCCAAGCTGGGTGGTGTTCTTCGGGAAGTGGTTCGTCCCATTCCCCTAACTGACGATTCTTTAGAAGAGTAGACATAGATCTAAGGAGCATCTTTCCCTTGATTACCGCTGGTGAGGCAATTCCCAATGGATCAAAGAGGCTATTGATAATGGACAAAACTCCCCGTCTCGTAAATGGCTTGTTTTCATGAGAGACTCTGAAGGTGAACGTGTCCGTCTCGAGATCCCAATACACGCCCAATTACCGCTCGATTGGTTTCGTATCCTTGTTCAAGTCGAGGTCGCACAGTTCGGAAGCACGATCTTCACTTGGAAATGCTTGAGTTACTTTTGCGTCGTTTGAGGCGATCTTATGAAGACGCAAGTTTGCTGAAGCCAACATCGCTTGGGTATGTTGAAGTAAGTCGATCGACTGTTCGCTTCCAGGTAGAGATTTAAGCCCATCGTTAACGTAGAAGTTCCTTTCCACAAATTCTCTAGCGTCAGATCCGAATTGGGCCTCTCCTACTTGTGCTGTTTTCCTGAGCGCGAACGTCGCGACCGCTGGTGACGACGTATTTCCGAAGACGTGCACTTTCATTCTATATTCTATCACTGTCCCATCCGGGTCGTTCTCCTTGTACCAAAGGAATCGTAAAAAATCGCGATGTTCTTTGACGATAAATGAATGGAACATCTGCTCTATGTCGGCCTTAAATGCGGTGGGGTTCTGACGAAAACGCAACAAGACTCCTAACAAACTGTTCGTGAAGTCGGGTCCGGAAAGTAGCAGTTTGTTGAGGGAAACGCCACCGGTTTCGGCAGCCGAATCGAATAGGTTTCTGGGGATGGTAGACCCCAAAATGAAGTAGGTACCAACATGGTTTCGATGCGACTACTTCGTTTGGAGGTACAGGTTCGGCATGGCCGTTATCTAAGATCCTTTGCATGAACGCAAAGTAGTGCTCCTTCACCTACGGCTCCGGTCGAGCATTTTACTTGTGGCCTTTAGCCGTTTGTGGGCTTCTTCACGGCCGTTCGGTAGCTGCGACACTTCGTTACGGAAGGGAAGAGGAGCTATCCAGCTTCCTGATGCATTCTTTTTCATACTCGTATCCATGATTTGTATAAACTTCCGATCTTCCATGGATAGTCCCGGTCTGTTATCGAGCTTCATACGTTCAAACACGTTTCGGGCAAGTCCGTCCTCAAACGTTCCTTGTAGGAACGACTCTTTTCTACCGTAACTGTCAATATTTTTACTTGAATCTGCGTCTACTGATGCCGCTCGTTCGACGTGAAATACATTCAAGCAGGGCTCGAAAATGGAAGGTCGCCCGTTGGGCAGTATGTTGGTCTTAAATGAAGAGAGATCAGTTTGTTTGTGTGCCCCGTCTAAAGATGTATTGCCCAGAATGACCCAACCAAGGTCCAGTCGTTTTGCCCATGGTGAGTTTCCTCTTCCGTTTCTGGACTCCCGTACTTTGTGAAGTGGGGGTGCATCTCTTCCAATGAGCAGGAAGATATCAACGTCATGTTGGACTTCGGCTATCTGGTCGGCAATCGGGCGGAGGTGTTGATGGGCCCTTGCTACGTCAGGTGTGGGGATTTCATATTTGTTATCCGGTATCGCGTCGCACTCCGTTATGGCGGGAAGCAGGCGTCGTTTATGCCCGTTCAACGATTCGATGACAAGGCCCTTGGCATGCCTTCCTTCCGTCCTGCTTGCCGTTACTTTGCTCCCCGCCTTGGACTTTCAATAGATCTTTAGGTTTCGCTGGTCGTTCAACATGTAGTGCAGCTAAATGTCTTCACTTTCGCATGGTGAAGACAATGAATTTTTGGCATAATGAAGCAATCATCCAATGGCATCATCTTCTCGAGTCACTCAACCGTACGCAAAATTTCAAAAGATCTGTGCACGGTGAAGCCGTCTCAACATAAAATCTATATAGACCCTTTGGAGTTTACCGAGTTTCCAGACTATATCTCTATTGACTATGTCTATGATAAGAGAAATTCGCTGGGGGTAATGTTTATATTTTTTGTCATGTTCTTAAATGACAGTTTCCATGTGTGAAAATTTTCAGGATTGTTATCAAACTTCTCAATTTTGTTAGCTATAAGTTCGCGACGGGCCGAAATTCAATGTAGGGCTTCATTAACACTTTGCTCTGAGCTTGATGATGGTAATGGTGGGTTGGGGATGAAGGTGTTTGCTGTGGGATTCAGGGGTTGGTGTTCAGGAGTATGTTGAGGTTGGGGGTTGACATGACGAGACGATAAATCAGGCTGATTACTAGTACCCAGGGGACAGGCTTGGGGGTTGGGTTTGGGATGGTGCATTGATTTTCAATGAAATGCTTTACCCTTTCGCTAGAATCTTCTTCAGCCAGATTCAAATGGGTAGTTCACCAACAGCCCCGAAACCTAATTCATCGTCAATAGCGTTAACTTTAGCTAGAGCAACTGCTGCATCTTCCTCAAAGCAAACCCTTCTTGCTGTATTACTAATGCTGATTGTGATTCTAGAATCGATCGCCTTTTCTGCATTTCAGCCTTTTTTACTGCTGCAGCTGCTTCAGCCCGGGCCCGTGTCCGTAGAGCGGTAGATGACATGGAGGACGCACGAGAACCAGAACCAGAATGTAGTGACCTCATCTCTAGCAAAATTTCTTGCTTACACTCATTCCCCTGAGTTATATGTTCATGCACAAATTGCTTATGATTGTATCAGTGCTTATGGTTTTATCACGTTTGTTTTTGCCACGTCTTTTATCGTGCTCTTTGCACGGGAGCCCATAGTCGAGTCTTTGTATCGCGTACACGCCCATAGTCGAGTAACACACTAGGCACTCCACTACATTCAACTCGCTTATAGTTGCTATCTTGTCCAAGGGACATGATGCACAACATTCGACCAACATGAACGTTTAGGAAAACGCCCGAGAACAACCAATTATTGTCCGGGTTTTACTAAAGGAATACCGCATTGATTTCCGTGCATGATTCTCTGTTTCTTACACGCGGGTTGTTGCGAGACTTTCGAAAAGCGTAAAAAAAAACGAGCCGATAGGCGAGTTTTTTTTAGCTTTACGAAAGTCGAGCAACATCCCAAGTGTAAGAAACAGAGAATCATGCACGGAAATCAATGCGGTATTTGTTTTATAAAATAACCACACAGAAATATAAAAAAGGTTTATTAATATATTTGATGTACATTGCAATTCTCCCAAAAAACGTCAACAACAGCGTATACTGTTTTATGCTTTGTGCTTTCTGCTTGTACGCTATCCACCAACTCGTCAACTTGTTTATCCGACTTTAAGACGAACCTCTGTTTACTTTTTTCGCCATTATTTTCTTTGTCAAAGTCAAAAGTTGAACTATTATCGTCCGACATTTTTAAAATTTCAGGCGCGGGAAAATTTCCCGTGCATGATTCTCTCATCCTGCATGGGTATTGACCAATCAGCGCGCTCTATTTACTTCAGTTATTTTATAAAGTGTTTTCTAGTTTAGATCGTTTGACTTTGTACACAGTTCCGTCTTCCGTAAGCACAAGTTTGCGTTTCTGTCCTTTATACTCCACAGGCTTAACGTCCAGGACTTTAAACACGTTACGTTTCTTGTTCGCAGGCAACAGTGGCACAACAGGAGCCCAAGGGCAGATCTCTAAGATGGATTATTTTTTTGTCGGAAAAAGCGCAGCCGTAATAATCATCTAATAACCGTAATCTGTTCCGTTTCTCTGTGATCGCGTCTTCGAAAGGTTGTCGATTCTCTAATATTTATTTTGCTGCTTCGCGAGCCGCGTTTTCCCAATGCTGCTTTCGTTCGTTCTCGGTTGCTCTGCCCTTTTTGCTGCCAGACGTTTCTGGTATTTTGACATCTAAGATGTGCGTTCGAAAGAGTTCCATGTCCACTTTACAGTTTGTGTTCGCTTTAACATATGGCAAGACTTTTTTTTCTCTTGCATATATGTTTAAAGCGAACACAAACTTGTAAAGTGGACAAATGGAACTCTTTCGAATGGACATCCTTAGATGTAAAAATACCAGAAACGTCTGGCAGCAAAAAGGGCAGAGCAACCGAGAACGAACGGAAAGCAGCATTGGGAAAACGCGGCTCGCGAAGCAGCAAAATAAATATTAGAGCGTACAAGTGTTCGTGTGGAACAAACCACGCTTTGTCCCAACAAAGAATGCATTGTCTTCTTTACTTCCTTCGTGTACCAACTGTGTAAACTCCACCTCTTGACACCTAGTGTCTCATCGTAAAAAAAGTCTGCATTTTCCATCTTTACGGTTTTTAAAATATCGTGTTCCGGAAATGTCTACGTATACATCTTTGGTCTTAGCTGTGCCTTTCACACACTTCGATCACATCCAAAGGGTAACGTAGAACCGAGGGGTTAGGTTTACCAAGACACCACTTTTCTTTCTCTGCTCAGCTTTCCACAAACTCTCCGCTTATGTTTTTTGTCATCTCATTGGTACGTGTAGACTTATTATAATCCAACATTGCGTGTTCTGTCTATGACGACCAAGCTATGTAACATTGTATCACAGTAAGCTCTCCAGGTGTCTGCAAACGGAGTAGAGTAGACCAGAACAGGAGGGACATGTTCTGTAATACGCAGCAGAGTATTTTCCATAAGCTGGTCACTTGGAACACAGTCCTTGCAATAAAAGGTTACTTCAGCCCGAGTCAAACCACGATCTTTAGCCAAATCGCGAGCGTTTGCCAAACGTGTATCTTTTTGACAAACCCAATCTTTCCAGCGCTGCCCGACGGTTTCTCGAACGCTCTTGCTCTCCAGCATTTGTACCATTTTGTTGTAAATTTTACAACGGGTCGTTACGCCTTGCACTGTTTCCATGTGTACGGTAAGACAGTTGTTTCCGACTTGGTCACTGTTGGTCCAGAATTGTTCTGTCCGCATCCGTTGTACATCCTTGCATACGAAACCCTTTCTTCGTTGTCAGATGCCGGATAACTTCGTCTTTGTCAAAGCCGCCGGAGTAATCCGTGGTCACGTCGATATCTTTAAGGAAGATATTCCTAATCTTGTACTCGTCTGTTCTTAAAAACTTGAGAGCATTGGAGTACTCCTCATCTGCACAGGCGATCTTAAATTCCTGCACGTAGTAGACAGTTTCGTCAGCTTCTTTCGATTTAAGCCTCCCATACACTTTGTTCAATTCGTCGGTTGTTCCTTTAACGGTGACAAGGCGACGGCTTTGACTTCGCATTTACCAAATCCAAAACGATTTAGCATATCTCGAATATGTTTGTTGACATGACCGACTTCCGTGTAGGTTTTCTTGTCAGTTAGGAAATAATCTGGCACTAGAAATTGTCCACGAACTTGTCACTGCAAGACATTGGTCGCTCCAACAAGAGTACTGAAAGTACGCAAACTTGTGCTTACGGAAGACGGAACTGTGTACAAAGTCAAACGATCTAAACTAGAAAACACTGTAAAACCCGGACAATATGTTTAATTGCTGTATATTTGTGTAAATAATTGTTTAAAACGTTAATCCGTCTATGCATGCATCCAACCAAGGTCATGTCCATTGCAACAATATTTTGCCCTACGGTAACGTCACCTCAAACGTTAACGTCACCTCAAAAGGGAGAAAAAGAGGGGGTAACGCGAATGCGAAATCGTACTGATTTTAGGGCAAAATATTGTTGCTATGGACACGGTCTTGGTTGGATGTATGCATAAGTTAAGACAGACACGGATTAACGTTTTAATCAATTTATTTCTGAGGTGTATAACAATTATTTACACAGATAAACAGTTCTTAAACATATTGTCCGGGTTTTACAGTGTTTTCTAATTTAGATCGTTTGACTTTGTACACAGTTCCGTCTTCCGTAAGCACAAGTTTGCTGTCCTTTATGCTCCACAGGCTTAACGCCCAGGACTTTAAACACTTTACGTTTCTTGTTCGCAGGCAACAGTGGCACTTTCTCGTAGTCGAGTACATGCGCACACATTAAAATGTTAACCACTTATTGTGGTCTTTCTTCGTTTCCCCCGACTTAGAAGTTTCAGTTCGGAAAATTTTTCATCCTGCAAGATAAAACGGAGTTTCACTGACAAAGCATATTTTTTAAAACTTTGTATGCTTCAGTTCTCAGTAAAGGTCGTTTCCAGAAGAAGATTATGGAATTAAGGCTGGCATTCAATGCTCCGAAGGTAATACACCATGAAGTCGAAACTCGTAACATCACCGGGTTGTCTGTAACTTCAGTGTAATACATATAACACACGGGGTAAGGAATATAGCAAAGATATGATACAAGCACCACAAGTGCGCATGACTTGACCAATTGGAGTTGTGGTAAAAATCTTATTTTCTCATTCACGCTAGACGAGTTCTGGTTTCCTACTGCGGGTCGCACGTCTTTTGCAAGATTATTTTTTCTGACTTCGAAAAATATCCTTGTATAAGCAAGCGTATTGAATACCAGAGCTGTAAACGAGTATACCGCAGCAAGTCTTAGGTAAATTGTCTCCGAAGCTATCCTGATGAACGGTAGTATTAAGACTGGCATGCTAAAGGCCCTGTCACACTATTGCGTTTCGTACTAGCGTATGCCTGCGTATGAAAAATATCACTCATACGCCGGTATACGCTGACATACGCTAGGGGTACGTTGGGCATAGGTTGTATACGTTTAAAGCACGGTCGCATACGGTGGCATACGCTGGCATACGGCGAGGCAGAAAAGTTTTTTTAAGCATGCTCAAAAATTTTGTGCGTATTCGGACGTATGGTTTATAGTAAGCATACTCTAGGCATACGCTGAATACGGTAGAGGGACGCTAGATGTACGGTACTAATAGGTCGAGTACGCTAGTCATACGCGGGCATGCTAGTGTGTTGATAGCGCATGAGTAACGTACGTCTAACGTATGTGTGACGTATGTGCAACTTCCATAGATATCTTGGCGTATGGCAGACGATTGAGTAACGTATTTGCCGTACAATTTGCGTATGAGTGACGTCTGGCCATCGTATCCCCAGCGTATTGCCCGCGTGTTGAGAAAGTGTATATATAGGCTCGCATTTTTAGCTGTTCTTCATATCTTCTTGGATCTCCGGGTATGAACGATGGAGTTAGCTGTTCTCCAACATCAGTATGATCTCATAGATTTGGCAATTCATCACATCCAACATAACAGAAGAAAGAAGAGAAGAAGAAAAAGACGTGGAATCTGGATGAGATCATGGATCGGCAGGCGAAGGCAGTTTGGCATGTATGACCAGCTTCTGGTGGAGCTCCGAAACGAGGACCAACAATGCTTCAAGAACTTCATGCGGACGGCCCCCGAGATGTTCGATGAGCTGCTGGCCAGAGTCAGTCCCAGGATCACCAAACAACATACCTGGTATAGGCAGCCCCTGGAGCCCGGCCTGAAGCTCGCACTGACTTTGCGTCATCTTGCCTCTGGGAGCACGTATTCAGCCATGAAGTACGGATGGAGGGTCCCCCACAACACCCAGTCACTCATCGTCAGAGAGGTCTACCAAGCCATCATCGACGAATACATGTCCGATGTCATGACCTGTCCAACCACCCCAGAGAGATGGCGTGCCATATCTGACAAGTTCCTCAAGAGATGGAACTTCCCCCATACATGTGGTGCACTAGATGGGAAGCACATTGCCTGCAAGTGTCCTCCAAAAAGTGGATCCCAATACTTCAACTACAAGGGATTCTACTCTGTTGTACTCATGGGCCTTGTAGATGCAGATTACAAGTTCATCTGGGCAGATATCGGTGGTAAAGGGTCATCATCAGACGCACAGATCTACAATAATTCTGAAATCAAGGAATTGGCTGAAGGCGGCACCATAGGAGTCCCCGCCCCTGATGCTCTACCCAATGACTACCAGAATGTCCCTTACTTCTTCATCGGCGACGATGCCTTCGCCCTCCGAGAGACCATGATGAAGCCATACAGCCGCCGCGGTCTGAACAACGAAGAGAGGATATTTAACTACAGGCTTTCCCGCGCCAGAAGGGTGGTTGAAAATGCCTTCGGTATCCTGGCGAACCGATTCGAGGTTCTGCTAACTACCATGCAGCATCACCCCTCCACTGTCAAGCTCATCGTGAAAGCTTGCATTGTCCTGCACAATCTCATGAGGTTACGGTACCCTGAACTACAGAACCAGCATGTAGACCGTGCTGAGAACATGAACAGTGACTTCATCCCTGGAGCATGGAGACAGGACAGGAATTTACACGACACACAGTTGCTGGAGGGAACACCTCCACCAACAAAGGAAAGAAACAGAGGAACCTTCTTAAACACTGGGTCAACTCAGATGCAGGTGCTGTTGCATGGCAAAACAGAATGATTTAGAGCACCTTGATTATGAATCAAACTACACTACAACGAATTGATGTATTTATAATCCGCTACTTTAACACAACACTATACTTTGTATATTTCACATCATATGTTATTTATCAGTACCACTGACACCTAGAATAATAAACTGCACTTGATAGTAGACTGTACACTATACACTCTACATAATGGTATAGTTTAAAATTAAATGTAAAGTGCAGTGTAATATTCTAGGGGCCTTGCATCAGGGGTACTTATAAATTAAGTATATATAGATTTATATATTAAAAAAGTACAAGAAACAAAACAAGGAAATTCATTTTTAACTTTTGTAACATAGTCATTACAACAACAGTCACTAAAGAGTCAATACTTCTTTTACGTTTGTGGTCGTTGGTTGAGTACCTCATCCTGAGAACCGATATCATCAGTAGATCCCGTGATATATTGAAATCCTGAGAGGGTGGATCTAGTGCAAATGTTCGGGAGGTTGTGCTCGAAGGCTGAGCCTGCAACATGCTGCGTTGGCCCCGGCTTTTCCCTCAGTACCTGTGCAGCAGAACCCAAGGAGTCACAAACTGGGGCGGGGGTGGGAGTGCACTGTTGCTGCTGCTGTTGAGTTTGCTGAGGAGGTTGCTGAGCAAGTTGTTGAGGAGGAGCCATCATCTGCTCTAGAGGAGTGGGAGTCCTGTGGTGATGTTGATGCTGGACGATTGGCTGGTGAAACTGGTCCATGTACTCAATGGACTGTGAACCCCACACTGATGATGCAGGAGGCTCGTTTATTGACATGTAGGGAGGTGTCTGATAATGCTCGGAGAAAGATGGTGCTGAGGAGGTGAATGAGCAGAAGGGAGGTGCTGAAATGGGGCGCTGGGGGTGGGGTGGTTGAGAGTGGCTGGCCTGCTGGGTTTGTTTGATGTGTGGAGCTTCCATGGCACTTGGAATATCATAATCGCTATCCTCATCCATCAGTTCTGACAGTAACCTGTTGATGGAGGACCTTGCCTTCTTGTACTTGGGCTTGGACATGGTCAGCAGGCTGTCTTTAACGTAGTTGGCAAAGGCAGTTCGGGCTGTGATGGGATGTTGCTGGGCTTTGGAGAGCTCCTTGAGGATGGTGCCAGACTCAGAAAGTCTCTGCTGTAGGGAATCAAGGACGTCGCTGTCTGGGTCCCGAGGTCGCTTGCGTGAGGATGAAGGGGTAGATGAGGGTATAGGAGTGATTTCATCCAGGTCAATCTGCATGTCAGCGCAGGCGCTCTCGGCTGCATCAAGGTCTCCTCTGTGCCGTTGGATGGTTGCTGTCACCTGCAAAGACAAAAAATAACATCACAAGTACATGATTCCAAAAATGATTTATATATATATACATCATGAAATTAATGAGTTCCATAAAAGATCGAATAGTTGTCAACTTACACTCTGCATGGGCTCTGGACGGTGGCGAGTGACCGTCTTCAGAAAAGCAAACTTTGAGAGGATCCACTGCTCTCTCTCAGTCAGGTTTGGTGTAATATCACCGCTCTTTTTCTTATCAAGGCGTGTGTGGGTGTCACGCAATGACCTGAACCAGCCCTTGAGGGTGTCAGCTGTCTTGTCCATTTGCTGGGCTTGCTCTTCCCAGATCTTGTCCTTCTTGTCCTTCCGCCTGTAATCTGTCATCTTGACATTCCAAAGCACAGGGTTGTCCATGATGAACTCCAGCATCAACTCTTCCTCTGCGATGATGAGGTTGCAGGGGTTTTTCTTGGCCCTTTCCTTCTTCTTCTTCCCCTTGTTATCGGCCAGGCGGGAGGCGGTGGAGAAATCAATAGATGCATATGATGACACCGATGATTCACGGGAGACTTCGCGAGATAGAGCTGGGGACCTTGATTGCTCAGGAACATGTAGTTCATCATTAGGAGGTGTCTCAGGAGCATCAGCAGGTGTGTCAAGTACATCATCTGGTGGTTGAAGTATATCTTCAGGTATATGAACAGGTGGATCATCAGCTTTGGATGAGGATGATGCTGGAATCTTCTTCCCTTTTCCTCGGCCATGAGTAGACGATGTCCTCTTCTTGTTTGGCATGTTGATAGTTGGACGTTTTCTGCAATAATGCTGCAATGTTGAACGACCGCCGCTTTTATAGGCTTGAAGTTTGTAACATGATAGTGGTACGCTAGACATGCGCATTTCAAACGCTGCTCGTAAGCTATTCATATGCTGGGCATACGCCAGCGATGCGCTACTCATACGATACTCATAGGTTCAATAAGGTAAGTATATGCAGAAATCTGTATTTTTAAGGGCTTTTTTGTGCGTATGACAATACACGAAATAATTTTCATACGCAACTCATACGTTTCTATCATACGCAATAGTGTGACAGGGCCATTACATAACACACGTATTTCAAGACTTTTCCCTTTGTTATATGTACACGATGAGTAAATGGATGTAAGATACCCATATACCTCTCAAAAGTCAGAACAGACAGCGCTCCTATTGATAGTTGATTGAATATTAGTAGGAAGGTTGTAAAAATGATATTTACGAAGCAGTTTGCTGTTCCTCTAAGTTCACTGACTCGTAGAAAGGTGGCAAGTGGGAGAGAGATTAATCCCACTGCCAAATCAGCTGTCGATTGAATTAGAATCAGCAAGTAGCAAACTTTCTCTTTTAGGTGAGAAGTCTTAAAAATAGTAAGGATTGATATGCCATTCAATAATGTTGTAGGAATCATCACAACGCAATTTATTACAGAAGAAATAATTTGGCTTAATACGTAGTTTTCGGATGGAAAATGTATAACATGAAAATTACTGATGCCACCAAATGGACAGAATTTCACATTTCTTTAAGATTAATTCGCCTGATGCTTATATATACACTCCTGATGCTTGTATTTTTGGCATTTATTGTTTCAGCGCATGCGTGTGGATATTTTAGATAAATATAATTAGACTTATGTGCGTTAATCGTTATCTTAATTGTAAAATGTTATCTTTATTGATCGACATCTCGTCCCGCTTTTATGGAAGCTGTGCCCATATTGAAAATACGGCGCAATAGGGGGCATATACAAGCGGGGAAGTTATGTAGATCGCGTGAGTTTTGCCGGTATCTCTTGCCCATAATGCTCGCTATGACGAAGTGCCATAATAGTGTGCGTCGAGCCTAGCGGTAACTCCGCTAAATTCTACATGTGCTTGTAGGGCACCATTTCTGCCCTCATCAGGGTTGGTAGAACTTTGCAAGGGATAGCCGAATCTGCGCAAGTCATTTTTAACTTTTCTCTTTCTTCTTGCATTTATCTTGTTACTTGCTCCCGCAGATGTTTAATGGAATATTTTTCCATTTCTGTGGTCAAAACAAGATTGCAATAGATTGCAACGTTTCTTTGCGATGTGCGTCCCCATCCAAGTTACATTTAGAGTCGCTAATGAGTTCTCGAAGAGAGTAAGATAATTTCGTTTAGGATCTCTTAGCCAGATTATTCCGTATGTATGTTTCGCTATATTTATTGGAAAAACATAGCAAACGAAAAACTTCTAAATCGGGGAAAACGAAGAAAGACCACAATAAATGGTTAACATTTTAATTTGTGCGCATGTACTCGACTACGAGAAAGTGCCACTGTTGCCTGCGAACACGAAACGTAAAGTGTTTAAAGTCCTGGACGTTAAGCCTGTAGAGCATAAAGGACAGCAAACTTGTGCTTACGGAAGACGGAACTGTGTACAAAGTCAAACGATCTAAATTAGAAAACACTGTAAAATCCGGACAATATGTTTAAGAACTGTTTATCTGTGTAAATAATTGTTACACCTTAGAATTGTTATAACGTTAATCCGTGTCTGTCTTAACTTATGCATACATCCAACCAAGACCGTGTCCATAGCAACAATATTTTGCCCTAAAATCAGTACGATTCCGCATTCGCGTTACCCTCTTTTTCTCCCTTTTGAACGTCACAAAACACTGTATGAACGGATGGCAACGCGTGTTAATGCCTGCGATCTAACTATGTTTTTTTCACGAAACGAATGTTATCAATTTCGGTCGTGCCATAGCTTACCTAACATTGGTTTATGTGATGAATGACTCTTGCTCCGAGCACGTTACGCGTAGAGCTGTACAGTTGATTTCACAAAGTTCAAAGGGAGGAAAAAGGGGGTTTGACGAATACGAAATCATACTGTTTTTAGAGCAAAATATACTGCTGTGGCTTGGATGCATGCGTAAATAAAAACGCAGACACAGTTTAACGTTTGTAACAATATATTTTTAAAGTATAACAATTATTTACACGAATAAACAGTTCTTAAACATATTCATACGTTCAAACACGTTTCGGGCAAGTCCCTCCTCAAACGTTCCTTGTAGGAACGACTCTTTTCTACCGTAACTGTCAATATTTTTACTTGAATCTGCGTCTACTGATGCCGCTCGTTCGACGTGAAATACATTCAAGCAGGGCTCGAAAATGGAAGGTCGCCCGTTGGGCAGTATGTTGGTCTTAAATGAAGAGAGATCAGTGGGTTTGTGTGCCCCGTCTAAAGATGTATTGCCCAGAATGACCCAACCAAGGTCCAGTCGTTTTGCCCATGGTGAGTTTCCTCTTCCGTTTCTGGACTCCCGTACTTTGTGAAGTGGGGGTGCATCTCTTCCAATGAGCAGGAAGATATCAACGTCATGTTGGACTTCGGCTATCTGGTCGGCAATCGGGCGGAGGTGTTGATGGGCCCTTGCTACGTCAGGTGTGGGGATTTCATATTTGTTATCCGGTATCGCGTCGCACTCCGTTATGGCGGGAAGCAGGCGTCGTTTATGCCCGTTCAACGATTCGATGACAAGGCCCTTGGCATGCCTTCCTTCCGTCCTGCTTGCCGTTACTTTAGGTTTCGCTGGTCGTTCAACATGTAGTGCAGCTAAATGTCTTCACTTTCGCATGGTGAAGACAATGAATTTTTGGCATAATGAAGCAATCATCCAATGGCATCATCTTCTCGAGTCACTCAACCGTACGCAAAATTTCAAAAGATCTGTGCACGGTGAAGCCGTCTCAACATAAAATCTATATAGACCCTTTGGAGTTTACCGAGTTTCCAGACTATATCTCTATTGACTATGTCTATGATAAGAGAAATTCGCTGGGGGTAATGTTTATATTTTTTGTCATGTTCTTAAATGACAGTTTCCATGTGTGAAAATTTTCAGGATTGTTATCAAACTTCTCAATTTTGTTAGCTATAAGTTCGCGACGGGCCAGAAATTCAATGTAGGGCTTCATTATACTTTGCTCTGAGCTTGATGATGGTAATGGTGGGTTGGGGATGAAGGTGTTTGCTGTGGGATTCAGGGGTTGGTGTTCAGGAGTATGTTGAGGTTGGGGGTTGACATGACGAGACGATAAATCAGGCTGATTACTAGTACCCAGGGGACAGGCTTGGGGGTTGGGTTTGGGATGGTGCATTGATTTTCAATGAAATGCTTTACCCTTTCGCTAGAATCTTCTTCAGCCAGATTCAAATGGGTAGTTCACCAACAGCCCCAACACCTAATTCATCGTCAATAGCGTTAAACTTTAGCTAGAGCAACTGCTGCATCTTCCTCAAGGCGCAGAGCCTCTAGCCGGGCCTGTTCGTCCATGCAGTTTTCGTCTAGCTAAGGCAAACCCTTCTTGCTGTATTACTAATGCTGATTGTGATTCTAGAATCGATCGCCTTTTCTGCATTTCAGCCTTTTTTACTGCTGCGGCTGCTTCAGCCCGGGCCCGTGTCCGTAGAGCGGTAGATGACATGGAGGACGCACGAGAACCAGAACCAGAATGTAGTGACCTCATCTCTAGTACACGTTTATGAAGTAAACGCCCCATATATAATGCTTCAAAACAACTATCGCCTTTAGTCGTTTCGAATTCGTACGCGTTCATGAAGCAAACGCTCCACATATAATGCTTCAAACATAACCATCGCTTTAGTGACCTCTTTCGTTGACTAGTCACTTTTGCTACGGACCTCTTTCGTCGAGTAGGCACCTTGGACCTAGAACGATGCATTCGTGTCACGTTACGGCCTTTCATTCGTTCGTTTTCCAGTACGGAGGATGTTGTTCGCGACAGATAGGACTAAAGCGATGGTTATGTTTGAAGCATTATATGTGGAGCGTTTGCTTCATGAACGCGTACGAATTCGAAACGACTAAAGGCGATAGTTATGTTGTTGAAGCATTACATGTGGAGCGTTTGCTTCATGAACGCGTACGAATTCGAAACGCGGATTGCGTTCTGTCACGTAACGGCTGGAGGATGTTGTTCGGGACAGATAGGACTAAAGCGATGGTTATGTTTGAAGCATTATATGTGGAGCGTTTGCTTCAGGAACGCGTACGAATTCGAAACGTTTGTCGTTCGACGTGGTAGGGGAGGAGTTGGCTTGTTTCGGGTTGGCGCCTCTTTTGCTGCTTTCGAGCGAATGCATTGGGTTGTTCTCGGGCGTTTTCCTAAACGTTCATGTTGGTCGAATGTTGTGCATCGTGTCCCTTGGACAAGATAGCAACTATAAGCGAGTTGAATGTAGTGGAGTGCCTAGTTGTTACTCGACTATCGGCGTGTACGCGATGCAAAGACTCGACTATGGGCTCGCGTGCAAAGAGCACGATAAAAAACGTGGCAAAACAAACGTGAGAGCGATATGAGAATCGAAAGAACAAGCGTTATCTGATCGGATACGCTTCGTCCGAATGTAGTTAACTGGTTGATCATGCCAGTGTCATATGGTTGTCTCAAAAGGGCGAAAAAGAGGGTTAGGCGAATGCGAAATCGTACTGATTTTAGGGCGAAATATTGTTGCAATGGACACGGCCTTGGTTGGATGCATGCATAGACAGAGACGGATTAACGTTTGAAACAATTTATTTATAAAGTATAACAATTATTTACACAAATATACAGCAATTAAACATATTGTCCGGGTTTTACAGTGTTTTCTAGTTTAGATCGTTTGACTTTGTACACAGTTCCGTCTTCCGTAAGCACAAGTTTGCGTTTCTGTCCTTTATACTCCACAGGCTTAACGTCCAGGACTTTAAACACGTTACGTTTCTTGTTCGCAGGCAACAGTGGCACAACAGGAGCCCAAGGGCAGATCTCTAAGATGGATTATTTTTTTGTCGGAAAAAGCGCAGCCGTAATAATCATCTAATAACCGTAATCTGTTCCGTTTCTCTGTGATCGCGTCTTCGAAAGGTTGTCGATTCTCTAATATTTATTTTGCTGCTTCGCGAGCCGCGTTTTCCCAATGCTGCTTTCGTTCGTTCTCGGTTGCTCTGCCCTTTTTGCTGCCAGACGTTTCTGGTATTTTGACATCTAAGAGGTCCGTTCGAAAGAGTTCCATGTCCACTTTACAGTTTGTGTTCGCTTTAACATATGCAAGAGAAAGGCGTACAGTGTTCGAGTGGAACAAACCCCACAAGAATGCATTGTCTTCTTTACTTCCTTCGTACCAACTTGTAAACTCCACCTCTTGACACTAGTCTCATCGTAAAAAGTCTGCATTTCCATCTTTACGGTTTTTAAAATATCGTGTTCCGGAAATGTCTACGTATACATCTTTGGTCTTAGTTGTGCCTTTCTTACTTATAGCTTTACTTCGATCACACACTTCGATGACATCCAAAGGTAAGGTAGAACCGAGGGTTAGGTTACCAAGACACCACTTTTCTTTCTCTGCCCAGCTTTCCACAAACTGTCCGCTTATGTTTTTTGTCATCTCATTGTACGTGTCGACTATTAATCCAACATCGCGTGTTCTGTCTATGACGACCAAGCTATGTAACATTGTATCACAGTAAGCTCTCCAGGTGTCTGCAAACGGAGTAGAGTAGACCAGAACAGGAGGGACATGTTCTGTAATACGCAGCAGAGTATTTTCCATAAGCTGGTCACTTGGAACACAGTCCTTGCAATAAAAGGTTACTTCAGCCCGAGTCAAACCACGATCTTTAGCCAAATCGCGAGCGTTTGCCAAACGTGTATCTTTTTGACAAACCCAATCTTTCCAGCGCTGCCCGACGGTTTCTCGAACGCTCTTGCTCTCCAGCATTTGTACCATTTTGTTGTAAATTTTACAACGGGTCGTTACGCCTTGCACTGTTTCCATGTACGTAAGACAGTTGTTTCCGACTTGGTCACTGTTGTCCAGAATTGTTCTGTCCGCATCCGTTGTACATCCTTGCATACGAAACCCTTTCTTCGTTGTCAGATGCCGGATAACTTCGTCTTTGTTAAAGCTGCCGGAGTAATCCATGGTCACGTCGATATCTTTAAGGAAGATATTCCTAATCTTGTACTCGTCTGTTCTTAAAAACTTGAGAGCATTGGAGTACTCCTCATCTGCACAGGCGATCTTAAATTCCTGCACGTAGTAGACAGTTTCGTCAGCCTCTTTCGATTTAAGCCTCCCATACACTTTTGTTCAATTCGTCGGTTGTTCCTTTAACGGTGACAAGGCGACGGACTTGTCACTGCAAGACTTGTCACTGCGAGACTTGTCACTGCGTATCCACGAACTTGTCACTGCAAGACTTGTCACTGCGAGACTTGTCACTGCGTGTCCACGAACTTGTCACTGCAAGACATTGGTCGCTCCAACTAGAGTACTGAAAGTACGCAAACTTGTGCTTACGGAAGACGGATAAATTAGAAAACACTGTAAAACCCGAACAATATGTTTAATTGCTGTATATTTGTGTAAATAATTGTTTAAAACGTTAATCCGTCTCTGTCTATGCATGCATCCAACCAAGGTCATGTCCATTGCAACAATATTTTGCCCTACGGTAACGTCACCTCAAACGTTAACGTCACCTCAAAAGGGAGAAAAAGAGGGGGTAACGCGAATGCGAAATCGTACTGATTTTAGGGCAAAATATTGTTGCTATGGACACGGTCTTGGTTGGTTGGTTGGATGCATGCATAAGTTAAGACAGACACGGATTAACGTTTTAATCAATTTATTTCTGAGGTATAACAATTATTTACACAGATAAACAGTTCTTAAACATATTGTCCGGGTTTTACAGTGTTTTCTAATTTAGATCGTTTGACTTTGTACACAGTTCCGTCTTCCGTAAGCACAAGTTTGCTGTCCTTTATGCTCCACAGGCTTAACGTCCAGGACTTTAAACACTTTACGTTTCTTGTTCGCAGGCAACAGTGGCACTTTCTCGTAGTCGAGTACATGCGCACACATTAAAATGTTAACCACTTATTGTGGTCTTTCTTCGTTTCCCCCGACTTAGAAGTTTCAGTTCGGAAAATTTTTCATCCTGCAAGATAAAACTGAGTTTCACTGACAAAGCATATTTTTTAAAACTTTGTATGCTTCAGTTTTCAGTAAAGGTCGTTTCTAGAAGAAGATTATGGAATTAAGGCTGGCATTCAATGCTCCGAAAGTAATACACCATGAAGTCGAAACTCGTAACATCACCGGGTTGTCTGTAACTTCAGTGTAATACATATAACACACGGGGTAAGGAATATAGCAAAGATATGATACAAGCACCACAAGTGCGCATTGGAGTTGTGGTAAAAATCTTATTTTCTCATTCACGCTAGACGAGTTCTGGTTTCCTACTGCGGGTCGCACGTCTTTTGCAAGATTATTTTTTCTGACTTCGAAAAATATCCTTGTATAAGCAAGCGTATTGAATACCAGAGCTGTAAACGAATATACCGCAGCAAGTCTTAGGTAAATTGTCTCCGAAGCTATCCTGATGAACGGTAGTATTAAGACTGGCATGCTAACATAACACACGTATTTCAAGACTTTTCCCTTTGTTATATGTACACGATGAGTAAATGGATGTAAGATACCCATATACCTCTCAAAAGTCAGAACAGACAGCGCTCCTATTGATAGTTGATTGAATATTAGTAGGAAGGTTGTAAAAATGATATTTACGAAGCAGTTTGCTGTTCCTCTAAGTTCACTGACTCGTAGAAAGGTGGCAAGTGGGAGAGAGATTAATCCCACTGCCAAATCAGCTGTCGATTGAATTAGAATCAGCAAGTAGCAAACTTTCTCTTTTAGGTGAGAAGTCTTAAAAATAGTAAGGATTGATATGCCATTCAATAATGTTGTAGGAATCATCACAACGCAATTTATTACAGAAGAAATAATTTGGCTTAATACGTAGTTTTCGGATGGAAAATGTATAACATGAAAATTACTGATGCCACCAAATGGACAGAATTTCACAAAATCATGTGTAGTGTTATTCATGATTTACTCTATTGTAAACTGTCGTCTTTACTGCAAGGTTTCTCTTTAAGATTAATTCGCCTGATGCTTATATATACACTCCTGATGCTTGTATTTTTGGCGTTTATTGTTTCAGCGCATGCGTGTGGATATTTTAGATAAATATAATTAGACTTATGTGCGTTAATCGTTATCTTAATTGTAAAATGTTATCTTTATTGATCGACATCTCGTCCCGCTTTTATGGAAGCTGTGCCCATATTGAAAATACGGCGCAATAGGGGGCATATACAAGCGGGGAAGTTATGTAGATCGCGTGAGTTTTGCCGGTATCTCTTGCCCATAATGCTCGCTATGACGAAGTGCCATAATAGTGTGCGTCGAGCCTAGCTGTAACTCCGCTAAATTCTACATGTGCTTGTAGGGCACCATTTCTGCCCTCATCAGGGTTGGTAGAACTTTGCAAGGGATAGCCGAATCTGCGCAAGTCATTTTTAACTTTTCTCTTTCTTCTTGCATTTATCTTGTTACTTGCTCCCGCAGATGTTTAATGGAATATTTTTCCATTTCTGTGGTCAAAACAAGATTGCAATAGATTGCAACGTTTCTTTGCGATGTGCGTCCCCATCCAAGTTACATTTAGAGTCGCTAATGAGTTCTCGAAGAGAGTAAGATAATTTCGTTTAGGATCTCTTAGCCAGATTATTCCGTATGTATGTTTCGCTATATTTATTGGAAAAACATAGCAAACGAAAAACTTCTAAATCGGGGAAAACGAAGAAAGACCACAATAAATGGTTAACATTTTAATTTGTGCGCATGTACTCGACTACGAGAAAGTGCCACTGTTGCCTGCGAACACGAAACGTAAAGTGTTTAAAGTCCTGGACGTTAAGCCTGTAGAGCATAAAGGACAGCAAACTTGTGCTTACGGAAGACGGAACTGTGTACAAAGTCAAACGATCTAAATTAGGAAACACTGTAAAATCCGGACAATATGTTTAAGAACTGTTTATCTGCGTAAATAATTGTTACACGTTAGAATTGTTATAACGTTAATCCGTGTCTGTCTTAACTTATGCATACATCCAACCAAGACCGTGTCCATAGCAACAATAGACATTCGCGTTACCCTCTTTTTCTCCCTTTTGAACGTCACAAAACACTGTATGAACGGATGGCAACGCGTTGTCTAACTATGTTTTTTTCACGAAACGAATGTTGTCAATTTCGGTCGTGCCATAGCTTACCTAACATTGGTTTATGTGATGAATGACTCTTGCTCCGAGCACGTTACGCGTAGAGCTGTACAGTTGATTTCACAAAGTTCAAAGGGAGGAAAAAGGGGGTTTGACGAATACGAAATCATACTGTTTTTAGAGCAAAATATACTGCTGTGGCCTGGATGCATGCGTAAATAAAAACGCAGACACAGTTCAACATTTGTAACAATATATTTTTAAATTATAAAAACAATTATTTACACGAATAAACAGTTCTTAAACATATTGTCCTGCTTTTACAGTATTTTCCAGCTTCGATCGTTTAACTTTGTACACTGTTCCGTCTTCCGTAAGCACAAGTTTGCGTTTCTGTCCTTTATGCTCCACAGGCTTAACGTCCAGGACTTTAAACACTTTACGTTTCTTCTTCGCAGGTAGCAACGGCACGTTCTCGTAGTCCAGTACGCCAGCCCAATCCCCGCGTTGTACAACCTTACAAACGGCAAACTTTCTCTTTGTAGAATTATTTACTCGAATCTTTGTTATTATTACTCTGCAACCGTCCAGTAACTGTTCTTTCTGTCCCTCCAAATAATCTCCAGCCTGGTAAAGTACACCATTTTCCAACTTGGCAACCAGTTTTTGTTGCCCATAATGCTCGATATGACCGATTGCCGCGAGTGTATGCGCCGAACCAAGAGGTAACTCCGCCAAATTTTTCATGTGCTTGTAAGGCACCATTTCGTCCCTCGTCAATATTGGTAGGGCTTTAGAAGGCGTTGTCGGTTCCGCTTACATCTTCGTTAACTTCGCTGTTTGTTCTCGTATTTCTTTCGTCAAAGGGAGGAAAAAGGGGGTTTGACGAATACGAAATCATACTGTTTTTAGAGCAAAATATACTGCTGTGGCTTGGATGCATGCGTAAATAAAAACGCAGACACAGTTTAACGTTTGTAACAATATATTTTTAAAGCATAACAATTATTTACACGAATAAACAGTTCTTAAACATATTGTCCTGCTTTTACAGTATTTTCCAGCTTCGATCGTTTAACTTTGTACACTGTTCCGTCTTCCGTAAGCACAAGTTTGCGTTTCTGTCCTTTATGCTCCACAGGCTTAACGTCCAATACTTTAAACACTTTACGTTTCTTGTTTGCAGGCAACAACGGTACTTTTTCGTAGTCCAGTACACCAATTAAAATGTTAACCATTCCTTATGTTCTTTCTTTGCTTCCCCAGAGATAGAATTAATTTGGCGGCTCGTAAGTAAACATTAAATTTTCTTTCCATCTCTTCTTGTCGCTTTAATAATTTTTCGACACTTTCCTCCATATGGAATTCCTTTGGTTCTTCATTCTGTCGAGGTACACATATTCCTATCTTACTCCACTTTAACCACTTCTTGCGTTCTTCCGTATCCATGCCATGTACTTGATCGAGATGGTTTGCTAGTCTAGCAAGATTTGTACTACCGCAACCAAAAACAGGACAGTTCCTACGCGTACGACCCATTTTTAGATGTTTGCTAAACGAATTCCTAACAATAACTGACTCATTTTTCTTGTGTTAGATATTTTATTAGGCCCGTTTACGCCCGATTTGGCCCTATAAGGCACTATATAGCCCGATGGCCCGATTGCTGACCAGGCGTCCTAACCTGGGCAAGCCCAGGCTTGTCACGCTACGCTATTATGACGTCACTACAAAAAAGTGATTAGCTTGCAAAAATGCGCTATATAAAGCGTCCTTCGCAGTTTTTTTCTCATTCTGTGTTACAACTTCGTGCTGTGAACATCTCTCTTAAAATCTACAAGTCATCTTGGTAATATGCAAGCTCTTGGTCTTTTTTCTCGTCGTGCTATTCTTGGTCGATCCAACAAGAGTACTGTTGTGTTGGAGAAGATTGCTAAAGAGAACTCCCTAAACAGAACAGGGACTGTTAATTTTAACACGTATGGAAAGCAGGACGGTGTTGGTTTTGCGTCGTGTAGTGACAAGTTTGTAGACAACTTTTTGCTTTATGTCTACGTACCCGATTACTTCGTGACGCCTAAGAAAACCTACACGGAAGTCGGTCATGTTAACAAACATATTCGAGATATGCTAACTCGTTTTGGATTTGGTAAATGCGAAGTCAAAGCCGTCGCCTTGTCACCGTTAAAGGAACAACCGAAAGCAGACGAATTGGACAAAGTGTATGGAAGGCTCGCATCGAAAGAGACTGACGAAACTGTCTACTACTTGCAGGAATTTAAGATCGCCTGTGCAGATGAGGAATACTCCAATGTTCTCGAGTTTCTACGGACCTAAAATATATCGACGTGACCATGGATTACTCCAGCAGCTTTGACAAAGACGAAGTTATCCACCACCTGACGACAAACGAAGGGTTTCGTATGCAAGGATGTACAACGGATGCGGACAGAACAATTCTGGACAACAATAACCAAGTCGGAAACAATTGTCTCACCTACATGGAAACGGTGGACGGTTTGACAACCCGTTGTAAAATTTACAACAAAATGTTGCAGATGATGGAGAGCAAAAGCGTACGAGAAACCGTTGGGCAGCATTGGAAGAAATGGGTATGCCAGAAAGATACGCGTTTGGCCAAGGCTCGCGATTTAGCCAAAGATCGTGGTTTAACTCGGGCAGAGGTGACGTTTTACTGCGCAGACAATGTTCCCTGTGACATCCTTATGGAGGACACTCTCGGGCGCATAATACGGTATGTGCCGCCTTCTTTGGTCTACTCTACTCCATTTGCAGACACCTGGAGAGCTTACTGTGACGCAATATTACATAGCTTGGTCGTCATAGACAGAACACGCGATGTTGGATTAATAGTCTACACGTACAACGAGATGACAAAGAACATAAGCGGACAGTTTGTGGAAAGCTGGGCAGAGAAAGAAAAGTGGTGTCTTGGTAACCTAACCCTCGGTTCTAAATTACCTTTGGATGTCATCGAAGTGTGCGATCGAAGTAAAGCTATCAGTAAGAAAGGCAAAACAAAGACCTATGATGTATACGTAGACATTTCGAGCACGATATTTTAAAAATCGTAAAGATGGAAAGGCAGCCTTTACGACGAGACTCGTGTCCAAAGGTGGAGTTTACAGTTGGTACGAAGGAAGTAAGGAAGATAATGCACTACTATTGGTCAAAGCTGGTTTAGTGGCACACGAGCATTGTACACCATATCTTGCACACGTACAGGGAAACAAGAACTGTAAAGTGGACATGGAACTGTTTCGAACGGGCATCTTAGATGTCAAAATACCAGAATCGTCTGGTAACAAAAAGTGCAAAGCAACCGATAACGAACGAAAGCAGCAGTGGAAAGATGTGGCTCGCGAAGCAGCAAACAATATACAGGAAAGTCGAAAGCCTTTCGAAGATGCGATCACAGAGAAATGGAACAAACTAAGTTTATTGGATAATTATAGCAACGCTTTCTCCAACAACAAGATCATCCACCTTAAAGATCTGCCTTTGGAATCCTACAATATCATGGCCATGCGAGAAACCCAGACCCAGTTTGGAGAGAAGTACATCATGCTGCTAGCAATAGACCAAGAGGGAACGCTAGGACTTTGCTATTCGAACAAGTACATCGAAACATACATACACGATAACCTGACGGAGGCAGACAAGGAGAAGATAAGAGATCCCAAGAGAAATTACCTCACTCTCTTCGAAAAACCATTGGCACCCCTAAACGTAACAGGATGGGCACGCACGCCACAAAGAAACGTCATCGTTTATTGTAACATAACTTTGACGAAGGACATGCAAAAGCATTCCATTAAACGTCTACGCGAACAAGTGACGAAAGAAATACGAGAACAAACAGCGAAGTTAACGAAGATGCAAGCGGAACCGACAACGCCCTTCTAAAGCCCTACCAATATTGACGAGGGACGAAATGGTGCCTTACAAGCACATGAAAAATTTGGCGGAGTTACCTCTTGGTTCGGCGCATACACTCGCGGCAATCGGTCATATCGAGCATTATGGGCAACAAAAACTGGTTGCCAAGTTGGAAAATGGCGTACTTTACCAGGCTGGAGATTATTTGGAGGGACAGAAAGAACAGTTACTGGTCGGTTGCAGAGTAATAATAACAAAGATTCGAGTAAATAATTCTACAAAGAGAAAGTTTGCCGTTTGTAAGGTTGTACAACGCGGGGATTGGGCTGGCGTACTGGACTACGAGAACGTGCCGTTGCTACCTGCGAAGAAGAAACGTAAAGTGTTTAAAGTCCTGGACGTTAAGCCTGTGGAGCATAAAGGACAGAAACGCAAACTTGTGCTTACGGAAGACGGAACAGTGTACAAAGTTAAACGATCGAAGCTGGAAAATACTGTAAAAGCAGGACAATATGTTTAAGAACTGTTTATTCGTGTAAATAATTGTTATTTACGCATGCATCCAAGCCACAGCAGTATATTTTGCTCTAAAAACAGTATGATTTCGTATTCGTCAAACCCCCTTTTTCCTCCCTTTGAAATTGGGAAAGCTCCAAATGTGCAAACATGTCCGACAACCACTCGAATACTCAGCAAATACTCAAATACTCAAAATATGCTCAAATACACAACAAATCTTGAAAAACTGATCAAATACTCAGCAAATCCTAAGAAACTACTCATCATATACTGAGCAAATACTCAGGTAATACTCAGCATGCAAACACAAAGCAAATATTCCAATACCAAGTTAGCATTAAATTGTCAACAAATATTGAAATACATATTGAATGTTCAAATACTCAACGAATACGGACATACTCAGCAAATACTCACCACAAATTCAATCTCTCAACAGACGATCAAATACTCAGCAAATACTCATTACTCGCGAAATACCTAAATGACGAAAAATTACTTAACAATTATTCAAATATTTAGCAAATACCCGAACGCCCTTCAAATATTGAAACACTGGGCAAACACTCGACAAGCGCTGGATTACTCAGCTAACACCCAAATACTCAAAGCCAATAGAGAGCAAATACAGAGCATATAAAGAGCAAATATTGAGCAAATAGTCAGCAAGTATTTTTATTTATTTTATTTTATTACCTTCGCCATACATTAATAACAAGTTACAGGACGAAGGGAAATACATTAATAGAAATTATAATATAATATAAATGGCTGGGTTACCGCAACAGCGTTGACCAATTATAAGACAATACTCAGCAAATAATGAGCAAACACTGAGGAAACACTTACCAAGTTCTGACAAAATACTGGCATTTACTCAACAAATTCTCAGCATATACTCAGAAAATACTCAGCAAATACCTCGCTTGCAAATACTCAGCAAATATCCCAATACCCAGTTAGTATTAAATACTCAGCAAATATTGAAATACATTGCGAATATCCAAATACTCAACGAATACTGAAACACTCTGCAAATACTCAAATACTCCCGACAAATTCAATCACTGAACAGACGATCAAATACTCAGCAAATACTCATTACTCGTGAAATATTTAAATGATGAAAAAATACTTAGCAAGTTTTCAAATATTTAGCAAATTCCCAAATTCCATTCAAATTTAGAAATACTGAGCAAAGGCTCGACAAGCACTGGAATACTCAGCAAATAATCAAAATATGCTGAAATATAGAACAAATTTTCAAATATTGAGCACATAGTGAGCAAATATGCTGAGTACTAGCTCTCTATTTGCTCAATATTTTCTCCCTATTTGCTGAGTATTTACTCTGTATTTTTCATCATTTAGTATTTCACGGGTAGTAAGTATTTGCTGAGTATTTGATCGATCCTTGAAAGATTAATTTGGGGTGAGTATTTGAGTATTTGCTGAGTATTTGCTGAGTATACGTTGAGTATTTGCTGAGTATACGTTGAGTTTATGCTGAGAATTTGCTCTGAGTATAAATGTTTATGCTGAGTATAAATGCTGAGTATTTGACGAGTATTTCCTGAGCATCTGCTGAGAATATGCTGAGTATTTAACCAGTGTTTGCTCAGTGTTTGCTCTGTATTTGCTCGGTATTTGAAGTCTTGTTGAGAATTTGAGCATTTTTAGAGTATTCGAGTATTTGCTGAGTATTCGAGCGCTTGTTGGGTGTTTGCTCAGTATTTCAATATTTGAAGGATATTTGTGTGTTTGCTAAATATTTGAATACTTGCTAAGTATTTTTTCATCACTTTAGTATTTCACGAGTAATGAGTATTTGCTGAGTATTCGATCGTCTGTTGAGTGATTGAATTTGTTATGAGTATATGCTTATTTGCTGAGTATTTCCTGAGCATATGCTGAGTATTTGCTGAGTTTTTGCTCAGAATTTGCCCGGTGTTTGCTCCGTATTTTCTCAGTATTTTCCGAGCATTTACAGAGTATTTGCTGAGTACTATTCTGCATTTACAGAGTATTTTCTGAGTGGCTATTTCAAGTATTTGCTGAGTATTCGAGTGCTAGTTGAGTGTTTTGAATATTTGAATATTTGCTAAGTAGTTTTTCATCATTTAGGCATTTCACGAGTAGTCTGTATTTGCTGAGTATTCAAGAGATTGTTGAGTTTTGCTCAGTATTTCAATATTCGAAGGACATTTGGAATTTACTTAATATTTGAATACTTGCTAAGTATTTTTTTATCATTTAGGTATTTCACCAGTAATGAGCATTTGCTGAGTATTTGATCGTCTGTTCAGGGGCGCCGTGGGTCCCTTATTTTAGGGGGGGCCAAGCTCACCATTTTCCGACAATATTTGGATGAATTATTATTGTTTTTGTTGTCGACGGGGGCAAGGGCATGTCTAAAAAAATTTTCCCGGAGTGTACTGTTATTACAGGTAAATACCGACAATCTCCCCCAATCTTGTTAAATTTTATTAATATTACCTATTCTATAACTAATATTCTAAAAACGTTAACTGAGTTTGATTTCCGATATTTCATCACCATGTTTTACCATTCGTATTTGCAGGTATGCTTCACCATTACGATTCCGACAACATAACAAATTTCCGATTTTCCGACGGGTCTCAACGGTAGGGGGGGCCATGGCCCCCCCTGGCCCCCCCGGCCACGGCGCCACTGCGTCTGTTGAGAGATTGAATTTGTGGTGAGTATTTGCTGAGTATTTCCGTAATCGTTGAGTATTTGAACATTCGCTATGTATTTCAATATGAGTATTTGCTGTGTATTTGTAAAAGTATTTGTTCAATTTTTGCTCAGTATTTGCTCAATATTTGAAGATTTGTTGTGTTTTTGCGCATATTTTAAGTATTTGAGTATTTGCTGAGTATTCGAGTGCTTGTTGAGTGTTGGCTCACTCTTTCAATATTTGAAGGGCATTTGTTGTTTGCTAAATATTTGAATACTTGCTAAGTATTTTTTCATCATTTAAATATTTCACGAGTAACGAGTATTTGCTGAGTATATGCTCGTCTGTTGAGAGATTGAATTTGTTGTGAGTATCTGAGTATTTGCTTGGGATTTCAGTGTTCGTTGAATAGTTGAACAATCGCTATGTATTTCAACAGTTGCTGAATATTTGCTGAGTATTTGTTGAGTACTTGGTCAATATTTTCTAACTATTTGCTCTGTATTTGCTCTGTATTTGCTCTGTATTTGCTCTGTATATGCTCTGTATATGCTCTGTATTTGCTCAGTATTTGAAGATTTGTGGTGTACTTGAGCATATTTTGAGTATTTGAGTATTTGGTGAGTATTCGAGTGCTTGTCTAGTGTTTGTTCAGTATTTCAATATTTGAAGGGCATTTGGTGTTTGCTAAATATTTGAATACTTGCTAAGTATTTTTTCATCATTTAAATATTTCACGAGTAACGATGTGCTCGTCTGTTGAGAGATTGAATTTTTGGTGAGTATTTGAGTATTTGCTGAGCATGTCTGTATTCGTTGAGTATTGAACATTCATAATGTATTTGAATATTTGCTGAGTATTTAATACTAACTGGGTATTGAAATATTTGCATATTGTTTGCATGCTGAGTATTTGCTAAATATATGCTGAATATTTTCTTAGTATTTCCTGAGTATACTTGCTCAATATTTGAAGATTTCTTCTGTATTTGAGAATATTTTGAGTATTTGAGTATTTGCTGAGTATTATTATCATTATTATTATTATTATTATAAAATTACATGCTCCCAAAAGGGCTTTTCGGCATACAATTACAATAGAAAGACTAAAATATGCTATTATATACATGATTGTTCAATTATTTAAAATGTTTGATATTACTCAATAATTTAGAGCTAGTATTCAGCAAATACTCAATAAATACTCAGCATATTTGCTCAGTATTTGCTCAATATTTGAATACCTGTTGTGTATTTGAGCAAATTTTAGAGTATTCGAGTATTTACTGAGTATTCGAGTGCTTGTTGGGTGTTTGCTCAGTATTTCCATATTTGAAGGGTATTTGCCAAATATTTGAATACTTACTAAGTATTTTTTCATCATTTAGTATTTCACGAGTAATGAGTATTTGCTGAGTATTTGATCGTCTGTTGAGTCATTGAATTTGTCATGAGTATATGATTATTTTTGCTGAGTATTTGCTGAGCATATGCTGAGTATTTGTCAGAATTTCCCAGTGTTTGCTCCGTATTTTTTCAGTATTTTCTCATATTTTCCGAGTATTTGCAGAGTGTTTTCTGAGTATTTGCTCAGTATTTGCTCAATATTTGCTCTCTATTTGCTAAATATTTTCTCAGTATTTGGAGAATATTTGCTCAATATGTGCTGTGTATTTTCTCGGTATTTGATTTTCTCAGAATATGCTCACTGTTTGGTCAGTATATGCTCAGTGTTTGGCGAGAATTTTCTGAGTATAAATGCTGAGTATTTGATGTAGCGGCATCCGCCTTTGTTTTGAAATTGACATTTTGTTAATATTAACTTTATACGAACTGTCAAGAAACGGGCGTGACGACTCGTCAGTCGTCACACATAAAACTCTTGCGTTGTTATAGCAAAGCGGACGGCAAAGTGTTTATATCTAAAGTTGTTAAATCAGTACATTATCAAGTAGTTTTTGTGTATACGTGTTCCTACACAAACGTAAGTTTTTTATATCATTAATTTTGTATCTTATTTTGTATTATTTTACTATATTTCGGTATAGCGTGTAATCGTAGAATTTAGTATAGCCTTATGCGCCAATCAATTTATACTGTTAACATCCCCCCCCCGGGCATAGCCCGGGCATTTGACACCTTGCTCTATCCCTGGAGTGGGAAATTTGACCTTTTGTACTGATGTTGGGGTAGGGCATTTGACGCTGACTCACAAGACGCGTGGGGCATTTAACTAGAGTTCACTGCATTTGGCCACAGAGTAGATGTGATTTGACATACTAGATTGCGCGAGGTCTGAGACTTACAAAGCTTCACAAATCAAAATGGAGTACACTTTAGATGCTTTTAAGCAACAAAACCAGGGACCGCGGAGCAATTTTTGGATTGAAGGGAGTGCAGGCTGGGGGAAACACAATAGGAATATTTTGGAATCTTAAATAATTATTGGGGGGGGGGCCAAGGCCCCCGGGCCCACCCTGCTCCGCGGTCCCTGAAAACACCACTCACATGACAGAATGGCTCCGGAGAAATGAATTGGAGAAGGTGATTGACAGTTTTGAGCATAAGATTTTTAACACAGTGTTTCATTTATTAAAATGTTGGAGTTGCTTCAGAATTCAGTGCATATGTTTTCACACAATTCCAAACTCGAACTGACATAATTATGGTCAGAATGACCTGGGGGTGGGGCATTTGACCATCAATTTTACTTTGTATGTGGGGAATTTGAACAGCATTTTTGTCCTGGGGGTGGGAAATTTGACCACAAAGTTTCGAAAAGTTCAAATGCCCCGGGCTATGCCCGGGGGGGGATGTTAACAGTATAACTTGATTGGCGCATTATTGTGTTAATTTAGTTTGACGGAATTTTGGATGGAATATAAAGATAAAAGTTAAAGATTATCTATGTTTCGTCGCCGTAGAGGTTTGTAGGACGCAACACACACAACATTTCAATGGTTTCACGGCAGACACGCCGCTACAGTCAAAGTTTGTGAGTTTGTATTAAGTTGTTTACGTGTTAAGTCACTAAAGTGCCTAGTATAGTCAATACGTGTCAATATGCCTCAATCGAAAGAGAAACTCGATATTTTCTCTCAGAATTTACTTGAATTTGAAGTTGATCAAGCAGACTCTAGCCAAACTGATTATGGTAGAACAGTACAAGATACTCGGAAACGAACAATGACGGAAAGGGGTCTTGAATACAGTTGTTCAATAACACTTTTATTTCCAAATTACACAGACTAGATTGCTTTAGTTAAATGTTTTGCTTTCCATTTATTTCCACCCATATATGTTTCCCGACTTGGGCTGAAAATTTGCCCAACTTGTCAACCTTTCAATTTTTCTGGGGGGCAGCTGTCCCCCCTGCCCCCCCCCCAACCTGGTACGCCTATGGTTCGCTCTAGTATACTCTCGAAACAAATAAATACGCTACATTACGTAGCGATACGTTTGGCGGAATGGTGAACAGGCTTAACCCCTTGTTGCATAATTTTTCCCACTCTTTATGTGAACTTTATCCATGCGTTTTAACATGCATATAAGTAGGCTATTTTTACCGCAAAAGCTTGCATTGAAAATTCTATATTGTGTAGCTTATACTAACAGCATCAATTAACATTGTAATGGAAAATTTGGCTGAAATTATTTATTAAAGACTTTGTCTGAAGTTTGAAATTCTGTTATGTATCAATTTAATCCCGGCTCATAAAATAAATAATTCATAATAGGTCCCCTCTCAAAATATGCCCCTCTAATAAGCTCCCCTGTTTAAACGACGAAATTAGTTAAGCTTCCGATCCTCTTTATTAAGCCCCCCTTCACAAGAAAGAAACGCATCTGTGCTGATTAGATTTCTTAGTTGGATTGGAACGTGCAAACCTCTCCATATTGCCCCCCTCTCTATCAAACTCCGCCGCCAAATGAGCGTCTCCTGGTGTATGCGAATGAGCAGATCATACATGCATAATTTTGTTTATCACCAAAAACAAACAATCTTAAATTCTTTCTTTTGAAAAATTTGAAAGGCATGCAAATTGTTTTAATTACACGGCCACTCGGAACAATAGGCCAACCCCTACGGGAAATCAAACCAATTGAAGTTGTCAAATTGGACCAATCAGAGTAATTTGTATGTGCACTGCGACAAATCAGAGGCGGAGAATTTTTTAACCAATTAAATTTGTACAGTCACATGCGAGGCAAGCTTGAATCAGATGTAGCTTTGAGCTGGCGCAAAGACGCCCAGTCTGGGTCAAGTCATGAGACAAGAAAGTTGTCCTGAAAACGAAGAAGAATTAGTTATAACTCACAAGAAATCTAAAGAATTTGTCAGAAGTTTGTTCTTAAAGCACTTATGAAGGTAATTTAATGAAAGCTTTTAACTGAATGCACTTAGGCGAATTAGTTCAAGACTTTCTGTGTATAGAAATTGAATGAATACATTAGCGAAGGCCGGTCGCTACCTTGCCTTTGGGCCGGTTTTGCTCGCAATTTTACAGCTAAATCCTATCAATTTTGCTTCAATAATACCTTTAGTAGTTAAACATAACTCATGTTTGTATTTTGTTAGATTTCAGAACGAATTTGCTGGAGAAAAAGCACTAAATTTTGAAGAATCCTAGCCACGTGTAAGGTTCGTATCGGCTGTGAATATTTTAGTATTTAACTTGTTTGTGTCAATTTGTTAATTGTCTTTAATGTCGAGATCAAGAAAACGTTTGTGGGCGAACCTAAAGGATCTCTACACCGTCTCCTTCGAATTTAATGAAACTTTGCCCAAGAAATGGGTTCAATTTGCCGTTATGAATGCGTGTTCTAGACTCGGTGGTGCCAATGCTTTAATTGCTTGCAGTTGTCAAAACTACAAAACTATTCTAGCGAAGGACATTTGGGAATACTATATAGTTTTCGCTAAGTGTTCATAAAGTTTTTAATCGCTTTTAAGATTGTAATCCTTCTATATATAACGTTTAGATGTCGTTAAGGTAAAGATTCTACTTTAAAGGCAAAAGAAAAGTCAAGATACATCCTCGCTCGGGACTCCCAATACAAACTTTTCTCTGTAAATTCTTTAAGACTTTGCATGTATAGTACATACGCTCCTGATATTTTACAGTTTAGGCACAAATGCTAGAAACTTTTTCAATTTGGAAATGAACAGAATTAAGTGTACAAAACTATTCTAATTTGTCATTGAGACATTTGGAAATACAATTTTCGTTCTAGATCTTCACTTGATGGGAAATTCGTATTGATAGTTCATTTGAATTAAGACCAAAATATGCCAAAGTGTTATGTTTGGGGATAAACGTTTTATCTCGACCAACTTTATGCCCAGGCGCTGTTTTATGTAGTATATATTTGTCTTTTTACGTGGACCAGTTTTATGAAGCCTGTTTCGAAATATATTTACACATATCTACAAAACTAAATAATTAAATTCGATTGTAAATTTCCGCTGGTTTAGGTACTAAATGTACATCTATAGATTCGGCCATTGGCGGCGGAAGATAGGTGAAATCTGTTGTCTCTGAAATGGCATATCCTGCGTTCAGGGGATGAACGTGCGTGTTTGCTTGTTTTTCATTTCAGGCAAAATTCGTATTAAGTTTATATCCCATTTCGTTCTTTTTTGTAGGAGGAGGGCTTAGCCCTCTCACTTCTACTGCTGGGGGGGCTATAGCCCCCTATTCCGCCACCCTGGATTCGGCTATTTGGCTTTCTTGATAACCTAAACATGCTTCGTACATCTGGCATTCCTCTAAAAATCTAAATTCATCTACCCGGTAATGATACTTGCGTCGACGCGCTCGCTTTTCTTACAAAGTTTTAATTTCTTAATTTTTAGAAAGAACTTGAAATCTCCAGCAAAAGGTGCCGGGACTTACGTAATTCCCTACATGCGCGCGAATGCGAAATGATCACAAAAAAATATTGCGAATGCCATTTTTAAGGGCAAGGACATTGATGAAAACATGTAGGACTTCAATGGAGTAAGGGCATGGAAATTACTTCATCAGTGCGCGTGGTTGACCTTCTGTGTAAATTCTGAATGCTGTTGAAGTTTCAGCAGTGCTCTAGGAGTAGGAATCTCTGTAAACACTCGGTGATTTCACTGCTCAGTCGCCTGCACTTGGGTATGCGCGGAATATTTGACTGTGGTGTTGATTCTCCCCGGGTGCCAGTTGTGTGCGTGCGGTGGATGGCGCCGTCCCTCAAACGTACTTCTTTCGGGAGGTCCTCGGACCCAATTGACATGCGTGAAGAGTCGACACCACAGCCGAACGTTCGGCGCATGCGCCAATGCAGACAACTGTACGGCGAAGTCACTGGAATGTTCACAAAGGCTCATACTTCAAGAGCTCAACTGAAACCTCAAGAGTATTGAGAATTTTGGCAGAAAGTCAGCCGCGTACATCGATAGAATGATTGACAGAAACTTGGTGCATCGAAGTCTTACTGGTTTGAGTCTTTCGAGATGTTCTTATTTTGACATTTGTACTCGTTCCCGGACCTTGCTATACGCTCACTGTCAAATTCTACACTTGGTACCAGACCCAACTCTATGCTCACGGTCAAATTCTACACGTGGTACCAGACCCAGCTATACGCTCACGGTCAAATTCAACACTTGGTACCAGACCCAGCTCTATGCTCACGGTCAAATTCAACACTTGGTACCAGACCTAGCTATATGCTCACGGTCAAATTCAACACTTGTTACAAGACCTAGCTATCTGCTCACGGTCAAATTCTACACTTGGTACCAGACCCAGCTCTATGCTCACGGTCAAATTATACACTTGGTACCAGACCCAGCTCTATGCTCACGGTCAAATTCAACAGTTGGTACCAGACCTAGCTATACGCTCACGGTCAAATTCAACACTTGGTATCAGACCCAGCTCTATGCTCACGGTCAAATTCAACACTTGTTACAAGACCTAGCTATCTGCTCACGGTCAAATTCTACACTTGGTACCAGACCCAGCTCTATGCTCACGGTCAAATTGTACACTTGGTACCAGACCCAGCTCTATGCTTACGGTCAAATTCAATAGTTGGTACCAGACCTAGCTATACGCTCACGGTCAAATTCAACACTTGGTACCAGACCCAGCTCTATGCTCGCGGTCAAATTCAACACTTTGTACCAAACCTAGCTCTATGCTCACAGTCAAATTATATATTTGGTACCAGACCCAGCTCTATGCTCACGGTCAAATTCAACACTTGGTACCAGACCTAGCTATATGCTCACGGTCAAATTCAACACTTGGTAACAGACCTAGCTATATGCTCACGGTCAAATTCAACACTTGATACCGGAGCCAGCTATATGCTAACGGTCAAATTCGTCACTTGGTACCAGATCCAGCTCTATGCTCACGGTCAAATACAACACTTGGTACCAGACCTAGCTATATGCTCACGGTCAATGTCGCTAAAGGGAACTTTTCTGTAGTTGTTTGACGTTTGATAACCAAAATATATATTCATGAATTTTTTATGCTTAGACATTGTACACTCTACCGTTTACCTTCCTTGAATTTTCAATTTTCGGATTACAGTCTAAGTTCTCCCAACCCTGTTAGTTTAACTGGTTGTTTCGAACAATGAGTAAATACAAATGATTTGGGCCCGTCATTTTTATTTTCTCTGTTTGAAGCAATAGCTAGGCAAAATGACGTGGCTCTCAGAGCGCTAAAACATAGGAGTGAGAAATGACCTAATTCGCAAGGAGTTTACAGTAAGGTGTTCTTGTCAGCATCCGTTTCAAATGAGCAAAAATTATGCAAGTATTCATGAAGTCAAGTCTTGCAATTTAACAAAAATCGTAAATGATACATGAAAAACTATTTTTCGGTTATTCAACGCTATTATATATGGCAACACGTCTAAAATTTATCTTTTTTGGCTTTGCAACAATTCATGAAGTAAGTTGCAAATATTTTTAATGAAATATGTTTTTCGACCGACGTTTTCCACAAAAACATAGGAATTTTGTATTTGCGTGCTGAAGGGAATTGCAACCAATTAATATACGCACCAAAACGTCGTGATGAAAGATACTATGGTGAATAGCTATGAACATTGAAGTAAGAAGGACAATATGGCCACACACTGAATCGCAAGAAATCTTGACTGTGTATTGAAGTTTCGAAACTGTCCTCAACCGAACTATCATGAATGTAGACAATATTAAGCTGGACTTTTACTAGATTAACTTTTAATCTGATCCATACTTTACTGGATGAATTCGAGGAAAAGCAAGACTTCGCTGGATTAACTCGCATTACAAGACTGGATCAACTCCGAAAATAAGCTGACAGTTACTGGATTAACATGAATGTTGGCCGATAGCTGATCAACACGACCTATGAGGCGACAACCGATGCGACGACGTCTGATGCGACGACGACTGAAGCGACGACGACGACTGATGCGACGACGACTGAAGCGACGACGACGACTGATGCGACGACGACGACTGATGCGACGACGACGACTGATGCGACGACGACGACTGATGCGACGACGACGACTGATGCGACGACGACGACTGAAGCAAGGACTGATGCGACGACGACGACTGATTCGACGACGACGCCTGATGCCACGACGAGAGGGACAACGACAAATGAAACGACGACGATGACGACTGATGCGACGACGACTACGGCCGATGCGACGACAACTACGACCGATGCGACGACGACTACGACCGATGCGACAACGACTACGACCGATGCGCCGACGTAATCCATATCGGGGTGTAAAGATGCGACGATGAAGAGGAAGGCTAAAAACATTCAGGTTTATACTATAGGTATTATAGGTACTATAGTTCAATCTCGAATCCAGAACTCTGGGTCCGAGATCCTGGTGGTCTCAGTCGAGTGTATTTACATATTTGCTAGACATTTCAACCTTTTGGTTAGTGAGAACATTAAATCTTGTAAAACTGTCAAAATATTCGTTCTGTTCAGCAAATACTCTTATTCTTTGCCGCACGTAAGTCTAGCAATGTTACAGGAAGTCTGCATTGGTGAACAGTTTCTCTTTTCGCAGTCGTTGCTTGTGAAAATTTCCCCTTTTGTCACTCTCATGTGTAAATGCAAACGATGTAGTGTAAGATGATCAGCGCATAATATATTGAATGTCTGCTCTAATCAAAAGCGTAGGTGCATGGTTTGTGTATGTTGTATGATTCAGTTCAAGCGCGTTTTCTGTCTTGAGCTAAGGCGCAATTAATCGCTTTTCGCTAGGTGAAACTTTTCGCGCGGAGCGAATCAGAAAATCAAACCGCAATCTGATTGGTTAGCGATAGAATTCGCGGCGAAGAAGTGGAATATCTATTTCAACTTCTTCGCAATGAATTTTGTCGCCAGTCAATCATTCGCTTTTCGATTCGCTTTGCGGGAATGATTTCGCCTATTTGGAAAACGAGCTTTAAGTTCAGCAAATTTCGACCGCGCATAAAGAGATTAACGTTCAGTTTCCAACTTGGAAACCGACGGTAACTCTTTAAAAGCATGCGCATATTTTGAGACCACCAAAGTCGGATGATCAAGCCCAAGCATAGCTACAATTTTTTCTGAATTCCAAATTATCAGTTTCCGTGAAAAAATTTGCACGGCTATTCTTGAGGTTGGTCAGACGAATTTACATTAGTTACAAGCGCGCGTTCGGCCAACTTGTGCTCCGAAACATATTTTTCACTTAGGATATCTAATCTGAAAACTGTCTAGGAGGGCAAGTTATGCGCCATGAACAGCAATTTTTCAACATGGAAAAGTGTTGTGGCGCCAAGTGCCATATCGCGAAAAACAGTAAAAAAAAATTGCACCCAAGTATTCAGTTCTATATACGAGTTAGTTCTCTATCTAGAAGGTCTCTGGGTTATTGCAGCGCACTTCTGGTTGAAGATTTTTCTTGCGTTAAAATCTTCACCACGAGTGGAGTTCGCACGGTCTGAATTAGGCAAACTGACAACGATACAATCAAAACGACGTCCATATCTTCTTATATTTCGGCCGCAAACGACATTAGTGCATGCCTTTCGGATCATTCAGACCGTTAAAGCGCAAAAGCACCGATTCGGACAGTTAACTTCGGACTTAAAATATAAATAAATATAGTTATATATAATTTTAATATATTTAAAAATTCGGACTAATATTATTAAAAGAAAAAATTCGGACGACTGAAATGCAGGCTATATATGGCACTTCACTTACAACTTATTTTAATTCTGAAGAAACCTAAAGCAATGTTATATCTTCAGAAAGAAATTTGTTGAAGTACATTTCCACGCATGCAAGAACGACATTTTTGTTGAGAATGTATGTTCTTATAAGTATTTGAATGGGAGTTAATTGACAATACTTTTTTGACCTGAACATACATGGCGCCTATAATTCCCATTTAAACCTTCAATATGGCAATATTCAATATGGCAAAAAGTTTTTTTTACAAATTTTCCATGGTACGTATATTTTTAGTTATATATTTTGGGTAGTTTGTATTTTAGTTTTTCGGGGGCCCCTTAGGATAAGATCTATTTCGAAATGAAAAACTATCAAATTCGGACAATTTTCTTGGAGGGTTTTTCTCCGGGCACTCCGGTTTCCCTCCTTTTCGTTTGGCTTTCAAAAACAGTGTCCATGTTTGGGGCCAAACCAAGATCTGAGAAACTAAAACATCGAGGGTTTTTCATCGGGGACATATTTCGGTTTACAACGCCCATACCTATAAATTACAATAAATCCAATCTCTATTAAGTATGTTGTTTAAAACTGTTGTATGTTTGGCCTCTGGGTTAAATTCCCAGAACACTGCTCTCATAAAATCTGTCACTAACTTTTTCAAGTAATTTCAGCTTCATTTTTCTGGCCGGTCGTGCAAAATAAACTGCAGAAAGCACCTTTCAACCAGTGGATCGTCCGCTTGCAGAGGTCAGAACTATCCTGTTTGTTTAACACGACCAGGGATAACCGAGCCAAACTGTCATTCACTCGTGCAAAAAAAACTGCAGAAAGCTCTTTCAGTGAGATCGTGGCAAAAAATGCCAAAATTGGCCACTTACCACCCATTTACCTTTTAGCCCCCAAAAGTTAAGGCTAACCCATTTTCAACTCCTTTCAACCGCCAGAAAGGCAACTTTGACACCAATATCAATAATCGCGGAAAACAACTAATTGATATTTGCAAGAACACTGACATGAAAATACTAAATGGCCGGACCAATGGTGACTATCTGGGAAGACCTACTTTTCATGGAAATATCGGAACTAGTACAGTTGATTATATAATCAGTAACCAAAACTTATTACCAAAAGTTAAACATCTAGTTGTTAAATCATAAAACATATAAAACAGATAATAATATCCCCTCATAACCCCTCTGATGAATCAAACGAAATTTTAAGAAAGAATTAAAATCAGTCGAATTTACAAAGAAAATTGAACACATTTCTTGTTAATACTTTTTCATCTGACATGCAGAGAAAGCATTAACAAATGTGTTAATGAATTTCAAAATATTATACACCTAGCATCTAAAAAAGTCTTTAAGAATTAAAAAGAAAAAGTATAGACGTAAGATTAATAATGTTGCAAACAAAAAATGGTTTGATAGATAATGTAGGTAGAAAAATGGAATGATAAAGACGCCAGTTAAGAAAACTTGCTAATCAGAAACATAGGGACCCAAATAATAGTGAAATCAGAAGCACATACCACACAGCTCTGAAAGATTATAAACATACTTGGAATCATCACTGAAGCTGAACTACTAAAAGCAGACAAAAAGTTAAAATCAAAGAAAGCTGTTTATAACGACAAAATCAGAAACGAAATGATAAAATCTAGTATCGAAATTCTTTCGAAAGGTTTTTTAAAAAGTTTTCAACTTCAGGAAAGTTTCAGGAAATTTTAACTTCAGGAAAGTTTCCTGAAATGTGGACTGAGGGCCTAATAACCCCGATCAATAAATCAGGAAACTCCCTCGACCTCACTATAAGTTAATAGGGAGGGCTGGTTTGGAAGCTTCACGAAAGTACAATGAAATCATTCTCTGTTGGTTTAGGTTTATGCAAAAATGTAGTTCTTCGTCGTCACGTGTGTATTGTATTTTCACCTAAACAACCAATAACCATGTCAAAACTGGGCAATTGTTTAAGTTACGGATGGGTAAATAAACCAAAACATTGCTATTGCAGGTCGCTTGTGTGAAAATACAATAAACATAAACCTGCACAATAACCTAGATAATGAGTTATATCGTACTTTAATGAAGCTTTCAAACCAGCCCTCTCTTAACTTATATGACCTCAACAACTATCGAGGTATATGCGTTTCAAGCTGTACGGGCAAATTATTTTGCTCAATTTTGAATAATAGATTAATGAATTTTGCAAATGAAAATAAACTAATTCACCCTACTCAGATTAGATTTATGCCTGGAACTAGAACGGCAGACCATATTTTCACGCTGAAATCTCTGCATGATAAATACGTTAAACAGAGTAAGAATGAAAAGATTTATGCATGTTTTGTTGATTTTAGAAAAGCTTTTGATTCCGTCTGGAATCAAGGCCTATTCTACAAACTAATCAAAAATAAAATATGGAGGCATTTCTACGACTTAATCCAAGACCTTTGGCGATACTAACGCCATAACCATGCTAAAATCGTTTTACCACAATACATCGCATATTGAAAATTACATCATAAACTATGAAACCAAAACTATCGTAAATAGAATGAACGAAAAATATGTCGAATTCTGGCGACATAAAATGACTTAAGGCTCTTTTCCACTCATCGCAAAACCAACTTGCAAACTCGCTTGCGAGTTCTTGCATGTAATTAAAATAAACTGTCGAGCATTGTGATTGGATGAAAGTACTCGCAGCGAACTTGCGAGTTGGTTTTTGCGACGAGTGGAAAAGAGCCTTAACTCATCTAAATTATCCATAGATATAGGAGACATAGATTGCTGACTCGTAATATGTCACTATATTGGCAAATGCGCCAAAATTCAAACAAAATTTGACCGGTTGAGCAGCCATTTTGTATGATGGCGCTTCAAGTGATTCGATGAACGAAGCTTAATGGGAGCATTTGCTAGATAATAACAGCATTAATTTCACATTACCGTGGAGTGTATTCAATATAGAAGTGTTGTGGACGGTTTTTCTTTGGAATAACAAACATTTGGCTGGTTTCAGTGAGCTCACGGATTGACGTTTTGCAATATTTTTGCCCTTTGGAGCAATGATGTCTAATAGAAAGTTGAAAGAGTTATTCCTGGATTATTTCTAAACAAAATAAAGTGGATTCAGGGCGACAAACTTGTGTATTACGAGCTGGCGGCCTAAATATGTGATTTCGCCGAACTTAAATCAGCATGAATCGAATGATGTGTTTATACGTCCACAAGGGCAATAAACATATTAAAAGTAGTATCTTTTCGTGAACGTTGCTGAAAGCGACGTACGTTGACTAGGTCACTTGATGTTTTGACCGTTTTCATCCGCCATTTTGAATTCTTCATGTTGGCGCGTGCCGTGACCTCGAGTCAGCAATCTATGTCTCCTATATCTATGAAATTATCCTCCTTTTATACGTTCAGAAACGATTACAAAATGGAGGAATACCTATTCCTCATTAAAAACCCAACAATGAGAACATTTTCTAAATATAGAGCAAGTAATCCTAAACTGCGAATCGAACGTGGAAGATAAGAAAATGTTCCTCGTAAACAACGTATCTGCCAACTTTGTAAATCTGGTGGAGTGGAAAATGAATTTAATTTTGCCTTTACCTGCCAGAAATACGAAAACTTACGAAACAATTCAAACAACATAATTAAACATTTTTCACTCCAATACCACAACAGAAAGTAAGCAAAAACTCCTAGAATATACGATGTGTTCAAACGATGCAGCTCTTATAAATGTATTTTCAAACTATCTCTTCCTCTTCTAAACTGAGAGAGAAGAAAGCCTCAGTGCTTGTCGATTGTTTGCTCAGTATTTCAATATTTGAATAGGATTTGGGTATTTGCTAAATATTTGAATACTTGTTAGGTATTTTTTCGTCATTTAGGTATTCTGTGGGAAATAAGTATTTGCTAAGTATTTGATCGTCTGTTGAGAGATTGAATTTGTGGTGATATTTGGATATTTGCTGAGTATGTCTGTCTTCCTTTGATTATTTTAACATTCAAAATGTGTTTCAATATTTACTGACTATTTAATACTAACTGGGTATTGGAGTATTTGCTTAGTGTTTGCATGATGAGTATTTGCTGAGAATATGCTGAATATTTATTCCAATACACCGTTATTTTTAAACACTTAGAAACAAATTGAAATACGGAGCGAAGATCAAATATTCAACGAATTCTGAAATACTCAGCAAATACTCCAATACTCATCACAAATTCAATATCTCAACAGACGCTCAAATACTCAGGAAATATTACTCGTAAAATGATAAAAAATACTGAGTAAATACTGAGCTAATACTTAGCAAATAGAGAGAAAATAGCGAGCAAATACTCTCCAAATACTGAGAAAATATTGAGCAAATAGAGAGCAAATATTGAGCAAATTCTGAACAAGTACTCGGCAAATACTCTGAAAATACTCGGAAAATACTGAGCAAATACTGAGCAATCACTGGGCAAATTCTGAGAAAATATTCAGCAACTACTCAACATATACTCAGGAAATACTCGGCAAATAATCATATACTCATGACAAATTCAATCACTCAACAGACGATCAAATACTCAGCCAATACTCATTACTCGTGAAATACTAGATGATGAAAAAATACTTAGCAAGTATTCAAATATTTAGCAAATACCCAAATACCCTTCAAATATTGAGATACTGAGCAAACACCCAACAAGCAATCGAATACTCGGCAAATACTCGAATACTCTAAAATATGCTCAAGTACACAACAAGTCTTCAAATACTGAGCAAATACTAAGCAAATACTGAACAAACACTTGGCAAATACTCGGCATATACTCAGCAGATGGGCAGGAAATACTCATCAAATACTCAGCATTTATACTCAGAAAATTATCGGCAAATACTGACCATATACTGACCAAACAGTGAGCATATTCTGAGCAAATATTGAGCATATTCTCAGCAAATATTAAGCAAATACAGAGCAAATACTCAGCAAAACTCAACATATACTCAGCAAATACTCAAATACTCAGCAGAAATTTAATCTCTCAACCGGCGATCAAATATTGAGCAAAAACTCATTAGTCGTTAAATACCTAAATGATGAAAAATACCGAGAAAATACAGAGAAAATATAGGGCAAATAGAGAGCAAGTACTCAGCAAATACTCAGCACACACTCAGAAAAATCCTGAGCAAATACTGTGGAAATACTCAGCAAATATTCAGCATATACTCAGCAAATACTCAGCAAATACTCAAATATTCACCCCCAATTCAATCTCTCAACGATCGATCAAATACTCAGCAAATACGCATTACTCGTGAAATAACTACATGATGAAAAATACAGAGAAAATATGCAAATACGGAGAGCAAATACGGAGAAAATATTGAGCAAATAGAGAGAAAGTACAGCAAATACTCAGTAAACACTCAGCATATCCTCACCATATCCTCCAATACTCAGTTAGTGTTAAATCCTTACAAATATTAAAATAGAGAGCGAATGGTCAAACACCCAACGAATACTGAAATATTCAGCCAATACTCAAATACTCACCGCAATTTCAATCTCCCAACAGACGAACAAATACCCAGCAAATACTCATTACCCATGAAATACCTAAATGATGAAAAAATACTTAGCAAGTTTTCAAATATTTAGGAAATACCCAAATGCCTTAAAATATTGAAATACTTAGCAAACATTCGACAAGCACTCGAATACTCAGCAAATACTCAAATACTAAAAATTTGCTCAAATACACAACAGATCTTCAAATACTGAATAAATACAGAGCAAATATACAGCCAATAGGGAGCAAATACAGATCAAATAAAGAGCAGAAATATTGAGCAAATAGTGAGGAAGTAGTTAGACAATACTCAGCAAATAATGAGTAAATACTGGGCAAATTCTGAGCGATTACTGGAGCAAAAAGTGAGCAAATACTCGGAAAATACTCAGCAAATACTCAGCAAATATTCCAAAAACTGAGAAAATGCTTGCCAAATACTCAACAAATATCCGGCATGTAAATACTCAGCAAATATTAAAATACCCAGTTAGTATTAAATACTCAGCAAATATATATTGAAATACGTAGCGAATGTTCAAATACTCAACGAAGACCGAAATACTCAGCAAATACTCACCACCAATTCAATCTCTGATCAGACGATCAAATACTCAGCAAATACTCATTAGTCTTGAAATACATAAATGATGAAAAAATACTTAGCAATTATTCAAATATTTAGCAAACACCCAAATGCCAATCAAATAGTGAAATACTGGGCAAACACTCGACAACCACTGGAATACTCAGCAAATACTCAAATACTCAAAATATGCTCAAATACACAACAAATCTTCAAATATTGAGCAAATACTCAGCAAATACTAAGAAACTACTCAGCATATACTCAGCATATACTCAGCAAATACTCAGCAAATACTCAGCTAATACTCGGGATGCAAACACATGGCAAATATTCCAATACCAAGTTAGTATTAAATACTCAACAAATATTGAAATACAGATTGAATGTTCAAATACTCAACGAATACGGACATAGCAAGTACTCTACAAGTACTCAGCATATACTAATCACTCAACGGACGAGCACACACCCAGCAAATACTCATTAGTCGTGAAATACCTAAATGTTGAAAAAATCTTAGCAATTATTCAAATATTTAGCAAATCCCCAAATTCCATTCAAATATTGAAATACTGAGCAAAGGCTCGACAACCAGTGGAATACTCAGCAAATACTCAAAAACTCAAAATATGCTGAAATACGGAACAAATCTTCAAATATTGAGCAAATACTGAGCAAATATGCTGAGTATTTATTGAGTATTTGCTGAGTACTAGCTCTCTATTTGCTCAATATTTTCTCCGTATTTGCTGAGTATTTACTCTGTATTTTTCATCATTTAGGTATTTCACGAGTAATGAGTATTTGCTGAGTATTTGGTCGATCCTTGAGAGATTTAATTTGGAGTGAGTATTTGAGTATTTGCTGAGTATTTGCTGAGTATATGCTGAATATTTCCTGAGTATTTCCACAGTATTTGCTCAAAATTTGCTGAGTATTTGCCGAGTATTTGCTGAGTACTTGCCCACTATTTGCTCAATATTTTCTCTGTATTTGCTCAGTATTACTCAGTGTTTTTTCATCATTTAGCTATTTCACGAATATAGAGTTTTTGCTCAATATTTGATCGTCGGTTGAGAGATTAAATTTCTGCTGAGTATTTGAGTATTTTCTGAGTATTTGCTGACTATATGGTGAGTTTTGCTGAGTATTTGCTCTCTATTTGCTACGATTTTCTCAGAATATGTTCACTGTTTGGTCAGTATATGCTCAGTGTTTGGCGATAATTTTCTGAGTATAAATGCTGAGTATTTGACGAGTATTTCCTGAGCATCTGCTGAGTATATGCTGAGTATTTGCCCAGTGTTTTCTCAGTGTTTGCTCTGTATTTGCTCAGTATTTGAATACTTGTTGTGTATTTGAGCATATTTTAGAGTATTCGAGTATTTTCTGAGTATTCGAGTGCTTGTTGGGTGTTTGCTCAGTATTTCCACATTTGAAGGGTATTTGGGTATTTGGAAAATATTTGAATACTTGCTAAGTATTTTTTCATCATTTAGTATTTCACGAGTAATGAGTATTTGCTGAGTATTTGATCGTCTGTTGAGTCATTGAATTTGTCATGAGTATATGATTATTTGGTATTTCACATTTTGGTATTTCACGAGTAATGAGTATTTGCTGAGTATTTGATCGATCCTTGAGAGATTTAATTTGGAGTGAGTATTTGAGTATTTGCTGAGTATTTTCTGAGTATATGCTGAATATTTCCTGAGTATTTCCACAGTATTTGCTCTAAATTTGCTGAGTATTTGCCGAGTATTTGCTGAGTACTTGCCCACTATTTGCTCAATATTTTCTCTGTATTTGCTCAGTATTACTCAGTGTTTTTTCATCATTTAGCTATTTCACGAATATAGAGTTTTTGCTCAATATTTGATCGTCGGTTGAGAGATTAAATTTCTGCTGAGTGTTTGAGTATTTGCTGAGTATTTGCTGAGTATATGTTGAGTTTTGCTGAGTATTTTATCTCTATTTGCTCAAGATTTTTTCAGAATATGTTCACTGTTTGGTCAGTATATGCTCAGTGTTTGGCGATAATTTTCTGAGTATAAATGCTGAGTATTTGACGAGTATTTCCTGAGCATCTGCTGAGTATATGCTGAGTATTTGCCCAGTGTTTGCTCAGTGTTTGCTCTGTATTTGCTCAGTATTTGAATACTTGTTGTGTATTTGAGCATATTTTAGAGTATTCGAGTATTTGCTGAGTATTCGAGTGCTTGTTGGGTGTTTGCTCAGTATTTCAATATTTGAAGGGTATTTGGGTATTTGGAAAATATTTGAATACTTGCTAAGTATTTTTTCATCATTTAGTATTTCACGAGTAATGAGTATTTGCTGAGTATTTGATCGTCTGTTGAGTCATTGAATTTGTCATGAGTATATGATTATTTGCTGAGTATTTGCTGAGCATATGCTGAGTATTTGCTCAGAATTTTCCCAGTGTTTGCTCCGTATTTTGTCAGTATTTTCTCAGTATTTTCCGAGTATTTGCAGAGTATTTGCTGAGTATTTGCTCAGTATTTGCTCAATATTTGCTCTCTATTTGCTAAATATTTTCTCAGTATTTGGAGAGTATTTGCTCAATATTTGCTGTGTATTTTCTCGGTATTTGCTCTCTATTTGTTCAGTATTTGCTCACGATTTTCTCAGAATATGCTCACTGTTTGGTCGGTATATGCTGAGTATTTGACGAGTATTTCCTGAGCATCTGCTGAGTATATGCTGAGTATTTGTTCAGTGTTTGCTCAGTGTTTGCTCTGTATTTGCTCAGTATTTGAAGACTTGTTGTGCATTTGAGCATATTTTAGAGTATTCGAGTATTTGCTGAGTATTCGAGTGCTTGTTGGGTGTTTGTTCAGTATTTCAATATTTGAAAGGTATTTGGGTAATTGCTAAATATATGAATAAGAGCTAAGAGTAGTAGTGTAGGTAGTTTTCGACCCTTATTTTTGGGGTGGCACGGGGTGGCACGGGGTGGCACGGGGTAGCACGGGGTGGCACGGGGTAGCACGGGGTGGCACGGGGTTGGCACTGGGTGGTACGTGGTCATTAGCATATGAGGTTGGCGTGTTACGTTATTAACATAAAAAAGGGAGGAGCAGCATCATTGACATAATATATGGTGGAGCATGAACATTTGCATAATTATGAGAGAGTGCAACATCATTAACATAAGGCGAGTTCGGGCAAAACAGTCATTATGTTGAGTTCAGCATATTTTGTGTGCAAAAAATATGGGTTTGTTGTCGCGAGATTTATATAAATCCTTCAATCTCGTATCTAGTGAAGTATTTCTTTCTGAGGCAACCAATACTAATAATTCCAAGCGTATATTTAGTAAATCTATACAAGCGAGATTTACAAACATTGTCGTTTTGGCGTTAGAAACATAAATATTTTGATGCATTTGTTGCTAATGTAAACTAAAGACACAATACCTTAACTCAGGGATTAAGTCAAAGGATTCTTATTGATAAATTGGAATAATATGAAGCACGGTCACCCAAGCAACCGGGATGTGTTTGGGCGAGATAGTCGTTTTATGCTTACATGCATGTCTCATTGGAGACGAGAGTCTCGAGACGAATCATAAGAAAGTTTATAATGAATATTTGGAGAAAAAGCTTGTAGAACAGTCTTAGTTGTAATATTTCTAAAATGAAAGTACTTTCACAAACGTAATATGTTGTTGTATGATAATAAATATTTGCCCTTGTATAAACATATAGCGAATGTATAAACATAGTTCTTATAGGAGTTTAAACCTTACAAAGTCTCAAGCGTTTATTAATAAAGTCTATACAAGCGAGATTTAGAAGCATATACAAACATTGTATGTAGTTTTCATACAACACTAAGCGATCCTATAGTTCGACGTGTATCTAGTGAAGTGTTTCTTCGAGAACCAATACTAATAAATTTACAAGTTTTCAAGCGGTTATTTAGTAAAGTCTATACAAGTGAGGAATGACTATTTAAAATCAAATCTTTTCATCTGAAAAACTTTTTTTTAATATAGGGTTTTACAAACAAAATTTTCAACCTAAAGTTTTAAAGATATAAATATAGTTTTTAGCGATGCGAAGATACAAGCGTAACCATTTTGATACACGGCGTTGTCAAGGTAATCTTTCCCACGTGCAAGACACAAAAGGTTGAGGTAATTAGGCGAACACGGATTTGCATTTATAGGACGGGAAAATATTGTACAATGTACATACAGCACAGACATTCTTAAAACACATTTATTGATTAAAATTTATTTTACAGCGTTAGTAAAGTCTGCTCCTAAGAGCATATCGTCTAGGTACCTGTAAAGAGTTCTCGTATTCTTGTCTGTCTTCGCGTGATAATCTTACTATATCCTCAGCCTTTCATAGGAATATATTTTGGTCTGTCCCTCAATAAGAAACGTTCATATCCCTCTCTTTCCTTGCGTGTCATCATAGCCAAATCACTTTCTTTCCAATCAGACGAGTCTACCCAATTGTGGAAAAAGTTGTGTTTGAGTTTGGGTCGTTCTCCTTGTGTTAATTGGTGGTGGTGTGAGAAAGCCAGATTTTGGAGTTGTAGGCACAGGTTGTGTCATCTCGATAGATCTGGGAGTGGTTGGTTGTGCTATCTCCATAGGTTTAGGAGCAGCGTCTTCAACGATATTTGGGATTTCAACAATTGCAGGATGGTGGACTGGAATATCCATCTTGTTTTTAAAGTTAGAAATCGATTTAGTTGGTCAGAATACAGTTTGCTTTATTCAACTGTGGTAAGCTGTGGTGCTTCAATGATCTCTTGCATTCGCTTCTCGGTGTTATACATTGCATTTACAAGAAGGGATTGACGATAGGACTGTTTCCGTACATATTCGACTAAGGCCTCGCCTGGCAATACATTTGTTTTGAGTCGTTGTTGATCATCCGTTGTAGGTTTTAAATCCAACATCAAATACCCATGAGGACGGCTCGTAGCTTCCTCATAACTCCTCATAAACTCTCGCACTCTGCCAGAATGAACTTGTCTTGCAAGCATAGAGATTTGTTGCCTATCTCTTGGTGACTTAAACAGCACGATATAATGGGCGTTGAGACTAATATTTCTCATTTCTTTGCCTTGATGAAATATATTTTGGACAATGTAGATGACGGACAAATTTCTGTGATGACTCCCTTTTGTGAAAAGATCAGCTCTACGTTTGTCCTTGCCATATTGTGCCATGATTGTGCCTAGTACGATCAAATTGCGTTGAGAAACATCTAGATAATCTGCTTTGTCGATATCTTCAGGTATTCCTTCATTGAATGCTATTCCAGGCATTGTTCTCATCATATCAAAATAGGATGGCTGCCATTGACCATAACACCAGATGATACGCTGAGGAGGTGAACTTACGGTTTTCTGGGCATTCTCCAATAGACTTTTCACCCATACAGTCTTACCACTTTGTGTACATCCTGCTACGATACAAGTGAAAGGATGTTGCAGAACTGTAGACCGTTTGACGGCAACACTCAACTTTTCTTTGTCTGCCTTCGTACCATGCATCTGCTTTTTGTGACGTGGACGGTTACCTGGTGTGGAAAAGGTCTTTCCACAGACTTTGCATGGATAAGACATGTTTACAGGCTCACAGTCAAACGTAAAATGAATTCGGACTATGAGTACCGTCACATTTATGCGAGTACTTGCGTATAGACATCCTAAGATACTTTATGATATCCTAAAATGATATCCTAAGATACTGTATGATATCCTAAAATGATATCCTAAGATACTGTGTGATATCCTAAGATACTGTATGATATCCTAAGATATTGTATGATGTCCTAAGATATTGTATGATATCCTAAAATTATATCCTAAGATACTGTATGATATCCTAAAATGATATCCTAAGATATTGTATGATATCCTAAGATACTGTATGGTATCCTAAAATGATATCCTAAGATACTGTATGGTATCCTAAAATGATATCCTAAGATACTGTATGATATCCTAAAATTATATCCTAAAATTATATCCTAAGATGATATCTTAAAATGATATCCTAAGATACTGTATGATATCCTAAGATATTGCATGATATCCTAAAATGATATCCTAAGATAGTGTATGAGATCCTAAGATACTGTATGATATCCTAAAATGATATCCTAAGATACAGTATGATATCCTAAAATGATATCCTAAGGTACTGTATGATATCCTAAAATAATATCCTAAGATACTGTATGATATCTTAAAATGATATCCTAAGATACTGTATGATATCCTAAAATGATATCCCAAGATACTGTACGATATCCTAAAATGATATCCTAAGATACTGTATGATATCCTAAAAATGATATCCTAAGATATTGTATGATATCCTAAAATGATATCCTAAGATATTGTACGATATATTTATATATGTATGTCTCCTCATTACGTTGTTGGTTGTCGAGCAGATACGACCAATCTTACCAAACACAGGTCGTTTATAGAGCTTCTATGTTTTTCTCATCACAGCTCAACAACAAACTCTGTTGAGTTCTGCATCACAAGGACAGATTCGGTTTCTATGTAATTGCATGGAAAATTTTATGGATCTTACACTTCCTAAACACACAATGGACAAACTTAGACCTTTCGAACACGATATTATTGAGCTGACTAATAAAAATAAAAGTGTTAAAACAAAAAGGAAGATACTTATTCAGCGCGGAAATGGTTTCTTAGGATTGGTACTGGCTCCAATCTTAGAAGGACTTGCAGAATTAGTATAAAATGATCAACATTAAATTAATCTCCTCATTCCAACCATGAACAGCAACAAAGGAACATCTCCGATCCATTGGCGCGTTCAAGACATACTCCGGCGTTTAAACGATAAAGTTGATAAATACAACGCTGAGGAAATCGTTCAGTCCATTCTCACATCTACAGACATTTTGACGTGGAATGCCAAAGGAGAAATCGTCTACAGAGGGCAAAATATACGCGGGACAAATATTGTAGATCTTTTACAATATATAGTTTTACCTTATAATGCTATGATTCCAGAGCCTTATGGATTGAATATATTTCTCAAAGGTCTTGTGGTATTGGAAATTGATAAAGGTCTTATCACCAACGGACGAGTCCTCGCAATGCTAGCACGGATGGAGTCACGGCAAGATTAAGATACTGAGGATTCGTCTGAAGATACAAGATGTAACAATTGTGAAAATTGTTTACACATATGTCATTTGGGTACATGTCCTATCTGTGCACGGACAGATTTTTATTCGAGTTGTACCGGATGTCACTGTTTGATTTGTCATTATAGATTTTACAAAGATTATTTTACACATACGATTGCGTGTTGTTCACATTGTCATTGTGATGAAATATTAGACGTGGGTGCAAATAGAAGGTACTTTTATGAGTTCAAATAAAATATAAAAGTGATACATTTTCCTATCAGTTGAACTTTGGAAGCCGACCAAGACGCATGAAAATATGAGAGGTGTACTTATCCCCGACGTAAGACTACTTACTGATCATTATACAAGAAATCAACGTGCTGTAGAAGCGCTGAATGGAGCGAGAAACAGAGGTTTACTGGTCCCAGATGTAAAACTATTGACACAACATTATACAAGAAATCAACATGGTGGTAGTATTGAAGGATTTCATGGAGCAAGAATGCAGAGGGGATATGGAATCGGGGGTATTTTCAAGAGTCTTGCAAACATGCCTTTATTCAAACAAAGCGCTAAAACAGCTGGTAAAAGAGCATTACAAGCAGCAACAGAAGTTGGTCAAGATGTACTCGATGGGAAAAATGTATCAAAATCAATAAAGTCTCGTGGACGAGATCAAGTTGTCAAAGACTTTGCTGAACAGGGAGTTAAGAAGTTACTACGACAATCAGGCCGAGGAAACAAGAGACAAGAGTTTCAGGCATGAGTAATATAGCATCCGTCAAAAAGCAAAAATTGTGTTACCATCCAGAAGAGGAGCACGTAAAACCAACCAGATGGATAAGTGATGAAGAAAGTAGCGATGTGATTGACTCGGACAGTGTATACTCCCAAGATGACATTTAAGACACTCTGTAAAAGAAATTTTAGGCAATAAATATGTTTTAAATTCAATTTAAAATGAATTCTGTGTATGTACATTGTACAATATTTTCCCGTCCTATAATTATATATTCTCAATTTATTCAAATCGTCGTTAACGATTTACAAATGACTTACAAACCGCATAGAATTGTGTTTACATACAATGTTTGTATATGCTCGTAAATCTCGCTTAAAAATCACTGCTTTTCATCCTCTGCTGCATCTAAACCGCTTGAAACTTTGTAAGGTTTAAATCCCTTTAACATTCGCTTGGCAAACATATATTTGTAAGACCATACTGTAGCTATGCCGATTAAATTTTAAGATCTTCTCGTTTTAGAGAGTTATATTTCTGCTTGTTATTACTTCGCATAAGGCAATAACATTTTACTAGGGTAAGCGTCGCTATATTAGTTGTGTAAGCCGTTTCGTAAGGTAATATTAGATACGAGAATATATTTCCTCTTTGTTGAAACGGACTGGTTTGGAACACAACGCTTTGGAACATTATACGGACGCTTAGCTATTGTGATGGTTCAGCTTAAGGATTGTTTCCAAAACAAGCCTTTTGACTTAATCCTTTAATGAGTTAAGCTACACGCCCGACTATGAAAAGCTTTATTCTGGCCAATTATTGTGTCGAAGAAAATTTTGTGGATATTCTGCTTTTTATAAACTGCCTACTGGACAGTTTGCTTTGTGTTTATATAAGGAATATTTGTGTGTTTTATATTCGCTTGTTTTATCGATTTGTATGGAAAGTTATGAAACATTAATATGGCAGAAGACGAAGTAGTTCATCCTCAAAACGCTGATGGAAATAAATTATCTCATTCGTTGTTTAGACGACCGGATAAATTTAAAATTGGCGATGATTTTGATCTGTTTATTAAGAAATCGGAATTATATTTCAAAGCAGTCGAGCTTACCGATGAGAAGAAACAAAGGTTTGCTTTGTTGCTTAATCTAAACGAGGATGCATTTCGCCTGGCAGAACCAGTCGAGTTTACTTAGGGAGACGATGCTTATAAAAATTGGAATAAGAAATTGAAATTGTTGTTTGAAAGAAACCAAACACACACCGAAAAGCGATACAATTTTCACCAACGTGTTCAACACCCGGGTGAGTCAGTTAATTCGTATGCAGTGGTATTAAGAGAAGCTGGTGCAAAATGTGGTTTTACAGGTGATGAATATGCCAGTAGATTAGTTGACCAGTTTATTCTTGGACTGAGAGATCGTACGACACAGAGTAAGTTATTGGAAGATCCCCCAAGTAATTTGGATGATGCTTTACTAACCGCAAGAAGATTTTAAGCTGCTAATGCCACTATGCAAACTTTGACTGGACAAGGTCAGGGTACTGGTGTAAACAACAGTATGATAGGAGCTGAGTTCCATGCATAAAGCAGTTACATGTTTTGCATGCCATGGATTTGGACATGTTTCCAAGCAATGTCCTACAAGGAACAGTTTTAATTCGAACAGTCGATTGTCACCAAAAGTTATATGTTATCTTTGTCAAAAACCTGGACACATAGCTCGTAACTGTTTTAGTGCCAAACCACGACAAAATGATGTGCAAAACAATCAAAGTAAGAATTTTCCAAATAGAAAGCCTCTAGTTTGCTATCGTTGTGGCAAAGAAGGTGACATAGCCAAGTTTTGTCTGGGTACATTGGATAATAGTAATGATGGTCTACAAAACCGAGATCAAAGTTCGAAAGACTACAAAACCAGTCTCGCATGCCAAATAAACCAGAATCTAAGATAAGATTATCAACAATTTCCCCGGCAAGCAGAAGGAAAACTCTCATGGTTGAAGCTCAGATAAATGGGAAATCTAAGCTTTGTATTGTTGACACTGGTGCTTCAATTTCATTAATTACCAAGAAACAGTGGCAGTTATTGAAGGAAAGTAGTTTCTCGCTGACACCGTCTGATATTGTTGCAGAGGCAGCAAATAATTCCCCAATTGGAATATTGGGTAAGACTGCCTTAAATGTTCAAGTTGACCCAGGACACATGTAAAGTCATGAGTTCTATGTTGCTAGTGATATGGTATCTGAGATTATTCAAAAATGGTGTTGACATTTCCTGATTTGTCCACTAAGTCCTTGTCTGTATTTGATTCAAGTGTGTCAGACCCCTTAGCTGTTGTTTTGGATGAGGATATTGACGTCCCAGCACAATATGAAGTATTCCAAGTGGCTCGAATACGAAATCCCACCATTTCCGAAAGTGCTTTGGAACCAAACATGGCATTATCAGGAAAAGGCGTTTTAGTGGCCAGAGTTGTTGCTCAACCAAAAGAACAAAGAGTGCCTATTCAGATAATAAACCCAGGAAAAGAACCAGTTAAGTTATATAAAGGGATGAAGGTAGGCAATCTGCAACATGTGGATGATGTCGATATGAGTGATCCAATTTTTACACCAAAAGATTCCCCAGATAATGTCAAATTTCAACTTGATCATCTGAAACCAGAGGAAAAAAACAAAATTTAACATTTGCAGAATAGACATCGGGATATCTTTCCAACAATTTCGGGAACACAAGATTGAAACTCAAAGTGCTGTGCCAATAAAACAGTTGCCTCGACGTTTAGCGAATGCACTTCGACCTGTTGTAGAAGAGCAAGTTAATGAAATGTTAGAAAACCAAGTGATAACACCAAGTTAGTCACCCTGGGCCAGCCCCATAGTTTTGGTGCGAAAAAAGGATCGCAGTTGGCGTTACTGCATTGATTTCCGGAAGTTGAATGAAGTAACTGTAATAAAGGATGCGTTTCCTTTACCACAAGTAGCTGAATTGGTTGACTCGTTATCGGGACATAAATATTTCTCGACACTAGATTTAGCATCTAGGTATTGGCAGGTCCCAATGGAAGAGTCCAGCCAAGAGAAAACAGCCTTCGTTATTCCTGGAGGGGGACATTTTGAGGCTCTACGAATGCCATTTGGCTTGAAGAACGCGGTTCCAATATTTCAAAGCTCATGTCAGTTGTTCTCGAAGGTCTCCTGCCTCTTCGGTGCCTTGTATATCTAGATGATGTCCTAGTCGTTGGCCGGTCATTTGAGCATCATTTAGAGAATCTGACAGCAGTTCTCGAAGCCATCAGCAATGCTGGCTGAAACTGAAACCTTCGAAATGTCATATTGGACAATCGAGTGTAGATTTTCTGGGATTTACTATTTCTGATTCAGGTTTGGCACCCGATGCCAAGAAAGTGGAGGCTATCAGCAGATATCCAACACCGAAAGACCTTACAGAATTAAGGCGCTTTCTCGGAATGGCTTCGTACTACCGTAGGTTTATATCAGAGTTTAGTGACATGGCTAGTCCACTAAATCGTCTAATGCAGAAAAATATGCCATTTGTATGGGATAAGAATTGTGAAGCTGCATTCCAAACTCTCAAATAACAACTTGTGTCGAATCCTGTACTGGCATTCCCAGAACCAAACGGTGATTATATCCTATACACCGACGCAAGCGATGTAGGAGTTGGTGCTGTTTTGGCACAAGAAGACGGAGAGGGAAAATAGAGAGTCATTTCATATGGGTCAAAATAATTCTCAGGAGCAGAGAAAAACTGGACTACAACAGAGAAAGAGGCATATGCTGTTGTTTGGGCGCGTCAATATTTCCACCCTTATGTGTATGGGAGAAAGGTTGTCATATATACAGATCACAAAGCACTAAAGTGGTTGAAAGATGTTAAACATCCGAATGGTAAGTACCTAATATATCTAAGTTTGCTTCACGTGCAATTTTAAAAGATGCCCACCAGCGAGTTGGTCACCTTGGAATTGCAAAAACATTTGAAATGGTTCAGAGAGGATTTTATTGGCCTGGATTTTACAAAGATGTCGAAGAATTCTGTAAAAGCTGTGAAGTTTGTGCAAGAAACAAAGTTGTGCCAAGACCTCGAAGTCCAATGATACCAATTGACGTTGTCCCAGTGCCGTTCTATATGATAGGAGTAGATCTTATTGGTCTTTTAAAGTTAAAACGTCAAGGAAACAAGTATATCCTTTCTATTATTGATTATTATACGAAGTATGCCGAAGCCATAGCTCTCCCTAGACGTAGACGAACCAAGGTCGGAATTTCGAGTCTCATATAGTTGCAAGTATGTTTCAGTTGTTTTGGATAGAGAAGAGGAGAACAACCGCTTATTATCCTCAAACAGATGGACTTTGTGAGCGATTCAACGGAATTATTAAATCTCTCCTTCGCATGAGAGTTGACAATGATAAGGACGATTGGGACGAGCAAGTACCGCTTGCTTTACTAGCGTATCGAGTGAGTAAGCAGTCCTCTACTGGAGTAACCCCGTTTACAATGTTGTACGGAAGAAATGTCAGATTTCCGTTAAGAGTAGCATATGAAGATGTCTTAACCAAACCCACACATGGACCTGCCAAGTATTTGGAAGATTTAAAGAAGCGACGGGATATCACGCGAAAGATTGTAATGGAGGGAATAGAGCAGTCCCAGAAACATTGTTATGATTCACGAAATCGTTCACATCGGAGCAAATACTTCGCTGTGGGAGATACAGTACTTTTAAAGAATTTTAGAACTTCGCTGTGGGAGATACAGTACTTTTAAAGAATTTTAGAGCTCGAGGACTAGACGAAAAGTACGTCGGGCCGTATTTAGTTGTTGATGTTCGTGATACTAGCTGTGAGATAGAGTCACTAGCCAACAAGAAGAGAAAGGTTGTTCATGTGAACAATTTAAAACGATTTTCGATTGACTATGATATTGATGAAGTTTACGAAGAAAGTGAAGATATTGAATGTTCCGAATCGGATATTGAAGAAATCGAGAATGAACTGCCGAATCCTGAAGAACACCGATGACGATGTTAATGTGATACAGAAACGTTACAACCTCAGGCGCAACCGAAGGATGCCAGATCGTTATGGAGTACGTTGAACACTGGTCATTAATATAGTAATTAAACTTTAGATTGAAACTATTTAGGCTAAGTCGAACTGGACGATTGTGACCATTCGTACTGTTTTATAGTGTTGATATGTTGAGTTATCCTTTATTCTTTAGAGTTAGTCATTAATTAAGTTGATATTAGGAGGGGGAGTGTGAAGAAGCGTCTTTCGATGTGATTTATGAGCATGACCGCATGGAATATTAATGAGTTGTTAACTGGAGTTGGGTTTTGGGATTTGAGTAGTGTCTGTGCGATTATTAGAGAAGTTTATAGAGAGATTCGTATTGTTTAAAAGGATATTATTAAAGGTTATACAGGGTGTCCCAAAAAAATGTCCCCCACTATATTTTGTAGTATTACTATGTTAGCTCTTATATTGGATGGAATAACTATCATATCATGCCATTACATTGCTATTTGACTGATCAAAATAGCCAATGGTTTGCGTTCAGGAGTTACTTAAGGTGGCGACACCAATTTTGCAACCCGTCCAAGTTATGGAAATTGGGTCAAAAAGTACTTCAATACTTTCACAAGAAGTTTAAGAGAAAACTACTTATCATTCTCTAAAATTGAATAATGGTGGTTCCCTATATTAATCAAGATTTCGTTTCATGTAAAAATTGGTAAATAGGAGGCACAAGTGTTGGTAAGGTGGGGGAAATGCGAAAAATGTGCTTTTTTCCATCAATTTTGTCCCAAAACAGCAAATTCAATGCATTTTCCTTTCCCTGCTCAGGCTCCTGTCTCATTGTTAATAATTTTCACAATAAACGAAATGTCTATGCTAACGACAACAAATCATGCGTTTTAGAGCAGATAGCGAGCCATTTGATTTGAAAATCCTTTTTAAAAGTCTCGAAACATGTTGAGGCTAATTTCCATAATTTGGACAAGTTGCAATATTGGTGTTGCCAACTTAACTGGTTCTAGAAGGCAAATGATTAGTTATTTTGATCAGTCAAATATTAATTGATTGGCATGATATGTTGGTTTTTTAATCCAGTGCGAAAATTTGAATCTTTGGTTAACATTAACGAAGTAATACCACAAAGTATGATGGGGGACATTTTTTGGGGACACCCTGTATATTGTTTGTGGATATATATTGGTTTGTACGCGCTTCGTTGCAAGTGTTTGCTCAGTATTTCAATATTTGAAGGGTATTTGTGTATTTGCTAAATATTTTAATACATGCTAACTATTTTTTCATCATTTAGGTATTTCACGAGTAATGAGTATTTGCTGAGTATTTGATCGTCTGTTCAGTGATTGAATTTGTGGTGAGTATTTGAGTACTTGCTGAGTGTTTCAGTATTCGTTGAGTATTTGAATATTCGCTATGTATTTCAATATTTGCTGAGTATTTAATACTAACTGGGTATTGGAATATTTGCTGAGTATTTGCAAGCTGAGTATTTGCTGAGCATTTGCTGAGTATTTGCTGAGTATATGCTGAGAATTTGTTGAGTAAATGCCAGTATTTTGTCAGAATTTGGTCAGTGTTTCCTCAGTGTTTGCTCAGTATTTGCTGACTATTGTATGTCTGTGAGTAGTTGCTGACTATTTACTCAATATTTGCTTTTTATTTGCTCTTTATTTGCTCTCTATTAATTGGCTGTATATTTGCTCTGTTTTTGCTCAGTATTTGAAGATTTGTTGTGTATTTGAGTATATTTTGATTATTTGGGTATTTGCTGAGTAATCCAGTGCTTGTCGAGTGTTTGCTCAGTATTTCAATATTTGAAGGGCGTTTGGGTATTTGCTATTTATTTGAAGACTTGCTAAGTATTATTTCATCATTTAGATATTTCACGAGAAATGAGTATTTGCTGAGCATTTGCTGAGTATTTGCTGAGTATATGTTGAGAATTTGTTGCGTAAATGCTCAGTATTTGGTCAGAATTTGATCAGTGTTTGCTCAGTATTTTCTGAATACTGGCTGAGTACTCCTCACTATTTTCTCAATATTTGTTCTTTATTTGCTCTGTATTTGCTCTCTATTTGCTTTATTTTTGTTCTTTATTTGCTCAGTATTTGAAGATTTGTTGTGAATTTGAGCATATTTTGAGTATTTGAGTATTTGCTGAGTATTTGATCACGGATCGATTGGACCCCCACAAGAACAGCATGATGGCGACCGAACTAGGAAGACGCTCGTGTTTGGTCATGACTTTGTCTTGTTGTACATTCCTATTTGCTCTTTGCAATCAAGAGATGTGCTTTTGTTTCTACTGATGTCATTGGTTTGTCTTTTAACCTTACGAATGATTTGTACGAGGAAAGTTACGTATATTCATCGCTACATGTTTTGTTTAGTAGCATTCATAGCTACTAAAAGTATGGGTTAAATAATCGCCCAAGTATTCTTTTCTCGTTGTTACTGCTGCTACGTTGTGATGTGGAATTATGCCCTGGCCCAGATTATCGATCTTGCTTTTTCCAATAGACATTTTAACTTACCATCTGTAAATGTTGTCTCAACAAGCCTGGGTAATCATTAAGTGATCTTTTTGACAATCATGCTCCGATGTCTGAAAGGCGTGTGAAAGGTAAACCATGTCATTGGCTTGATGAGTCTATTAAAAGAGAAATGAACAAGCGAGATCAACTTCTACGGAGAGCAAGAAAGTATAATGATGAAGCTATTTGGCATGAATACAAGACGCTACGAAACAAATGCACTAATTTAGTCAAAAAAGCGAAAGCATCTTACCATCACTCCTTGTTGAACAACAACTACTTGAATCCTCGCAAGTTTTGGAATACAATCAAATCTATTTTTCCTGTGAACTCTAAAAGCCAGATGCCAACTTCATTGAACGCGCGACTAAATTTGGAGAATATTTTTCAAATATTGCGAAGAACTTGAAGGCGACAGTTCTGCCATTAATAGATTTCGTCTGGCGTTTCTTCCCAAAAAGACCTTTATACACCGATAAAATCTTCCAGTTTACCCACATCTCAACTGCTTATGTTGAAAGAGAGCTACGACACCTGAAAAGAAATAAATCAACAGCAACGGGCCATCTTCCTCCAAATTTACTGAAAGACTGTTCTAATATCATTGAAAAACCATTAGCACACATATTAAACCTTTCTCTAGCAACCAGCACATTTCCAGCTTTGTGGAAATCCGCTAAAATCTGGCCTGCCTTAAAATCTGGTAACCCGGACCTTCTAGAGAACTACAGGACAATTTCTATATGGCCTGTTATGTCCAAGATCTTAGAGAAAGCCGTCCATCAACAATTTTATGACTTTTTGGAGACGAACTCTGACCGTCAGTTTGGATTTCGTAAAAAACGATCAACAAAACTGGCAACAACCTTATTCTGTGATAAAATCAGAAAAGAAATGGAAAGAGGAGCACTAGTTGGATGTGTTTATCTAGATCTAACCAAAGCGTTCGACACCATTGGACATGGAATACTTCTGGAGAAATTATCTCTGTATCGTGTCTGTGGACTCGAATTGGAATGGTTCACGAATTACCATTTAATAGCTCTTAGCTTGTTGAAATAAACAATGTCCTTTCCGAGCCAAAGAGCATCACAAGTGATGTCCGACAAGTATCTGTTTTGGATCCTTTGATGTTCATTGTGTTTTTCAACGATTTGTATGACAATGTCAAAAATTGCGAAATTATTCAGTACGCAGATGATTATTCTGTTTGCTGATAAAAACGTGGATAAAATCGTAGCCATGTTAAATGAGGACATGGAAATGATTGGTCGATACTGTTCTGAAAACGAACTACTCTTAAATTTAAAAAAGGGTACAATGGAAGTAATGTTGTTTGGAACTGCTCAACGTCTTAAGCGAAGTGGTCGAAATCTCAAAATCACTTACAAGAATACATCAATTAACTTTGTGACGGAGTACGCTTACCTTGGAAATGTGATTGATCACCATATGACGCTTGCAAATAATTTTGAGCGATCTTACAAAAAGGCGAGTGCATGGACGACTTCGTTTGCTACAGAGTATACAAAGTAATTTGACCACGACATCCATAAAAGCAATATACGAGATGATGATTCTACCAGTTCTGACATACAGTAGTACGATAAAGACCATATTTAAGTAACACCCAGCTAGCGAAGCTTGTATCCTTCGAAAATCGTGCAAAAAAGATCATTGGAGATTTTTGTTGAAGTAGCACCGGCAAGCAGTATAAAGGAGGCTATCGATTCTCAAATCTGTACTCTTGTCAAAAATTGTTTGCACAAAAATGTAGGGCACGATATATTTGATAATTATTTTGAGATTATCCAACATGATATAGAAACAAGAAATACTAAACCATACTCCATTAGACTTCCAGCAATAAAGCTCGAAACATCAAGACAAAGCTGCTATTTTGGGGGAGCAAAATGTTTTAACAGCTTATCTGATACGGAGAGAAAATTCCTGGCTCCTCGCTTGACTCATGGCCCTACTGAAGACCGCTTTTGCGATGTAAGTTCCCTGGGAAAATACTGTTATATAATAATAATAATAATATAGACTATTCTTTGTGATTTTTTCACAACATATATAATGTAAATAGGTTTCATTTTTAATCGTCATTTTTAATTGTCGTTTTAGAGTTAAATATTTTAATATTTTATATCTTAGTTGTTAGTATTAACATTCGCAGGACAAACATTGATAACAGTTTTTTATCCTGTAAATCAATATTCGTTAATAATAATAATAACAATAATTTGTGGTGAGTATTTCGGTATTCGTTGAGTATTTGAACATTCAATATGTATTTCAATATTTGCTGAGTATTTAATACTAACTGGGTATTGGAATATTTGCTTAGTGTTTGCATGCTGAGTATATGCTGAGTATTTGCTGAGTATTTGCTGAGTATATGCTGAGTATTTGTTCAGTATTTGCTCTTTATTTGCTCAGTATTTGAAAATTTGTTGTGTATTTGAGCATATTTTGAGTATTTGCTGAGTATTCCAGTGCTTATCGAGTGTTTGCTCAGTATTTCAATATTTGAAGGGCATTTGGATGTTTGCTAAATATTTGAATAATTGCTAAGTATTTTTTAATCATTTAGGTATTTCACGACTAATGAGTATTTGCTGAGTATTGATCGTCTGTTGAGAGATTGAATTTGTGGTGAGTATTTGAGTATTTGGTGAGTATTTAATAGTAACTGGGTATTGGAATATTTGCTTAGTGTTTGCATGGTGAGTATTTGCTGAGTCTTTGCTGAGTATTTGCTGAGTATATGCTGAGTATTTGCTCAGTATTTGCTCAGTATTTCCTCAATATTTGAAGATTTGTTGTGTATTTGAGCATATTTTGACGATTTGAGTATTTGCTGAGTATTCGAGTGCTTGTTGAGTGTTTGCTCAGTATTTCAATATTTGAAGGGCATTTGGGTATTTGCTAAATATTTGAATACTTGCTAAGTAGTTTTTCATCATTTAGGTATTTCACGACTAATGAGTATTTGCTGAGTATTTGATCGTTTGTTGAGAGATTGGTGAGTATTTGCTGAGTATTTCGGTATTCGTTGAGTATTTGAACATTCAATATGTATTTCAATATTTACTGAGTATTTAATACTAACTGGGTATTGGAGTATATGGTGAGAATATGCTGAGTATAAATGCTGAGTATTTGCTGAGTACTTGCTGAGTATAAATGCTGATATTTGCTGAGTATATTAGTATTCGTTGAGTATTTGAACATTCGCTATTTAGTGTTTAGTACAGAGTATTGGAGTAATTGCTGAGGATATTCTGAATAATTGCTGAATATTTGCTGACTATTTTCGGAGTATATATTCTGAGTATTTGCTGAGAATATGCTGAGTATAGTCCGAGTGTAGGAGTATTTGCTGTGTATTTGAGAGATCGTGGAGTGTTGGAGTATTTGTTGAGTATTTGAGTACTTGCTGAGTTTTTTATCATTTGTTGAGTATTTGGGTATATCTTAACTATTTCTTGAGTATACTTGAGCATTGCTGAAAATTTCAGCACTTGCTGAGTATTTGAGCATTCGTTGCGTATTGGGAGTACTTTCTGCGTATTTGAGTATTTGCAGAGTATTTCAGTGTTTGCTGAGTATTTTACTATTGACTGTGTTTTGGAGTATTTGCTGTGTATTTCACTGTTTGTTGAGTATATTGGAGTATTTGTTGAGTATTTTGATATTTTCTGAGTATTTGAGTATTTGCTGAGTATTTGACCATTTTCTGAGTCTTTGAGTAAATTTTTAGTATTTTAATATTTGATGAGAATTTCACTTTTTGCTGAGTATTATAGTATTTGCTGAGTATTGGAGTATTTGCTGTGTATTTGAGAGTTCGTTGAGTATTTGAGTATTTGTTGAGTATTGAGTATTGAGTATTTGCTTAGTGTTGGAGTATTTGCTGAGTATTTGGCCATTTTCTAAGTAATTGAGTAAATCTTGATTTTTTGAATATTTGCTGAGTATTCGCGCAAGTGCTGAGTGTTACAGTATTTGCTGAGCGATTTAGTGTTTGCCGAGTGATGGAGAATTTGCTGTATATTAGAGAGTTCGTTGAGTTTTGGAGTAGTTGTTTGCTATGTTAGTACTTGCTGAGTAATCGAGTATTTTCTGAGTATTTGATCATTTGTTGAGTATTTGGGTATATTTTACGTATTTCCTGACTATACTTGAGCATTGCTGACTATTTTCATTAATTGCTGAGTATTGGAGTAATTGCTGTGTTTTTGAGAGTTCGTTAAGTATTGGAGGATTTTCTGAGTATTTTAGCGTTTGCTATGTATTTCAGTATTTGCTGAATATTTTAGTATTCGCCGAGTATTTGCGTATTTACTGTGTATTTCAGTGTTTGCTGAGTATTTCAGTATTTAATTTGTTGTGTATTTGCTGAATATTTGAGTATTTTCATTAATTGTTCAAGATCTTAGTAGAAGGTGTTAGTAGATGGAATACTCGAACGGAAATTTATACAAATTTTTAGACCTAGCAAGGAGCAGTTGCAAAAAATGCAACTTAGGCACTAATGATTCCGGTGCAGCGCTCTTAACAACTGACATAGAGTCCAGTTGCTGAGCATTAACCGCAAGTTCGGTATATTAGATGGGAGTGATGCCAGTGTATGATGCATTGGTAAATATCAAGATTTTTCGCGGCATCTCGTTCGATAAGAGTAATAGTAGAAGGTGTTAGTAGATGGAATACTCGAACGGAAATTTGTATAATTTTTTTAGACCTAGCCAGGGGCAGTTGCGAAAAATGCAACTTAGACCCTCTGCCAGGAATTGAACGTGCGGTCCTGCGCCAGTCAAGCAGAAACACTCATAAAACGAGTCAATGTAAAACAGAACTTTTGTTTACAGAAGTAACACAACGAACGAATGTTCATACAAAAGTTACCCGGATCAGACTTCCATGTGCCCGAAAGTCGACCTACTTTAGAATACTAATTACTCTTAACATAATGTCAACAATTTGCCGTGCAGCGCTCTAACCAACTGAGCTATAGTGTCCAGTTGCTGAGCATTAACCGCAAGTTCGGTATATAAGATGGGGTGATGCCAGTATATGGTGTATGGGTAACTATCAAGATTTTTCTGGGCAGAGGGCCTAAGTTGCATTTTCGCAACTGCTCCTGGCTGGTACTGAGTATTTGCCGAGTGTTTCAGTATTTGTTGAGTATTTTAGTATTTTCTGTGTATTTGAGAGTTCGTTGAGTATTGGAGTATTTGTTGAATATTTGAGTATTTGCTGAGTATTTGACTATATTTTGAGTATTTGAGTAATTGCTGTGCATTTGAACATTTGCTGAGTATTTCAGTATTTGCTGAGTATTATAGTATTTGCTGAGTATTGGAGTATTTGCTGTGTATTTGAGAGTTCGTTGAGTATTGGAGTATTTGTTGAGTATTTGAGCACTTGCTGAGTATTTCAGTATTTGCTGAGTATTTTAGTTTTCGCTGAGAATAATTGGGGATTTGTATTGTATTTGAGTGTTCGTTGCGTATTGGAGTACTTTTTGAGTATTTGAGTACTTGCCGAGTACTTGAGTTTTTGCTTATTATTTGAGTACTTGCTTAGTCGTCGTTATTCTTTCTGAAATCCTAGTGTGAACCTCGATAATTTACTTCTATGTGCAAGAACATTAGACGAAACAGAACGACAAGTCGACCGAGGAATCGAGGGTGTGAATGCTACAACATCTGCCGAATATGAAGTACGTACAAATAGTCAGTTCCAACCTGACAAAAGCGCTGGCAAATCAACGACGCACCCCTTTCATTGTTCCGACCAAGAAAACTTCTTTCCGTTGTGGCACTCAATGGCCTCATCAAGACAAGTAGTGTCCAGCGGTAGGTCAACAATGTAAAAAGTGCTTGACGATGAGCCATATTACCTGTGTTTGCAAATCCAATCGCGATACTCGGAAACTCCCTCAGCAAAGTGGTATTTATAACGTTATCCCTGATTCACAAACTGTTAATCCATGCATTGCAAGCATTTACACGGTTAGCAATACCTCCGGTGAAAAACAACCTATGACCAATTCTAAGAATAACACAAACTTTCATGCCAATGTCAGCCAAGACAAACCCGGAAATTCAGCTACGAAAATCAAAGAAACGCCTATTTGACTTTGGACGTTCGACTCCCTTGCCAGTTTTGGGCGAATTTGACACTGCCCTTGAATCACCGACTAAAATTACACCTGGAACGATTGTTATTATTAAGAATGCTATTGGCTGCTTACTTAGTGGTAAAATTTCAGTTGAATTAGATTTTATACATTTCGCTGTTAACTTTGTCAATGAAAAATCAAAGGCACAATCTACTTTAAAATCTACCACTCCCTCTACATCACTTGCAAACGATTGAAAAATACCCAAAACGTTTCAAACCTATTATTTAAGAATATGATGAAATATTTCATGGAGTTGGAAAACTTGCGGATGTTAAGGTGAAATTACATATAGATTCAGACGTGAAACCTGTTATACAACCTATTCGCCGCATACCGTTTGCTATTGCAGACCAGGTTAAAACAGAACTAAAACGATTGCAAAATTTGGATATCGTTGAAGATGCTCAAGGAGCTACACCACGGGTAAGACCTACAGTTGGTTTCCCAAAGCCAAACAATCCAGAAAACATTAGATTATGCGTAGCCATGCTTTTGCCCACAGCATCAATCTTGAGTAGAGTTGTATTTATAGTGTACTATAATTATAAAGATTGTATTATGGTAAAAATATGTGATGAAAATATATATTTTAAATAAAATTTACTTGCCTAACTTGTTGTTTGTGTTCTCCTTTTATCCATACTTTGTTGAGCTATTAATTCATCGAAAGTTTTTGCTTGATGCCTGCTACCCACGCCGAATACTTAATAGGAGTTAATGGCTGATTATTCGCAGCCCCGGATCCGTCGAGACAAACATGCCAATACGAATATTCTCCCTCTTAAATTGCTTTATTCTCCAAGAAAATTCGCCGGATGTAAAACAAACACCGATCCAATGTTTAAACCAATTTTTGATCAATAGAAATCAAAATCCTCACTCTATTGAACTGACAACGACCGAAAATGGACACATCGGCAGCTTGGCCACCCGGCCTCCTCTACCGTTGAGATTTGCAGGGGGGTGCGACGACAACATATTGATATAATTATAGTCTTTTTGAATATCAGATTTTGAAAAATGTAAACAATCGCAAGTGCGGTCGTGATTGGCTGGCTGTAACCGGAAATATCTGTTTGGTATTTGCATGCTGTGCGATGATTGGTATCAAACCCACCTGCAAATCTCAACGGTAGAGGAGGCCAGGTGGCCAAGCTGCCGATGTGTCCATTTTCGGTCCTTGTCAGTTCAATAGAGTGGGGATTTTGATTTATATTGATCACTAAAAATTGGTTTAAAAATTGCCCGAGATGTTAAAGTATCGTTATATATGAAAAGATCGGTGCTTGTTCTACATGCTGGCGAATTTTCTTGGAGAATAAAGAAATTTAAGAGGGAGAATATTCGTATTGGCGGCATGTTTGTCTCGACGGATCCGGGGCTGCGAATAATCAGCCTTTAACTCATATTAAGTATTCGGCGTGGGCGCAGGCATCAAGCAAAAACGTTCGATGAATTCATAGTTCAACAAAGTAGGGATAAAAGGAGAACACAAACAACAAGTTAGGCAAGTGAACTTTATTTATAATATATATTTTCATCATATATTTTTACCATAATACAATCTTTGCAATTATAGTATACTATAAATACAACTCTACCCAAGATTGGGCCGCCTGTGGTTTGCCTAATACAGCCATTGACAGTGAACGACATCCACAACCCACTATTGTTGATCTTGTAACTGACTCAAACGGTGCAAGTTATTTTAACAAACTGGATTTACATTCTGCATATCACCAACTCGAGCTTGATGAAAGTTCACGTTATATCAATACTTTTACAACACACAAAGGTTGTTTCGTTATAAGCGGTTAAATTTCGGTACATCCAGTGCCAGCGAGGTTTTCCAAAATATGATTTAACAAGTACTGAGTGGAATCAAAGGTTGTCGCAATATCAGTGATGACATAATTATTTACGGAACTACATTAGATGAACACGATACAGCACTGCGTGAAGTTTTTGAAATAGCTAAACAGCGAAATTTACGTTTTAAATTTGACAAATGCCAGTTCGATCAGAGAGAACTAGAGTTCTTTGGTTTTGTTTTTTCAAAAAATGGGACATCCCCTAGTCCGACAAAGAGAAGGACACACCAGTTCCTACAAATGTTGCAGAAGTAGGATCGTTTCTTGGCATGCTACAATATTGAGGGCGGTTTATTCCAAATTTGAAACTCTTGCTGCGCCCCTTTGGAAATTAACCGATAAGGTGTGAAGTGGGCATGGACCCAAAATGAACAAATTGCTTTTGAGACTTTAAAAAGCGCTTATTGACAGCTGATACTCTAAATGGGTATTTTGACCCATCAAAACAAACCGAAGTTCATGTCGATGCATCCCCAGTAGGACTTGGGGAAATATTTTCACAAAGAACACCAGGAACGGACGATACACAAATAATTGCATATGCAAGTAGATATTTAACTACAGTTGAAAGCCATTATTCGCAGATCGAACGAGAAGCACTTGGAATTGTCTGTGGCAATGAACACTTTCATTTATATTTATATTTATACGGACATGATGTCAGAGTAATTACCGATCATAAACCACTGCAGACAATTTTCGCAAATCCAAAATGTCGATCTTCAGCCCGTCTTGAACGCTGGTGCTTACGATTGCAAGATCACAATTTCACTGTTAAATACCAGCCATGAGGAGTCAATAACCGTTCTGATTATTTGTCCAGACCCCCATTACCAACTGCATTTTCACCAGATGGGTCTATAGAAGAATATGTTAATTTTATCGGTAGAAGTGTGATTCCTAATGCTATGAATATTGATGAGATATGCCAATTTACTGCTCAAGATCCCACATTACATACATTATTTGAAATCATCCAATATAATACCTGGTATATAATTAAGGATTATGAATTGTTACCAGCTGATTGCGATGTTACGAATTACAGTCATTCTATAAACTTCGAAATGAATTGTCAATTTCCTTTGATTTAGGTATTATCTTGCGTGGGAACCAGGTTGTTATTCCGAAGAAATTTCGACAACAAGCCGTAGACTTAGCACATCAGGGACACCAAGGTTTACTTAAAACAAAAAATTGATTAGAAAAAAAGTCTGGTTTCCAGGGATAGATAACCTGGTCAAAACATCTGTAGAAAGGCGTCTTGCTTGTCAAAGTGTTGGCATGCCAAGGAATCCTGCACCATTCCGCACTATAGAAATTCCAAAGAATCATTGGGACACGATATATGCGGACTTTTTGGGACCTTTCCCGAACAGCATTGAAACCACTTAAAAAGTTCATTCAAACTGCCCATATCGAACAGGGGATTGGAAGAAAGAGTTGTATCAATCCCTGCTTAACACTCCTCATTTTACCACACCTGTCGCTGCATTATTTGGTCGTACCATTCGCACCAAATTATCTTCCATCCCTACCATTGTGCCATGAAGGGTCTCAACAACGAGGTTGACAAAGTTTATCATCATAAAATCGGTGAGCAGGTTTTAGTTGGACAACCGAAAGTAAATAAACTAACTCCGAGATTTGATCCACAACCATACCGGGTAACAGAGATAAATGGTACCATGATCACTGCCACGCGAGCAGATCAAATTTAAAACATTTCTTGGAAAATCAAGAGAGTGAGACTGATGAAGAAGAGAGAGAGAGTTAGTACCAGATGAAAACAATCCACATGATATTGTCGAGCAACATCCAGTTAGAGGTCAAAGATACTATCCACAAAGATATAGATCTAGACCCTCATATTACCATGAGGAACATTAACTTTACCGCATAAAGAAGAAATATAGTTGCAGTTATTAAGTTTGTTTGTAGAGAACTATTCATATTGTTAAATGTTGGACAGAAACTTTAGACTGAACTTGGGGAGGGATGTAGTGTTCAGGTTACTTTATGTATGTTAAAATATAGTATCATAGATTATTGAAGGGGAACACGTGCAATTCTATACAACGGTATGTTTACGCTTATGTACATGTAAATGTCAATTAATTCAAGACATTTAGTTAATGTCAATTAACTAAAAATCAATATACCATGCCGTGCCTGAGGATTTCGCCACATGCAATATATTCGTCGAGTCCATGTACCCCGCTGTGCGGAATACCGTATTTACTCGTTAAGCACCGCATATGAGAGCAAAAATATTAAAAAGCGCCATCCGCCCATCCTCGAGTAAGTGCCACACTTATTCAGAAGAACGCAGCACTTAATCGAAGCACCGTAAAGGCGGTTTTCCACTTTAAATGTATCGTAGTGTACCGTAGCATTTTCTTTAGTTCCACCTGGGTGCTCAAGAAACAACGAAATACGCTACGTTTCGGTACGATACAGTTGCTGTGAAAAACGGGCCTTGTTCGAGCTACAGTACATCTCAACCTTTAATCAGCCTCGAACATATATTATCCTGACTACATTGTGTCGAAGTTCAAAGTGATTGTATTTCGATGTTCTGTCGTTTGACTCTCTCTCGAGAGAGAGAGCGCCACGGCGCTCAAACGAATAAATACGGGAATTTCCAACCATGCGTACGAATACACAAAAAAGTTTAAATCCATTTATAGCAATTATTGGCATACCAATAAAGATTCATGCACTTTGGCATAAACCCGCAGAGAGAGTTAAAATCCGCTCGGCTATTTGCATAGCTTGTGCACATCCTGTATTACACTGCACTACAGTCTGTGAAAACTCGCGCGATAGCTTGTCGACCCCCAGCTGAGCTACCCAGATCTGGGTAGTAGATTTTCATTGGCTAAAGATTAATAATTATTCTGATTGGTTAATACTGATAACTGGTAAAACGTGTTTTATATTGGAAGCATCCAAGATGGCGGCAGACAATAACTTTGAATCAGTGCTTTGTATTAAAATTGACGAAGCATATACAGTTTAACTTTATGCAAATATCGTGTCTATGAATAATTTATTTCTAATTGTTGCGAATGAGCTGCACTATTTGTCATCAAAATATATTGAACGCTACGCAGCGTTATTTGATCGATGGGAGAAAAGGGCAACTAAACGTACGAGAGTTGCTATCGAGTCTACCTTTCTCTGTTACTATATGTTCTGGTCATGTTTTTTTAAAAAAATGAAGTTCTGAAGAAGCTGAACTTCTTGAGGAAACAAAGAGTTTGACAAGTTTGTGCGGACAACACAAGAAACAAGACGATTGCGTCGAGGTTATAGATTTGTGCTCTTCCAACCCAGAGCCTTCTGACGTTGTGTCTAAACGATTTCGTGCGGATTTCTCAACCTCACCGATCTCCATTTCGCCAGTAAAGGCTTGTACGGCAGCCAGCAGTCACCTGAGAACTCCGGTATTATATGCACCACTTCATTCGACGCCAATAAAACGACCGTTTTCTACAAGTAATCAGCCCACGAGTTCGTCCGCGGTTCCTGTTAGTGTGAAGGTGCAATGGCCAAGTGAAACTCAAGAGAGAACTTTGAATAAGGACCTGGAATGCTTAGGAAAAATGCTTGTTCGAGGAACGTATAAACAAATCGCCAGAGCGTCGTAGCAAAACCCCAAACTTGGTAAAGAACAACAGGGCATTGCACTCAAAGACGTTGATAAAGAATGTCAAGCGCTTTGCTCTCGAAAACGACCTAGTTATTTGAGGTCTCCATCAACAGAACAACTTCAAAGGTTTTCATTTGAGAAGTTAAACAATGAACTGAAGGATAGAGCACCGTTTTTGAAGGCCATACTGCATACTGCTTGTGTGAACAATAGAAATGCTGTGAAACCAAACGAGTGGATGCCAACGATTGGCATGGCTGCTGCAGTTCTTCTACGAAATAGATCCTCTCGTTTGAATGCAGTTCAAATCTTGTTGAGTATATTCCTGTATCATTATAGTTGGACGGTAAGTAAATACAAGTTTGTTTAGATTTTTGTGCTATTTTTCTTATCATACATGTATGCCATGTAAAGTAAACAATCTAGTATATGCACACAACATTGTTTTTAAGTTCTATTGTTCACTGTTCAGTTCTTTTGTTTAGAACTGCAATCTTTATTATTAGAATTAAAAGGAATGAATGGTAGATTATTTAACCTTTAAGATGCAAAGGTCTCCCCTTGACAAGTAAAATTGTCTGGCATTAGACAGAGTAAAATACTAGGTGCCCCAGGGCCCATTGCGCCTTAAAGGGCTAACAAGAGACATTGGCAAGATAGTTTTGTTAACCCATTAAGGCGCAAGGGTCTCCCCTTGACAAGTAAAATCATCTGGCGTTAGACAGTAAAATAATCTGGCATTAGACAGACGGTAAAACAACAAAATAGGGCAGGACACACCATGAGTTATCCTATTAAAGCCACAATGCACCCCAATGTGCCCTATATTGATTTTTTAACCTGTCTAATGCCGGATAAATGTCAAGGGGAGAACCTTATGCATTAATGGGTTAATGATACATTGTGCTATTAACCCATTAATGTGCAAGTGTAATATGTAATATCATTTTACAGTAGCATTTGGTGATCTTAAGAATGTTTGACTAAGTCTTACTTGTTTTGCAGTACACAATGGCCCGATTTAAAGTGTTAAGACTGGTGGTGTCCCATGTATATCTTTATCAGAAACTCACTGAATTTGGCAAGAATTATAATGCCTCTGTCAAAGCAATATTGGAGCAGGACAGAAAATGGCTTGCATCAAATGCAGAAGTAAATGAAGATAATATGAGCCTTGTATGAGCTTCCTCAAATGTGGAAGATTTCAACATATCTTCCTCAGATGTGGTTGGACAACATATCCCCCATCAATACAGTGCAGAATCTAGATCTCCAACTGAAACTGTAAGTTTGATATAGTAATTTATTTTCATCAACCCATTAAGCCGCAATGCGTCCTATTGCGACCCACTGCGTTATTTTGCTCTGTTTAATGACAGACGGTTTTACTCGTCAAGGGGACTCCTTAATGGGTTGACAAATTTATTCGCCAACGTCTCTTGTTAGTGTCAGACGTTGATGGTTAATGTATGTATAGCAACCTGTTATGGTGTTACGACATACTTTAGTCAAGGCATACTAAAAGTAGAGTGAAATTATAAAAGTTTTTTTTAAAGCTTCATTTATTCTACCTATTGCAATATAATTGTTGCTACAGTGTGTGGTTCTTATTATGTCCATGACAGGTGCCTTTCCACTGATGAGTAAATTACTAAATTTGTTTGGTATTTAACCCATGTGCCCTTGTGCGCCCTACTTTGTTATTTTATTCTGTCTAATGCCAGACGATTTTACTTGTCAAGGGGAGACCCTTGTGCCTTAATGGGTTAAGAGCTAAAGTAAACTGGTTTTACTAAATAATGAAATTTTTGTAACATATGACATTAGCCAGAGCAAAATAAGGAAGTGGCCATTTGTGGATGTATAGCTGATATTAAGTTAAAACAACTGTGTTTCTTTTCTTTTTATATTTCAATTTTTAGACATTTCTTGGTGTACTGTTCCACAATGAGAATGAGGCAGATGGTATGAATGAAATCCTGAAAGAATTACATGAATACGTACCATATCATGGTGATGGAATGAACCGTAAATATGGAGACCACGCCATAGTTGGAGATCAGCTTACTGTCGAACGTGGTGTAAATTCCCATAATACAGCATTTGCCCGTCATTAAAGGAAAAAGAGTGATGAATAACGTGTATTGTATATTTAATAGCGCGTCCCTAATTTCAATAACACCAATCAAATGTCAATTGTGCATAATGGAAGTTCAATAAAACACTTCTGTAATTTATACCATATTTTGAAGTTCAAATGTGCGATTCAAAGAACAATAGCATGTAGTGAAGAATCGTTAGTGCGAGTCAAAGAACAATAAGGAAAATTCACATATCATTTGAATAACATTGTATTTTCAATTTAACGAGCGTGCATGCCATTGTACAGTACTGTATATTTGTGCAGAATTGTGACGGTTTGATCCACCTGGGAATGCATGATAAGATATAAAGGGACGTGTACTAGACGATTTAGTCAAAGCAAACGACATGGCAGAGAGACGACGTAGAATTGCACAAGAAGACAGAGAACGGATTGTACGGGCTTTCGAAGAGCCCGAGCAGGACTATCTTGTTGTTGCCGACACATTAGGTGTAAACCGCTCGACAGCCAGAGGCATAGTAGCACGCTTTATACGAGAGAACAGAGTAGATGAAAGGCCACGTGGCGGGCGTAATAACGTGAAAGTCAATGAAGAGATGAGGCAGTGTCTTGAAGAAATTCTCGAAGAGAATCCAATGTTGACTTTGGAAGCTATCAATCGAAAATTAAGAGAGGAACTCCCGGACCGTCCGCCTGTTCACGTTCGCACAGTTGCGAAACATTTAGACGGAATGTTGTATACCCTGAAGTTGGCACATAGAGTTCCAGCCGACCGTAATCGAGCAGATGTAATTCAGCGCCGAAACGAGTATGCTCACTGGTTCCTGGAGGAAGCAAACCTGCACCATACCGTTTTTATTGACGAGTGTGGGTTTAACATTTGGACATCAAGAAGCCAGGGGCGTTCGCGACAAGGCGACAGAGCTTACCGTCAGGTGTGTGGGCAGAAAGGAAGAAACATTACAATATGTTTGGCAATATCTCCAGTGTTTGGGTTGATATATCACAAGATTCAGTCGGGAGGCATGACAGGTGAACTTTTCAACGAGTTTCTGGAGAACACAAACGAGCATTTGGATGAGAATGAAACACACTATCTTATTTTCGACGGTGCGCCCGCCCATCGTCGAGCTGCTCCTCCTGCGGAAAATACCCACGTTAAGGTTTTGCCACCATACTCTCCATTTTTGAATCCAGTTGAGCAAGCTATCAGTTGTTTGAAAGCGAATATCAAGGCTGACATCACACGTCCTCTGTTCCAGAATCAGATTAATGACAGAAATGCAGCACGAAATGCTCAAATTCCCCTGGGGGAATATCGCAAGCGTGTTTTGGTCACAGCTGCTGAGAGGAACTTGCCTAGCATTACTGTCGAAAAGTGTGCTGCCTGGTTCCGATTGATGCAGTCCTACATGCCAAGATGCCTGGCCAGAGAACATATTCAAGGGTGAACTGAACATGAACTGTTTGTTTGGGTTTTGCATGAACTGTGTCATTGCAGTACGTACACTTGAGTGAAAATACTGTGGTCGAATGTACATGTAAGCAATATTGTACAATAAGCAAATACACCTACTGTTGCGTTAAATTGAAAATACAATGTTATTCAAATGATATGTGAATTTTCCTTATTGTTCTTTGACTCGCACTAACGATTCTTCACTACATGCTATTGTTCTTTGAATCGCACATTTGAACTTCAAAATATGGTATAAATTACAGAAGTGTTTTATTGAACTTCCATTATGCACAATTGACATTTGATTGGTGTTATTGAAATTAGGGACGCGCTATTAAATATACAATACACGTTATTCATCATTCTTTTTCCTTTAATGACGGGCAAATGCTGTACACTAAATAATGGCTTCACACCAAAAGATAGACTAGAAGGCATACGTTTTGAAATGGCAGACTGGCATGCTGTTAATAAATGCCTTGCGATAAGAACTTGTATATTATAGAGGTTAAGATATCTCGGTTCAGATTTATGGGTACTGGTAGCATCATTTTGTTTGGTAAATTTGTCTGTCTTGTTTGGTAATGATGTCTGTATGTGAAATCAAACTTTTTCTGTTTCGTTGCTATAAAGTACTGCATGGTCTACTGTGAAAGAAAATGTACAGTAATCACATGTAAACATACTGTACAAATCAAAATTACTCAACACAATGATGCTACCAATTACCCATAAATCGTATCTGAGTATCTTAACCTCTCTATTAACCCATTTACACGTAATATGCACCCTATACTATTTTTTACTCTGTCTAACACCAGAAGAGTTCACTTGTCAATGATTAGTTCATGGGTCAACCAGACTATATGTCCATGTCTCTTGTTAACACTTTATGTACAATGCACACAAATGCAGTCTTTTCCTCTGTCTAGTGTGAGACAAATTTGTTTGTTAAAGCCAAGGGAGAGCATTGCAGATTGATTAATGGTTAAAATAAAATGTAGTTTGTTTCATTTCAGGTTGCATTTTCCCATTTATACAGCACAGCATTAGCTACAGATAAATGCACCCTATACAGCGACAGAAATCTCATTAACAGGCGTAATGTTTGGCAGACGTGGAGTCAAATGTTAATGCTTGTCGAAGATTCTTCTCACTTGAAGTTGAATCAAGTTGCAGCTTGTATGACAGAGTTTGGCATTGCTGAGTTTGATGATACACCCAGTGTTTTTAAAGTGTCTGATGACAACCCCTGGTCACACGAGCAGAAGAAGGAATTTGTCAGAAATCTGGCGGTTAAGATACTGTATGTGACACGTACATACTTGACCATCAGAAGCATGAGAAATTCATAACAGCCTGCCAGCACGCAGATGTGAGAACAAGCAAGCAACGAAGTGACATGACAGCTGACGGGCGGTATAAATGTAGATATTCTGGATGCAAAAGTACATTTGCGTCAAGTGGACAATGCGGGCGTAATCATGAAGCTAAACACACCCCACCAGTAAATGTACGTGAGGAGAATCCCACCTTATTCTTTGAGGATGATCCACGACAGGTAGATGACATGTACAATTACCGAAAATCATTGATGGAAATTGGCATGCCAATAATGAACATACAGGATGCAATTTCAGAAGGTGATGGCAGTAGAGTTGTGAGATGTTGGAGGTTTTTACTTCTCTATTTGAAACACGACAGTGGAAGCCAGAAGTACTCTGTAGAAGTGATATACCTAATGTTTCAAATTAATGCTCTTTATCTCCAAGATCAGCCCACCAACTGATTTGGAACAGATTTGCCAAGCTAAAACCTGGTCAAGCTGGACACATCCCTCTTGATTTGAACCTGGAATTCTACAACAAAACTGTCAAGCAAGCAATCAAGAAACTTGGCTCAAATGCAAGTAGAAAGTCCATCAACCGGATCTGCCATAGCATTAATGTGACGAAAGCTCTGATGGAGAACTTTGATAAAGAAGTAAAGACCTACCAAACCTCAGGAAATCATGTTAGGAAGTCGACATTGAATGACATGAAGGCAGTTGTTGCAGAGCTCCTTGATCAAAAAGCATTAACCAGAGTTCCGGGAAGATCCTACAGCTATTACTCTGATACTAAGGCAAGTATATTAATTGGGTTTGACCTTCAGAAGATGTACAAGTGGATCAACGATCACAAAAGTAACATAATACTAAGACGGCGAGCTAGATAAAAATCAACTTGACATAAGTTGCAAATGACAGGGCTTATAATTGATGACTAACATCCTCTACAGTAATTCCAGACAAAGTTAAAAAGGCTGCATGTTTACTGCTGCTAATGCATGCAAGTGAAATGTGGTAATTTCCAAAAGTGTATACATTTCTGCTGATGTTTTGAGTGCGTAAGCCGAATATAAGAAGAAAATTAAAACTTTTGAAAGCACTGATGATACACATTCAACAGCTTACCATATTTCACTTACAACTTTGTGTATATTGCAAAAGCAAAAAACCTGCCTTAAATAATGGGCGGACGAGTGGGAATAACCTCTGGCATCCAGGGTAATTTCATACTGCCTATGCAATAACATCTTTAATTAACCCATTGATGTGCAAAACTCTATCCTTGATGAGTAAAGTCGTCTGGAATTAGGCAGAGTGAAAGGGTAAAGTAGGATCTGTCTAACACCAAGTTATTTTATTCTGTCTAATGGCAGACAATTTCCTTGTCAAATGGAGACTCTAGGGCCTTAATGACATATGGGGATATTATATATTTAAATGTACATAAATTATACATTATATGCAATGGGGGTTTTTGCACGACTAAAACCACTGGCAAGAGTAAAATAATATAAAAGCCTGTCTACAGTCAGGTTGTTTTCAGCAAACATGTTATTCAGTTGATATTATTTGTTAAGCTAAAAAGGAAACTGCTTGAGTTACGTGCAGATTCCTCCGATTCAAGTGTGTCTTCAGACTCCATTTCCTCTAAATCTTGTGAATCACCAAATGACAAAAATGAATAGTCATTTCCCAACTCATTCCAGCTACCTGAATATGCATCATCCATTTCAATATTGTCTTCTAATTGACTCACTTCGTCAATGTCACCAAAGGCATCATTCACTGTTTTTAAACTCCCAACAGCTTGACATTTTCTCCACACATCTACATAATTTGTCACATCGCTCACAGAAAATATTTTATGACAGTTATTAAGCACTTGTTTCATTTGTATGTTCCCAAACTCGATGATAGCTGATGGTATAGAAACAGTATTTGACATTCCTCTTGCATGTTCTTGGTGCATGGAATCATGATATTGTTTTAATTTATTTTTCAATGCCATTTTGTTGGCATCGGTTACTGATCTGGTCTTCCCAGGATCACTTGAACATAAATCGTCCTCGGGTACATGAAGTCCTACGTAAGAAGGGCATTACAAACACTTGCAGACTTTAATACAATTGTCAAAACAATTATGCTTTGGTTGTAATTCCTGGCACTCATATCCAAATGCTTTCATTAAAACTTTCCTTCTGCATTCCTCTTCATCTAAAACCAATTCCTTTATTTCATGTGCTCTGTGCGCCATTTCTACCAGCACGGCCACTCTCTTGAAAATAACATTCTATGTTTTTCGATGAACCAAAGTGTATGATAGACTGTACATCCTTGCAATTGATACCCATTAAAATTCTAATGTGTCCATCATGTTTTGATAAATTCTTGGAAATATGTTTTTTAACTGAATTTGGGGTCCCAGCATGGTACATTTCAACAAGACGTCTAGTAGGCTTGTGAGACGATCCTTTGTAAAATTTGCTTCCAAGAGCAACTTCAAATACCTTGTACAAAAGCCCGCACTGTTTCCTTGTCTGACAATAAATTATTGTCCTTTTAGCTGTCACATGATTTGTTTCAATTTCTATAATTAGATCATCAAATAGATGATTCAATGGTAAATCTTTCTTGAAATACTGAAAGCAGTAGAAAAGATTATATCTGTTAGGGCTTTCGGATACTATCACACACTGTTTGCTCAACTTTAAGCTGTCAAATATGGTGAGTCGTGTCTGTTTTGTAGCAGTAACTGTCACAACAATTAGACGGACACTGTCAGAAATGAGCGATCTCATTTCACTGAAGTTCCCATACCACTGCCTGAATGGAACCAATGAAAATCTTTAGCCAATGAAAACCTACTACCCAGATCTGGGTAGCTCAGCTAGGGGTCGACAAGCTATCGCGCGAGTTTTCACAGGCTGTAGTACAGTGTAATACAGGATGTGCACTGGCTACTCTTTGCACTGCATAAATGAAAGTAACGAGGTTAAAAGTAAAAAAGCGTGGCTATTAGTCATTGGTGGTCACACGACTGATGATGTAAAAATACAGGGTGTATAAATAAAAGGTTATCCAACTTTAGCATGTTGTCGTGCGTGTATTATTTAGGTTATATAACTCCTATTCTCAACGCTCGTAATTATATGCGAAAGTGGATTAGGTATAAACAATACCTAATATGGATTGATGAATAATGAATAGGATGTAGATGAGGATATTAAGCCTAAAGAAGGCGATTACACTCAGTTTTAGCTCAGTTAACTTCAAGTCAGCAACAAAATGGGAATGGTATAGCGAGACGAAGCCCGTCCATCACCAAGTCGCACGAATTTATATATTTTCTGTCATGGCTGAACCGATTGAAGGCGACGTGCAATTTCTACAGCCACAGAATCCGAATGCTGTCGTTGAGCAGCCACAAGCGCCAGATCATGTAGACCAACATCCTCAAGGCGAACAGCCGCCGATGGAAGGCGTACAGAATGCGGAGTTAGAGGTATAATTATATTTCGATTACTTATTGACAGATCCCATTTGTTCTTCTATTGCCTTGAGACGTACCCGGCTATCCAAACTTTGGATAGATTGGAAAACGTTTGGGCTATATTTTCAATTTTGTAAAATAATTGATGGGCGTAATTTGTTCGCTGAACCATGTTATTGTTAGTGCTTGTTTTCTGAAACGATTGCATGATATTATGTTCTCTGGCACACTCATAAATTTGCGAGTGGTATATAGTAATATACTGTTGTATACTGTAGTACTGTATTGCCAGTTGGATAGTTGATCTTTGTGAATTTGGAGTATTTAGTGAGCAATCGCCCGCGTGGATGATTGCCTCGACTGACGACTGCCAGTTGGACAGTGGGTCTTTTGTGAATTTGACGTGCATTATGAGCGATCACCTGTGTGGATGATCGCTTGAATTGTCTGATAAAATAAATAGTCTGTAAGTTGGTCTTTGTGAGTTTAAAGTGCTGGGAGCAATCACCTGAGTGGATGATTGGCTCGAGTAGCTGCCAGTTGGACAGTGATTATCGTTTATGAGTGTGACGTATTTGGTAAGCAATCACCGGCGGGGATGATTGCCTCGACTGCCCGTTGGACAGTTGGTCTTTTGTGCACTTGAAGTGCGTTGTGAGCAATCACCTATATAAATGATTAACTTAACTGCCTGTTGAACATTACTTAAGTTCGATGTATTTGATGAGTAATCACCTGTGTGGATGATTGTCTCGACTACCAGTTGGATAGTAGTTGATCTTTGGGGAGTTTGAAGTGTTTATGAGGGATCACCACTGGGAGAGATGTTCCCTTTTTTCCCATTGGTACATAGGTAACCATCTTCTACATGAATGGTGGTTATTAGTGCAAAGCGTTAAAGGACTTATAATAGCTTGTTGCATATTGTAGGCGTTAAAACAGGAATTTGCACAACTTAAGAAAACGATGGAAACGTTCTCAAAACATTCGGTGGAGAATCTTCAGAGGAAGATTGTGGTCATGACTTCCAGACCTGGCTGCGAGTTCAATAAATATGACGCCTTGGAACTTCTGGAGGTATTGAAAGAAACAGCTCGGGAGTTAAAGCATGAGAAGAGTTTGTATTTTCGGGCCGCGTATGACACCCTGCGGGACAAGATCAGCGAGCCTGCGGACTACTTCCGAGAGGTACTTGTGGCCGTGTTGGGAGATAAAGACCATGAAAAGGTTCTTGAGCGTGTGAGTCGAGTGGACAAACGGTATCTGCGTAAATCTGCTGACGCACCTCGTATGCCGGCGAAGAAATTGCGCTCGACGCGGCCAGGGATGGACAACCGTGTGTGTTTTTATTGTAATTTACCAGGTCATTTCCAAGCAACGTGTTACAAAAGGAAAAGAGATCAACGGGCAAGGAAAGATTCCGGCGTTTCCACCTCTGTTTACTCGGACACACCAACATAATTTATAGAATATATGTTCGATTTGATAATGATATAATAATATTGTCGTGGGATTTACATGTTATTGCATGGGAGAATGTATATTTCCTTTGTTCTTGTGTGTTCAATTAAAATACATCTATTGTGTGTCCATGTATATGCGTGTTTGCTCTCAGGGTAACAAATAGTCATTTTATTTTATACATATATTTTCCCCTCTTTTCGCGATTGGGGGGTCATGGTGGGTTGGCAGTTTTGAAAAAGAGTCCCTTATACTCCCCCGGTTAGGCCGGGTCAGAGCTGTCATCCTTCTGCTGGCCCTCTGGTTTCTAAAAAAAAAAATAAAAAAAAAATGTTCTTGCCTTATAGGCAGACGCATTCATTACTTGGGATTGGGAGTGTGATCAGATTTTTGATTCCCAGATTATGGAAATTTCTGACACACTCGGCAGTGAACCAACATCGATCGAATGGGTGGATATGAATGAGAACCCAGTGGATGCTAGTGGAGGGTTGACAGTTTCTGACACAGAATTGGAACGTATTGCCAATGGTCATTCTTTGGCCGATCCGGCTGATTTAGTTTTCCGTAATCCTGTTTCGTTTCGTGCAGGGGAACTTCATGCACATGCGGACTATTGGGATAGTATGGTGGGTAACTCTCCAGTACCGCAGCAGGCTCAAGTGTTAGGATGGATCCTAACAATTGACGGTTGAAAACGCACTTTTCCACCATTGGGAGTTGAGTCCAAAGCTATTGTCTGCCTATTGAAATTATTATCTCATTTCGGGATAATTTGGGCAAATGGTTGAAAATTCGAAAGACAACTAATTCCTACATGTGGGAAAATGTGATTTCTACCACTCCTTTTCATCGGATCGTGTTGGGCCATTATTGATCGCAGTAATACAAAAAGGTGTCATTTGACAGCTAAAGGACCGATCTATATTTGTGTGAAAAAGGTAATTGTTTAAATTTAAAATTGTGGTTGCGATAACATGCCAAAGCAGGATTACCTTTTTTGATACACCCTGTATTTTGATACACCCTAATAAAATACATTTGTTTATGTATTTGTAATTGCTTTGAAATTTTGTTGCTTGTACACTGTCCTCCATTTCCATGCATGTAAAACGACAGCTTTATAAAGGGGAGGGTAATATAGAGTATTACTTAATAAAACGTTCGAAGTTGTTCGGAATGGTTTAAGTGAATACACTGGCTTGTGCTACTTAAGACTTGCTTAAAAGAGAGATAAATACGCTTAACAGATAAAAAATGAAAAATGTAAGTAATTTTGTTTCAACGTAGTAACTCTTGATAACGTTTTATCTTCCCAACGATCCTGGTTTGAGAATATTTCATGGGCCAGTATACTTTCGCAGACCATTTGTTGTTGTGTTCCTTTTCGTTGTATTGTTAGACTTATTTTTACAGTGTAAAATATTTCCATCTACAATATTTCTCTTACTTAGTTCGTTTAACCTTAGTTATTTTTAGTAATATTTACCAGCAATTTTGATATTTAGCCTCACATATGTAAATTATTCTTTGATAATTTTAAGGTAATAAAGATGTATTGTCGTCGTCGTCGTCGTCGTCGTCGTCGTCGTCGTCGCTGCCGCCGCCACTTCTGCTGCTGCTGCTGTCGATGTAATAAATGAGTTGTGATATTACGTTATAATTACAAAATTCAACCTTCCTGTATGCGCGCGCCTGTCATTTCAAAACCCTTTCGACCTCAAGCTGCAGTTCGTGCGCGTTAACCTTTCAAAATAACATATCTGCCCATACATGCACACGAATGAAATTCATCTCTGTGAAAAACGAATTAACCTAGTCAACCGGGATGTCTCGTTTCCATATAACCACTTTCGTGTAGGAAAATTACTACAAAACTAAATTGATGTTTCGTAAGCGAGGATTTGTTCCTCAAGAGTCAATAATTCTTTCTCTGTAGATTTCTCTTCATAAATCTTTGTCGCGTAGTCCAGTTTATCTGAGAGATCTTTGTTGTGCGTCTCCGGAAGTAACCAGGTTAGCAAGCCGCTGGCCAGTGCTAAGACGGACAGTACAGCATAAGGCGCGGATGTTGTAGTGTGTACACCCTAGAAAATACGCAGACCAAGAAAAGTTGTCAAAGAGAAAATTTGCTATTTCGCGAAAGTTGCCCGTGTAAATTATATATATGACCGAAAATGTGGGAGTAGTAACAAAATCTCATTTCCAAATTCTTTGAATGGATGAGGTTTTGTTAATATCAAATATGGCGAATGGACGGCCGATATTGGTTGAAATCACTGATCCGAAAATCAAGCTGGACGACGCAATCCATTATTCACTGGTGCAGATAATGAAGCCAGTTAAACACAAATAGACAATATACATCCGCCATTATTGAGGGACTAAACGTGCCGGGGAGAAAATGTCTCTGATTCTTTTTAAAACGTCTTCAAACTTTAAAAATTCAAGATAGGTACATTATTTTGACATGTAAAGTAAATTTCTACTTTTTATGGCTATCAGTTGTCTGTGAGTAACGGCCGACTTCCGGCTTCATTTTTTACACAATAGGTTAGTCTTAATTTCGGATCAGTGGTTGGAGTGATAAATCAATCATGCAACTTCGCTTCCTTCGGAATCACTTTTGAACCCAAAATATTTATAAACCGCAGAGTATGGCTGAAATAGTTAACAGTCCATTGAGCCTGCAAGAACATAGGGAAAATAGTAAAAAATTATATTTTCGCTAAAACTTTGGTGTTTGGTAAATCAATTTCCCCCAGTTATTAGTTGGAAATGGCCTTAAGGTAGTCAGAACATGCAGTCATTGTTGGTTACATTTGTGCAGAATTCCTAAATTTACAGTCTGCATAGTCCTATTCCGTAGTTATTTCTGTTCTGTTATTTTCTTTTCTTTTGGTGATCTTAATGCTTCCTAGCTCCATATTACAACAACCTTTCAGATAGCTAACTAGATTTTTGATATGCGATCGCATGAATAATTGCTGCATGTAGATCGCACAATAAAACGAAGCGATGAAACGGTGGGATTTTTAGTAACTGTTAAAGAATACTCTGTTATTTCAAAGACGTTCGCATGTCATTAGAAAGCAGTTAGCCACCAAACTAAACCGCTTTCTCAGCCTCGCCACAAGTATTTCTACAATAATCTAAGCACAATTCTAAACAATCAACTTACAAGCAATATCAACTGAGGCGCAACCATTGCCCCCAATCTTGACGATAATGTGTTCACTCCAAGGCTAACATTTCTAGAAATATAGATTTCCGGTATTTTAAACACAAAAAATGCTAAGAACTTAGCCAAAATTGAGAGGCTAGGGGAAATTTGCAGGATTCCGGTCCTCCTCCACTTTTCGCTGCATGCATGAGATCAATTTCGCATCTCTTTTAAATCCAAAAAGAAACCAGTGTTGAAAAGTACGAGGCAAATGTCTCAATATCATACATCAACTGTGTTAATGATATGTAACGTTACTAAAACGTGAAACTGTAACGTTGTACCATAGAAATAAGAGGTATCTATTATGTACGTCTCTGTAGTAAAGCCATTTTCAACCTTACTTACAAGGTTTATCGCATCGACTTTTATTCTCAAGAAGAGAGATACGCTATTTCACTGTGGTCCATCCTAACTTTATATACCAACGTCGTGATAACGTTATGTGCTAGTCTATAATTCTTAAACAAATTTTTTTAACATTTCGTTTTGCGACGGCTCTTTTAGGTATATTATGCTGGGCATTGATTTTCATAGTAAGATTGTGTTAGTTTCAGTTAATTTCCGGTGACCGTTACAGTCACAAAATAACAAAGATTAAGTTTAAGACTGTAACAAAATGATCGCGTTCGTTAATAGAGGTGACCGTTTGATACAGGACAGTCTTCAATAGTGTTTATATGATGAAATTTTCGGAACTTTTCCAAATCACAGCTGAGTAAAAGGTGCATGAACTACAGGTTCAATTGTATGCGTACATACCTTACTACTGTGGGATAAACCTCTGACGTCAATATAACAAGCACTGCAAAAACACAAAATACTGACATCTTGCCCATTATCACCAACACCGTTCTCAGCGTCTGGAGGACTGGTGAGGAATGAAGAAATATTAAGGTTAGAACAAAAAATATACGATCGGTTTGTTCGCCAGGGGTTGGTTGTTTGAAAGCTGACTAATGTGGGTTTCACTACGTGAACAGTATAGCATATGGTGGTCGACTCGAATATGGAAAGACAGTTACTCGGGGGTGACTGTATGCATTGTTGACTATATTATATGTACTGACCGTTTGCCGTTGTGGCAAATTCAGGTAATACTAACGTTTACCATAACTTGTTCGCTCCCATAAGTTTCAATGAGGGACTACGATGATGTGTAGCACCATATACAGTAGGCTGTTTCATCTGTAAAAGAATCATCAGGCAGTGACCAGGTCACTGCCTGATGACTCTTTTACAGATGAAACAGCCTGTTGCATTTGAAATTGACGTCATTCCAATATATTATTTTGTTGTTCCGTCATCCAGGGATGTTACTTCGGCTTTATAGACTATGCTTTTCGTTTGGCAATTATTTTTCAGCGGACACTCACTCGGATTCCTGCAGTTGCAGTTCTCAGTGGTTGGGGTGATTGCGGTTTTCGCTAAAATGTGGTTGTTATGACGAGATATGACGCTCTTTACGTTGGGCATACAGCTATAACTGACTTTCACTGTGTTCCGGTTGAATAACTTGTGTAGAGGATTTGTTTTAGGAAAGTGTTTATCGAGAAGTTGCAGGAAATTACGAGCGATGTTTGTTTTTATGGATTTACTAAACGGGGTGTCAAACCATATAATGTTTATTTGGCGCTTTCGTTTCGTAGATGGTGGGAAAGCAGTGGGGAATACAGTGAAAGCCAGTTATAGTTGTATTCCCAACGTAAAGAGCGTCATATTTCGTCATAATAACCAAATTTTAGCGAAAACTGCAGGAATCCGAGTGAGTGCCCGCTGAAAAATAATTGCCAGACGAAAAGCGTAGTCAAAAATAATAAAAGTAAAAAGTCTTTATTAATAGATCTCAGAACACCCGTCCGAGTTTACATGAAAATTCTACAACATAGTTTACAAGTGATTATAATTTTAATACTAATTAATATAAATGAGATGTAGTTAAAATTCTAAGAAAGGTAAGAATATATACAATGTGAAATTCATATAAAATTGAATAAACAGCGATTTATATAGGAATTCTTAAAACGTTCTGTTCTTATCAGTGGTAACTCATAATTATGTCCTCGAGGTCTAAGTGGTCTTGGTAGTTTATTTGGTAATAACTCTTGCAATGGATTGTTCACATTTGATGTCACTTTATCCCATAACTTCTTGTCTCTTGAACAAATTATTTATTTTATAGAATAACTTTTCGAGGTATAACCATATTTGCGTGCTCTTCCTACAAATTTGTTAAATTTGATTCAGATATTTGCTATAATAGGCGTATCCCCACTGCTTCTCCACCATCTATCCCCACTGCTTCTCCACCATCCCCACTGCTTCTCCACCATCTACGGGCATTCCGATGACTGCCAAATTACAACTGTACAAATCAGCGATCCTCCCTCATTTAACATATTGTCATCTTGTCTGGAACTTTTGTAAAGTGTCGGACAGAAAAAATTGGAAAGAGTACAGGAAAAAGCCTTGAAAGCAGTATTTAACACTAATAATCTTACTTATAATGAGTTACTTTGTCGAGCTAAACTTCCGACATTATATAACAGAAGACTCCAGGACATCGCTGTCCTAATGTATAAGGTAAAGAACAATTTAGCTCTGCCGCATATAATAGAACTATTTAAACAAAAAGAACAGCGTTACGAGTTGCGTAATGCGGACTTCGATCTACCTAGGTTTAAAAGTGTAAGGTATGGAAAGCATTCTATCAGATACTTCGGACCTTATTTGTGGTCCAGGTTAGAAACGCATGAGCGGGAAAATATCAACTTGAAATCATTTATTAACAATATAAGAAAGAAAGATCTGGAGAGTATGTTGGAGGGTGGATGCAAAAACTGCGGACTATGCTCTAACTAAAATAGGGCAAACATATATTACTTAGTGATATTTCTACTTAATATTTATTTTTATTCTAAATCTTGTAATATATATAGACTACTATTTTATATTGAAAGTTAGTGATAGGTAAATACTGTCCCCAATTAGCTATTGTAGCTAAATACATTGACACTTCTACTCCATACTTCATTTCATTCATTCATTCATCCCCACAATTCTACTCCATATGTCAGTACAGACATAACCAATCCTGATGTCATTCCATAATATTTGCATACTCTCATTATATGCATTCTACTACTTGCTTCACTGAATTAACATTCCAAAGTATGTGTGGAAACTGAAGAGGAGCCAAAAGGATTTTACTATATCCTGGTCCATCTTAAAGCGCACAACCGCGTATTCATCTGGTAGGAAACGTTGCAATCTATGTATTGAGGAAAAACTATGTTTAATGAATGCCGATAGAGAAAACCAACTGAATAAGAGTTCGGAAATCTTCGCCAAATGTCGGCATCGCGAGAAATTTTGGGCGTGGAAATTTGAACGCGCGCGCGACCAATGATAATGCGCGTCAGCAAACGACCGAACACGCCATTATAACGAACTGAATTTTAATCGCCTGATGAATGATGATTGCCTTGCAAGAGGCATGAAACTTTAAGTAGCGATAGATATATTTTAAGATAAACAAATAAATAGCTCTGCTGAATACTCTCAGTATTGAGCACTCTTTTATCTATTATGAAGTTACTATTATTATCTATTTGCGGCATTTTTGGCGTTTCAAAACGTACGTTTAGCGTTTCAAAACGTACGTTTTGCCACGCCCCATGTCATGTTTGGACAATGAAACTGACATGTTTTGGGGCTTCGAACGGCATGTTTTGCTACGCACTAGAAAGGTATTAAAAGTAATTCGCACGTTTAAGAGCGAGGTTTAATATTGGACGATGAAATCCGCGGACCAAATTCAAGTGCAAGTTCAGGTGGGAGAAACACGACGTGTTTTTTTCATGACTTCGCAAAATCTGTTTAAGCTGAAGTAATACGAGCAACAAATGTGCGCGATTTTTCGCGCAACATTGTTGCGTTGCATGTTTCAGCAAGATGTTTCGCGTATTACCACCCATGCGTGCAATTTGTCACGCAACAAAATTCCTTGTTGCAAGTTGCGAAAAATTTATCTCGACCCAGGATCTTTCAAAAAGTCGGCGCTTCATAAACAATTCTGATTGGTCAATTTCCGTAATGTTATGCAATATTGCAATGTTTACAAATAAAATGTCGGCAGCTTTTATACAGCAACAAAGAAACGAAGCCTTTCGCTTTTGGGTCTTGCTTTCTTAGCCCAAGAAGACGAAGTTACTATGGATCTCATGTTCTTTTTTAAAGCTGTAAATGGTCTGGTCACAATATCTGAAGATGTTCTTCCTCAACCTATTATTCCAACGAGAGTAACAAGATCATCAAGTAGTAATGAGGTATTATTCCGTCCACAAAAGGGCAGGACTGGTACATTCCAGCGTTCCTATTTCACCCGTGTTACGAGAGTTTGGAACTGTCTCCCAACAAACTTAAGGCATCCAGATACAAGTCTAACTTTATTCAAAAGATTGTTGCGGGACAAAAGCCCTGCACATTTGTTATGATGCAGAGGACCCAAGAACATGGAAGTCTATATGTTTAAATTGTAACTGTTGTCGAAGTATAATATATGTAACTTATATGTTAAAAGGGCCCACAGTGTTTATGTTTTTTCCGCGCCTTCATGATGAGTAATTTTTCTTCAAGGCACAGGTTGCATCTTCTTGCACCGGGTTTATACGACGCTACTTGCTTAATTACAGACCACTTGATGTTAAACTGTCTGTTTTCCATATTCAGTTTCCAAACATGTTTGGATAGCTCAGTGCATTAGCATACTGACTTGAGATGGTTGCGGTATCTTACTTTATAAAGTTATTCGCTGTAATCCCGATATAACTTTTTTTGTCATTGGGGTCTTCCGTAATGACGTCCGCTCGGTATACAACGCTCTTTTTCATGCACTTTCCAGCAAGTGGGCATTCATTAGATTTCTGGCAATTGCACGTTGAAGTATCATTGTTTGTTGCGTCGTTTTTCGTATTGTTCCGAGTTAGGATGCGTTTGTTATGTTTGCGGATAACGTTTTTTATGTTCGTTACGCAGCTGTAGCTGACGCGACAGTGTGGCGGTTAAAAAGTTTGTGCAGTTTGTTTGAGGGTGGGAAGTGTTTGTCAATGAGTTTTAGAAAGTCTGTGCTACGTTCGTTCTGACCTTTTTGCTATATGGCGAGTTATACCATATTATGTTACGTTGTCTGTTTCGTCAATAGAGTTGTCTTGAGTTTGTGTGTACGTTAAGTTTGTGCCAAAGTTACTTTGCTTTAGAGCGTCGTTTTAAGTGGGGACGCTGCGTCGAATGTTTTTTTGTCACATGATAGTTTAATGCGTTTGTTGATGGAGTGTGGCAGTTGGCGTATGATGGAAAGTGGGTGGTTTGATAGTCGGTTAAAGTAAAGCGGGTCGTCATTAGGTTTCCGGTATGGTTTGTATTTACCGTTCGTTAAGTCAAATATCAGATCAAGGAAGTTCACGCTTTTCATGTTGGTTTGCGCTGTGATCCTGAGCCCAAAATCTTCAAAAATGCTGACGAGATCCTTTCTCGCTTTATCCGCAAGTCTGCCCGATGTTGTCTTAAGGGCAGCCAAACCATCATCGCGATATAAGCCAACGTGTGTGCCAAAGCGTTTCTTGAGTGCGTCTAGGATGAAAAGTCCGACAAGCTCGCAGATCTCAGCTCCGTCTAAACTCCCCATTGTCATGGAAAACAGACAGTTTAACATCAAGTGATCTGTAATTAAGCAAGTAGCGTCGTATAAACCCGGTGCAAGAAGATGCAACCTGTGCCTTAAAGAAAAATTACTCATCATGAAAGCGCGGAAAAAACATAAACCTATCTAAATAAACGAACAGAATTATTCACAAACTGCCGACACGTAACTTAACACCTAATTAGACATACAGCCGTAGTATTTATTATTGAATAGTGAATTATATCTGTCAGTTGCCTGATGATCGCAATAGCGTGAAACTCAGAGTAGCGACAACAACATTCAAACCTTTATTGCTTATAATTATATACCGTAAATGCGGCGCTTATTGAATTTTTCTGATCCTGAGTGCGACGCTTAATCGGGAGCGGCGCTTAACCGGGAGCGCGCTTATTAAATATTTTCCGACTAAAGGTTCACCCCAAAAAATGTTATTGCCTAAAAACCTAACAAATTAACAAAACTGTTATGTAAACTATTCAAATATTCGTTTGTAGTTGGGACCCTTTCATTGCTAGTCAATAGCACGGTATAGCAAACTGTATGACTAAGACTGGTTTTCAAAATTTCTGCATGATGACGATGTTTGCATGAATGCCTCTACTAACGTCAAACAGCAAAACTGAAACGACTTATTTAGTGCGATTATTTGTGTATCCTATCAAGCTAGCCGTTTGCTTAAACTCTTTATTACCCCGATTAAGCGCCGCACTATTGCAGACCAGTTGGTCTGAAACAGCCTGGGCCGGACCTACGGGGGGGTGGGGGTTTGGGGGTTTGGGGGGGGGGTTTGGAGTTTCAGTCGGCAGAAGTACTATTTTAGTCGGCAGACAAAAATATTTTTGATGACTAACAGCAATGTAGTCGGTACAAGTTCGTTAGTCAGTCGGTTGAAAGGACTTTACACCCCCTGATAAATTTTCTGAGGACGGCCCTGCTTAAACCTTAAACATTGAGCGCGCAAGGGATGATGGATAACTTCCTATTTAGAGTCTTTAACTCGGGAAATTTGCTTTGTAACAATGCAAGGGCATATAAGAAAGGTCATATATATATCTGACCAGACAAGAAAGAAACTACACCAGCTGTTTGACGATAAATTTGGGCTAAAGATCACGGCGGAAGTGAGTCACCAAACAGTTAACTTTTTAGATATCAACCTCAATCTTGGCGACGGCAGTTACCGCCATTACAGAAAACCAAACAACAACCCGCTATACATTAACAGCCATTCCAACCATCCACCCCCCATCATAAGACAGTTGCCGATATCTGTGAATAAACTAATCAAACAACTTTCATCGGACGAACATTCATTTAATCAATCGGTACCACTGTATCAAAGCGCACTGGAACGAAGCAGCTACCACGAAAAATTACGTTACACAGATAACACCGCCTCTAGAAAACGAAAACGTAATCGGAAGAGAAAGGTTTTGTGGTTCAATCCACCGTACAGCCGCAATGTCGCCACCAACATCGGCAAAACCTTTTTACGCCTCCTAGACATCCATTTCCCTAAATATAGCACCCTGCACAAAATATTCAATAAAAATACGGTGAAGATCAGTTATAGCTGCATGCCAAACGTTAAAAGCGTAATTTCCAGCCACAACGCAAAAGTGCTTTCGAAAAATCTACCAACTAATTCGAAGAAAACACCGAGAAGCAAAGAGGAGCAGACGTGCAATTGCCAGAAAAAGAAAGAGTGTCCTTTGGAAGGCAAATGTATGGTGAACAACATCGTGTACCAGGCAAAGGTGACTACGGAAGACAACGAAACAAAGAAATACATTGGCATGACAGCAACTACGTTCAAGGAACGCTTTAGAAACCATAAAAAATCCTTCAAGAACCAGATATATTCTAACGATACTGAGCTGTCAAAATATGTTTGGGGCTTGAAGAGAAACGGTCGATTGTTCAAAATCACTTGGTCAATTCTAAAGCGTGCCAAGTCGTACAGATCGGGGAGTAAACAATGCAATTTGTGCACCTACGAGAAGCTCCACATCCTGAAAAGTGATACACTGTTAATTTGAGGGTGTTAAAATAGCACCTGTATAGGTGCTAAATTGACACCAAGAGGTGGTGTTAAATATAAAGTGCTATTTTAGCACCGATTTGGGTGCCAATATAGCACCGTTAAGTTGGGTGTCAATTTTAAAGTGCTAATTCAGCACCCGAAATTTTTAACACCTTTCTTGGGCAATAAAATAGCACCTCTTTCATCAGCGAAAGTGCTAAATTTACACCCTTTATAGTGCTAAATATTGGGGTGCTATTTTGACACCTTTTTTGGGTCCTAAATAGCACCTCTTTCATCAGCGAAAGTGCTAAATTTACACCCTTTATAGCGCTAAATATTGGGTGCTATTTTGACACCATCAAAAGTGTTAAACATAGGCCACTATAGAGGTGCTAAATTAACACGATTTTTAGGGTTAAATATATTACGGGTGTTTAAGTCAAATTACAGTTTCACAAAAAATCGCAAGAAAGCCCAAGTAACATATTTCTACGGAATATTGTTTTGAAAAATCGCCATGCATAATATCTTGTGATACTACATGATTATAGACATTTTATATACACAAACTCTATGGTGTTTTGTTGTGTCGCATCTAGTTTGCTGCATACCTTTAAGAGAAACTTTACAGAGAACATTATATTCCTAAAGCATAGAGTCTAAAATATGACACAAAAATCTGAAATGGTAGAAAATACGAGCAATGTTTTTGGGTTGGGAGTTGTCTCTCCTGAAAGAATTCATAGAAATGACATAAGCACGGAAAGACGGACTGGTGTCTAATTTCCTTACTACACGCGCAAAGTTTTCTGGGATAGCGTCACTTTCATTTCAAATTTTAATTTGAAAAATTATGTTGGAAAATACAAGCAATATATTTGCTTTTTCTTCTCGAAATCCACAAGAATTTCAAGAGTTATAGCTCAGGAACGCTGGTATAATATTCAGGTAAGGATATTTCAATGTTTTTATGTAATATAAAGCAATTATAAAGGCAAAAATTTACGGATGTATTCATAAATATTTATGTTGCGTGCGTTGTGTCGCCGTAAGAAAATATTTGAATTTTAACGCGGCAAAAATTCCCTTGTACTGATCAATTTAGTTCAGAATCAAAACGATAATATAAACTACGGCCTACTTAACAATTATATTAATCTATACCATAGAAACTCTGACATTAGAGTAGACTTAAAAGTTATGAATGTTTTTATATATGAATTATGTGATTGTTTCATAAGTTGAGCATTGTTTCAATGAATCAATGTATAGTCTATTAGTACCCTGAGAAAATGTCTTGACAATTTTAAATAATGTGCAACTTCCATAATATTATAATTGTTATTTAATGAGGTATATTTAAAATGCTTCAATAAAACCTACAGGTCATTGAGGTCAATGTAAATGCATGTAGCTGAGTGGATACATGAAATTTTTGGAATTACCCTGTGGGATGAGAAATATTCTGAGGGATATTTCATCCCGAAGGGTAATTTTTTGGGAATACCTTGAGTGAAAGGTCTATAAATGATATATTATACCGAACCTTGTATGACTTTACTTGTACTAGATACTAGAAAACAGGCAATGAAATTAGATGACGGCCTGGGTACGAGCGGGGTATTAAAAACTCAAATTCCCAGCTCAAGCGTGGTATTCGACTCGAATACCATGCCCCGGGGAAACGACTCAGGGTACAGGTATTCACTGAAAAATACCACGGTCATGTGGTACAAGCCTAGTTCTCTGATTGGACAAACTTATTGTGAGGTATAATATTATAATATATAATAACTTTCCCTCCATGCTTTTCGGCACAAACCAACAATATATGATGCCCATATTTGGGGGGGGGGGGGGTGGCTTACTGACCACTGCTCTCGATGATTTTTGTGGACTCTTCCTAACTCAGCTATACCCTGCTTGTTCCTCCAAAGTGTGCTGCCCAGGAGAGCAGGGTGAAGAAAGTATTTACATAGACCTGTGCATCATGCCTAAGGGAGTTTTGGAATCTCAGGAGGCTAACTGTACATAAGCAATAGCTAATTGTATTCTAACTATAACCTGTGTGCTCTATAGTAACACTGGACCTTACCCACTTCTAGTGGGGTCACTAGGGGTGTATTTTGATATGAAACTCACTGCAAGAATATTTATATTGTGTGAGAATTGATTATTTTTTATAGTCTGTGATCTCGTCAAATAGTAGTTAAGTCAGCTATGTCCTGCCTAATGAAAGAGAATATCATATTATTATGTATTATTAGCAGACACCTGTTTAATTGCATTCATTAGAATGATGCAAATATTTTAAGTTAATCTGAATTTTGTATTTACTTATGTACCTTACTTTCAATGTATTTTATAGATAACCTAATTATATGTGATTGTGAAGCTGGAAAAATATTGATGTTTATGTATGGTTCACCTTGGCATCACGACTAAAGTAATAGAGCAACTTTGTATCGCTGAGGAAGATAACGCAAGGAGTTAATGGTCTGCGTCAAGTTGTGTGTGTTTGATATTGGCCATACTGACAGGAGCAAAAGAATAGAGGTATTCTGATCTCAGAAAATGTGGAGTTGCAGTCTTTTGGCATGTCTATAGACTATGGGGAAATTAGTGTAGTAATCATCAGACTCTATAACTGTTGACTTTACCTAATAACAAATTTGTAACCCATTAAACCACAATGATTATAAGGGATTTATAGAAGCACCTTTCTGCTACCCGTAAACGGTTGTAAATAATTCATTTTCTTCATCTGAAAAACGGCAGTAGAATAAAGTGCTTGTATAAATTCCTGATTGTGCATCTTATATTGCAGGTTTACTCTGTCTAATGCCAGACAACTTCACCTGCTAAGGAAAATTGTTAGTTGTTAATGGGTTAACTTAAGCATTGGAGTGACATAGAATAACTCTTCTGACATGCTCCTAGCAAAGTACTAGAATTGCTTGGCATTGCCCAGGGTAAAATAATAGATGTACCTGGTTTCAATAGGTAATTGGTGAGAACATTGCATGAGCATGGCAAGATTTGCCTAAATTTATTACCATTTTAATGTTTAGCTGCAAAGTAATTTTGGAATATTATTAATTCAATTAAAGGATGTTCATATATTTTCAGATTGTGTTGTCTCTTTGCTAAAAAGTGGAGTATATATTTTGGATTTGCTTTGTAGCAATGAGCAAGTTTTTGTTCACACTAGTGCTAAAATAGCACCTAAATCAGGTGCTATTTTGATGAGAATATTCGGGTGTTAAAACAACTCCTAAATCAGTGCTATTTTAACACTACAAAAGGTGTTGTTTTAGCACCGTAACTAGTGTTAAATCAACACCATCAACAGCGGTGTTAAAATAGCACCCAAAAAAGGTGTCATTTTTTACCTAATTTTTTAGCACCACTTTTTGGTGTTAAATTGACACCCCAAAATTAACAGTGTAGAAGTACGCTCCTAAACAAGAGAACTGAAATTTTCTCAAAATGCTGTCATGAGAGGAAATTTTTGGCGGGAAATTACGAGCGCGCGCAAATCAACACTACGCCACCAAGCTAACGAGAGCCCGCTCGCGTCAAAAACAGTTTGAACTTTAACGGTAAAAATCCTGTGTTAACCTGATGATTGCCTTGACCAGGCATGAAACTTTAAGTAGTTAACAAATGTTTGTATAATTTTGATTTATTAAATATTTTATATATATATTTCTAAAATTCATTAATTATTCATAAGCAAAATACAAAGGAAACTCATGACCCGTAGCGGATCTATATATTTGATATAGACTTGCTCAAATTTTCTCCTTCAATTTTTACAGCGTAGATAACATCAATCTTCAAAATTCCAACGCCAGTGAGCGTACAAAACGAGTCATTTTAGAAGTCATATACAAACCTTACAGTTCGGTCTTTATCAGATCTAAAACACTCGGCTGCGCCTCGATGTTTTAAATCTGATAAAGACCTCTTGTGCGGTTTGTATATATTACATATATATATATATATATATATATATATATATATATATACCAATAAGTCCCTTGCAGGACACTTAGCATAACAATAGCGCGATCCAGTGAGCCTAATTTCCTTTTTCATAATGATGTCAAACGCGGATAAACACTTAAGTCTTAATGCGCTGTCTCATGGAAGAATTTTTAGCGACAATTCGTAAAGCCCGCCGCACACTAGAGCTATCAGCTTAGCAAAGTTTCACTCGTGACTGTTGGCGTAAGCAAGTTCCCCCAGTGTGCGGTGGCGTTTTGAGCGCTATTGTTCACGCGTGCCATCGGCACCTGATATTCAACATGTTGAACAATTTTGTGCACGAGTGAACATTTCCTCCAAGTGTGCGCGCGTGCAAAGCTATCGCCTTACAATGTCATACGAATACGCATGCGTAGAAGTGCTAATCGCGACAAATAAAATGGCGGCGAGTAGTGATTTGGTGGCTGAAGCAATATTGGAAGACAAGATAGCTGATTTTTGGCCGGACTATCCTTGTCTATACGACGCAAGGTGTCCTGAATTTAAAAATCGAGATATGCGCGATAAATCTGTTTTTCCAAGTTTTCCAGCCAATTCGTGCATAGATTTATCGCGCATATCTCGATTTTGAAATTCAGGACACCTTACGTCGTATAGACAAGGATAGTCCGGCCAATCTACAAGGATAGTCCGGCCAGCTATCTTGTCTTCCAATATTGCTTCAGCCACCAAATCACTACTCGCCGCCATTTTATTTGTCGCGATTAGCACTTCTACGCATGCGTATTCGTATGACATTGTAAGGCGATAGCTTTGCACGCGCGCACACTTGGAAGAAATGTTCACTCGTGCACAAAATTGTTCAACATGTTGAATATCAGGTGCCGATGGCACGCGTGAACAATAGCGCTCAAAACGCCACCGCACACTGGGGGAACTTGCTTACGCCAACAGTCACGAGTGAAACTTTGCTAAGCTGATAGCTCTAGTGTGCGGCGGGCTTAACGCAAATGATGTTATATGAAATTTTATTGGCTCGGCAACGATTTGAATTGGATAGATAGATAGATAGATAGATAGATTTAATAAAATACTTCGCAGCCATAGGCTGAATTGCGTATTTTTTTTTAGAAGAAAATTTAACTAATTACGAGAATATAAAAGAAGAGTTTATCAAGCCATTATAATGACATTCCATATAAATATTATATATACAAGATGTTTATTACTTTAATATACTATAAAATTTAAAATTATTAAAAATATTAAGTCATTTCAATAGCATTAGATAAATGATTTGCGCCACGAAGCCACAAAAAAACTAGATTGCGAATTGTGAATTGTTGTTAAAATTGTTCCGTGTCACATCGCCTTTACGAATAGCTGGCGCAGAAGTGCTTATCCGCGTTTGACGTCATTATGAAAAAGGTCTATTGACCATTGTTTTTCATTGTTTTGAAAATCCCACTGTTCTGCATCCGTCCCAGCACGGTCCGAAAATACTTCTGAGTCCCCCAGCGGAGATCGAATCGGCGATTTCTTAATTTGAACCACATCTAAAAATTATATGCGTTCAACAATTTTCTCTTGTGCCTTTATAAAGAGAAATGAATGAGCTTTGAAATAACACTAAAAAAACTTTAAGGATTAATATTTTGAAAATTTTGAAGCATAAAAGATGGATTCTGCTTCTTTATACACCCTGTATAGTTTCGGCAGTTATAGTATGCTTGGAAAACAGCATAAGAGATCCTGAGAGGATGAGACATATAAATTGAAATTTGTCAATCAATTTCAAAATATATTTTAATGACGCACTAGAGAAAACAGGTGGCAGAAGCGATATAGCACGTTTCATCTTACAACTGAGTAGAATACATTAAGATCGCTGGCCATTATTCAACTCTATACTGGAAAGCTCTATCCGTTGTAAACATTTCTTTCTTGAGATCCAGTAAGGACCATCCTTAATCCTTTATTGGTCTAGTTATTTTTTTCCTTACAGAAGGAACGCAAAACTTTACTAACTATATTATACATCAGTTCTAAAGGTCCAATATAGACCATTAATTGTACAGTATTATTAAAAAAGAAACTCGGAGAAATCCTGCAGTGTTTGATACTTTTCATTTGAAAGACAGTGTATTTTTTAGTGATATCATATATAAGCATACATGCAGCTGCCATTTAGCCTCTAGTTTCTAGAGTTCAGCGGCTGGCTGTTGTATACATGTTTGACTGAAATCTCACTATAATTATATAATCCTACTTTCTTGAGTTTCTTTGTCCAACCTTCAAAGCCAAATATATTTTTCTTTTTGCTTTGTTCTTGAATTTGTTCTTTTGTTCAAGCTGGTATCATATATGACACTACCAATGCTGCATGTAGGCTTAAGAACGTGTACAGTATGCATACAAGTGTTGTTTTAACTTTTCACATTCACTATGACCAGGGTATTGTAAGATAAACCAGGGGAAGTCAGTGTGGGGGGATATCGAAATACTTCTAACGTCAAGATGCATATCTATGGCTATGAAAGGATTTTTTTTGAAAGTTAAACGTTTGCTGAAGTAGAGTTAATGGTCAGACTAGGGTTGGACTCTTCGACATATTTTCATGCCTTTAATAACTTTCATTCCCTCGGTGCGTAAAATCTTGTTTTTCCAGTAAAAGATTAAGCAGTTAAATGTAGAATTCATTGAGATTATAGTTTTTGACCAACTCGCTGCCAGGGTTACGGTATCAAACGTCGTTGTCTCTGTCCAGGATAGATTTAGGCTTATCCCAAGGTAGACGAACGCTGGAATGGATAGTACCACAAAACAACCGGTTGCTAGCAAGCAACACGATACATTTTTCAAAGAAAACGTATTTTTCATCTCGGGTGGTACTACGTTGTTTCTACGATTTTTCCTTGCGATTCTGAACAGTTTGTAGTTGATGAAGATCATTGGAGGAAAGAGAATAATAAAAAAAATTAGAACACTGACTTGGTTGGAAATAGCAAAGTCGTTTACAGCTATAGCTGTTAAGGTAAGTTTGAGGATAATCAGCATTGCAAGGAGAGTTAAAAGTCTTCTCTTTGTCACTGACGTTCGATGAAAGATAGGATAGTGTGTCGCCAAATATCGATCAAAGTTCATGACAAAAAGAGCGAGTAAAGAAAAAGCGAGGAAATTACTTGTCAACCTTGAGGAAATATACGCCCATCTAGGATATACACCTAACCTTTCAGTCAACCATAACATCGCCATAAGAGCCATGATTGGATGGTTGGTTAAAACCGCAAGCAAATCGCAACAGGACAAAACCATTATCATGAAATAGCATAGTTTCTTGCGAAGTTGCGCGGATCTCCAGAAACTGAGTATGACCAATGAATTCAAACATATCCCTGAGAAAAAGAAGAATACATTCACAGCAAATAGGAATATCAGGTTTATATAACTATTTAACTCCATTGTCGATCGACTCTTCTGAAGAATTGAACATGAAAATATAACCGTCGTGTTTTGACGACAGTATGAATGACAGTGAAGTGGGTATAAATGACATATATAAGTATATATCAATAGACCTTACTGTTGATTCACAATGGCCAATAGCCTCATTTTCGTGTGGTATTTACTCATGTTTCGTGCAGAATAGAGTTAAGAATAAGTTTGTGTTTGGGCTCATTAAAAGATCAACGAGAAACAAATTCGTGCAGGAAACATGGGTATATATATAACCTTCATATGCGTCTGCCATGCCTATTGCCAAAACAGGTAAACTATATGTACCAGGTGTTCAACTATATACACTATATATATATATAAAACCTTAAACCAACTTACTCTATTTATACTGGAAAGCTCTATCAGTGCTAAACTGTTCATTGCAGAGATCCCGTAAGGACCATCTTTAATCTTTTATTGGTCATTGTTCCCCACAGGAGGAAACTTACTACGCCAAGAGGTATTTTTCACCTGGGTTTGGTTGTGCGTGTGTTTGTCTGTAACTGTAAGCACGTACGTACGATAACAAAAAATAATATCAAACAGTTTAATGCGAAAATTTGTGGAACTATAATGGTCATAGGCCAGCACAAGTCGATTTAAACTTTTCTTCAATTTGAGGAATTTACAAAATGTTGTCTTGTTTTGCCGGAATAAAGAAACTGAATGCGTAATTTATTAGTGCATGTATAATTTATGCATGATACTTGACTTACTGTACGGGCGGATGTATGCTGTCCCTGAGTGCCCTCTATTTCTACATCAGTTCTAAACTGTTCTCACTGGCGCACTGTTACTACAGAAATAAACCAGAGTACTCGCAGAAATTCTGCAGTGTCTGATACTTTTCATTTTCACCAACGACGATATTTTAGTGATCTCATATTGGCATGCATGCAGCTGCCATGAAGCGTCTATAGTTACTAATGTCCGGTGCCTAGCTGTTATGTTTGACTGTTATGTCATTTTCTAAATTGAGGTTTTCTTTCTTTGTTCACCTTTACAGCCAAGTTTTATGGGGTTAAAAAAGTTTAGAACAGCCATATACGTGTTGTGTTCACATCCTATAGTCACCATGCATGCAGGGTATATATGAGAAGCCGGTGTGAGGAAAAATTAGATTTCTTAAGTTAAGATGGATAATTAGAATTTTCTTTGTAAAAGTTTGCTGAAGAAGACTTAATTGTCACTGTTTTTAGAGTAGGATTGGACTCTTCGACATATTTCATGCCTTTAATAATTTTTATCCCCTCGGTGCGTAAAATCTTGCTTTTCCAGTAAAAGATTAAGCAGTTAAATGTACAATTCATTGAAACTATTGTTTTAGCCCAGAATCGTGCAAGTTCTGTATCATCAACTATCCCTTTTTGTTTCGACTTTATCCTCAGTCCAATGTAGACGAACGACGGGATTGACAGTACCACAAAACAAGAGACTGCTAGCAAGCAACTCGATATGTTTTTCATCTCAGGTGGTATTCCTTTGTTTCTTCGACTTTTCCTGACGATTGCGAACAATTTGTAGTTTATGAACAACATTGGAGGAACAAATATAATAAAGAAAATTAGAGCATGCATTTGGTTGACATGCGAGTCGTTTACAGAAATTATTCCCAAAGTAAGTTCGATAAAAATTAGTATTGCAAGAAGAGTTGAAAGTCTTCTCTTCGTTACCGATGTTCGATGTAAGATAGGAAAATATGTCGCCAAATACCGATCAAAATTCATGACCAAAAGAGCGAGTAAAGAAACTACCTGGAAAATATTTGATAATGTTAAGGAAATACGCAACCAGCTAGGGTATACGTCTAACTTTCCAGTCAACCATAAAATCGCGGTGAGAGCAAGCAATGGATGATTAGTTAAAACCACAAGCAAATCGCAACAGGACAAAACCATTATCATGAAATAGCATAATTTCTTTCGATATTGCGCAGACCTCCATAAACTGAGTATGACCACGGAATTTAAACATATTCCTGAAAAAAGGAACAAAACGTTCAAAGCAAATAGGAATATCATGTTGATAAAAAAATTGAACTCCATCATTAAACGACATCAACATAAAAATAGGTTCTAAGTCCATGTTACGCACACAATAGGGTTAGGGTTAGGGATTGGGTCGGGATTAGGGTCAAGATCAAAGAGAAATATTCGTGACTCGTAACATGACGTTATAACCTAAAAATAGCACAGTCGTGTTTTAGGTATGACATTATACTTACACTAATGACCGTATAATAGTTTATCATCAGGCAATTTCAGAAAAAGTTTCATTAAACACCATCTGATTAAATATATATATATAATTGCCTTTGTGTTTGTATGAATAGTTGATATAGTTTGAATTTGTTTGAAAATTATTTTATTATTACGTATTATATACTTATACAATCTTTGTTTGATTGGCTACTGTGTACTATAGAGATAATTCGTGACGTCGCGTAATTATGTTACACCTGCAGATAAAAGTTTCTACGTGTAGTATATGACGTCAGTTGTTTACACTTAGAAAAAAAGCAAAGCCATCGCAAATTTTTCAATGAGATTTGTACTGATGTTGTTTTCCCGTTATCTAGTAACATGAGAGGCCAAGCAGGCCTAGCCTAAAAGCGGTATGTATTATTATTATTCAGCATAATAATGCATCATGCTATTATTTATTTACTGAGTCATGTTGCTTTAAAACTTTTGAGTGTTCTAGACAAAGGCAGACCTTTCAGCTCAATTATAATCGTTTACAAAGAATCGTGTCTGTCTTTATAGTGCTCTGCTTAGTTCTTATTATGATGGGTAATAAGATATTTAAATTGTTTTCTTGAATTCGGTTTTCACATTAGATAATTATCAAGGCATAGGTTTGTATTATCTGCCGCGAAGCTGAAAGCTCAGACACACAACCTCGGCCTTGATATAGTTCTCGATATCACGCTCAACTACATTCAATAATGATTAACTGTGAATAGAAACAAGCGTATAAATAAACTTAAAAGCGTATAGAAACAAGATTACGCTTGTATAATACTTCATGTAGAACAGTCACTGAAAAGCCAAAATGAGAAGTGAACATATTAATTAATGCCTGGATCTTGAAACGTATACAATGCAGGATTATTAATCTTTAACATTTACCTTGCTGTACTATAAGATGTCATATTTTTGAGTTATAGAAAGTACATATCTTGTTCTCATTAGAAATATTGGGCATACAGATACACACCTGCTCTAGCAGTTATTAGAGATAACAAGGTGGCCCAAGCGAAAACTCCAAACTAACTTTATTTATATTGTATAACTCTACCAGTTCTAAACTGTTCTTTGTAGAGATCCAGTAAAAAATTAGAGTATTCGAGGAAAACCTTCGGTGTTTGATATACTTTTCATTTTAACCCAGAGTATATTTTAGTAATCTCAGGATATATGAATGCATGCAGCTGCCTTTAAGCACCTAATTTATAGAGTTCCGCGAATAAATGTTTTACACATGTTTGACTGTTGTCTCACTGTATGTATGAATTTATCTTCTCCTCTATTTCACTCTTCAAAGCCTAATATATCTCTCCTTCTTTGTTTGTTCTTGAATTTGTCCTTTTGTTGAACTTGGGCCTTGGTATCACATTAAATTTGATACCACCATTACTGTAGGTTTAACAACGCCTACAGAAAATATATACGTGTAATGTTCACATTCTCAATCACTAGGGTATATGATAAACCATGAGAAGCCGGTGTGAGGAAAATCAAAATTCTAAAATCAAGAAGCATGCATAGATGTTTGTTGGAGAACGCTTCATTGTCAGACTAGGATTGGATTCTTCGACTTATTTTCATGCCTTTAATAACTTTCATTCCTTCGCTGCGTAAAATCTTGTTTTTCCAGTAAAAGACTAAGCAGTTACATGTACCACGAGTCTTGCAAGCTTTACATTATCAGACAACGTCGTTGTCTCCTTCGAGGTTATTCCCAGCCAAATATAGACGAACGCTGGAATGGACATTAGCGACTTTAAGATATGCTAAATCTACGACGCGGACGTGACGAAAAACAATCGGTCGCTGTCTCACAATTTTAGCTACATGGGTAAAAACTATCGACTCCGGTTGTAAACAAAGTCGGAGACGCGAGAAAAGCAAATTACAACTGGTTTCCAAACATTAGCGACTGTTTTTGTATCTGCGAATGTAGATATATTGCTGTCGCCTTGTTAATGGTAAGTTAGCTGACAATCAGCGACAGCCTAGATTAAAATGACGTAATTCTAATGTTACTCTTTGATCTCTATGTACAACTGGATTGATATTGATTATTTCAAGATGGGCGGACTACTGAAGGGCGAGACGATAATTTTAATTTTCTGTACTATTTTGAATATGGCAAGAGTCGAGGGAGTATTTTTAGTAAGTATTGGAAGTGGTTTGATAGCATTTTACGCTGTGGAAATGATTCGCCAATTTACACAAAGTATTGACTTGACTTGACCTGCTATATATCAATGTCATTTGAATCAGGAAACAAGGTAAGCCTTTTTAAATATTGTACGAATATCCTGCATTATTCGAGCTACTATTTCGACAAAGTTCACTCATAAAAGTGTTAAAATAGTGCTGTTTTATACAACCTTTATTCTCAATTATAAAAGACTAAAATCTGATGGTTTCACAATTGTTTTAAACATTGCTCCCATGTGCTATAGGCCCTCATCCCCTTTGTGCACAGGTCTGGGTACGACAGTTGGGTGCGCCTATAAGCAAAATTTTATAGCCGCATGCGCCTATTAAATGTTATAGGTGCTGCGCTTATATGCGGGGTAATAGGGTACACTCATTGAGTGACATTGACCTCATGCAGTGATATCATTATACAATTATGCAAATTATGCAAATACGCATGAGCAGATACATGTACGCTTTGCGGTCCTATTTTTTTGTCACGTCCGCGTCGTAGATTTAGCATATATTAAAGTCTCCAATACCACATAACAAGCGACTGCCAGCAAGCAACTCGATATAGTTTTGAAAGGAAACGTCTTTTTCATCTTCGATGATATTCCGTTGTTTCTACGGCGTTTTCTGGCTATTGTAAACAGTTTCTGGTTGATGAACGACATTGGAAGAAAGAGAATAATTAAAAACATTAGGACAAAAACTTGGCGGGAAATAACAAAGTTGTTTATAATATGCAAAGTAATATGGACAATAATTAGTATTTCAAGAATTAAGAGTGAAAAGTCTTCCCTTCGTTACCGATGTTCGATGAAAGATAGGATAAGATGTCGCCAAATATCGATCAAAATTCATGACCAAAAGAGTGAGTAAAGAAAAAACGAGGAAAATATCTGATAAGCTTAAGGAAATATCCACCCAGGTAGGGTATACATCCAACTTTTCAGTCAATAGTGACATTGCGATAAGAGCTGTCAATGGATGATTAGTTAAAACCACAAGCAAATCGCAACAGGACAAAACCATTATCATGAAATAACATAATTTCTTTCGAAGTTGCGCAGACCTCCATAAACTGAGTATGATCAAAAAATTTAAACACATTCCTGGAACAATACATTCACAGTAAATGTGAATATATGTTGCGAAACCAAGATGGCGTTCAGATGTGTGCTCCTTGGCTTGTATTTTTTTCTAAATTTAGTGAATGTATTGCAAAATATATCTCTTGAAAAACACAGACACGCATTTATCAGTGATACTAGATATCATTTTATCGATAAAAGTCTGATAAAGAGTCTAAAGAGTAAGGGATTGTATTGGGGAACTGAGAAGACATATTGGCTTCGGAGTTAAGTATGACTTTTTGCTTCAGTTTGATTCGTATGCACACAGGACTTTGTGTACTTCACTTATTTTAATAGCGGGTGATATAGCCATCAACCCGGGTCCAATTCAAACGACATGTGCTAATAATAGGCATACTAGAGCTTCGCAAAGGCGGACTAGTGATAATAATTCAGCGAGAAAGCTGTCTGTCCTATATGCAAATGCCAGAAGTATTGTCAACAAGACAACGAAACTAAGCTTAGAAATGAATGTAGAACAATTCGACGTAGTAATTTTAACTGAAACTCATCTAGATAACACGATAGAAGACTCGGAAATATTTCCAAATAATTTCACGGTATTTAGTGAAATTATTTGCCATCGCCTTGGCCGCTATGGAGGGGGAGTTTTAATTGCCGCTAATAGCACATTTAAAATTTATCATAGACAAGATATAGTTTGCACATCAGAGTTATTGTTCGTGGATATTATATTAAATCACAACAAAAGATTGACATTAGGCGTGTTTTATAGACCGCCTAATAAAGATTTACAACCTCTTAGTGAACTACAGACGATTCTCAATGATATTACGACAGATGAAATTATTATTTTGGGAGATTTTAATTTAGCTGACGTCGATTGGATAAATATTAAATCACAAAAGGACACTTGATAGAGATTATTCATGATAATTTTCTGACGCAGATGGTACATTAACCGACAAGAGACAAAAATATTTTAGATCTTATTTTAACGACCTCAGTGGATTATGTACAAGATGTGGAAGTGGGTGACCCTTTCTCTGACCATAATTAGATAACTTTCAAAATATATTGTAACCCGTATGAGAATAGGAAATCAAGGAGACAGTTTTACTGTTATAAGAGAGCAGATTGGAACAAATTGAAAGAGCTACTTTCTCTAACCCCTTGGGAACTTGCGTGGGATGATGAGGGTATTAACAATAGTTGGCTCGCGTGGAAAGATCTTTTGTTGACCGCCATAGATGAGTGCATTCCAAAAGTAAATGCCAAGGAAAAGTATAATCCCCCATGGATAAGTAGGGAATTAGTCAAGTTGTGTAGAAAAAAGAAAACGGCTTTTAAAAGAGCGAAAAAGTCAGGGAAATCTCGCGACTGGAATTATTACAAAAAACTTAATGTATTGGTAAAAGGAATTGTAATTCAGCGCGGCGAAAGTATATAACTTATTTATCAGAGGAAATAACACAGAATAACAGCAAACCGTTTTGGCAGTATGTAAACTCAAAACGTAAAGGAACTAATGACCTTGTTTTATTAAAACTGGGGGAAAATGAGATCACCGATGATATGGATATCGCAGAATCTATAAATACATATTTCTCTTCTGTTTTTACAGAAGAAAACCTTCAAGATTTTCCAACAATGGACCGTATTGTGCACGATGAGTTGAGCAATGTTGACTGTACAGATGATGAAATCGAAAGCTATTTAAAAAATTTGGAAGTTAATAAGTCTCCGGGGCCGGATACAATTTCACCTCGGATTCTAAAGGAATGCGCCTCCCAGTGATCGCCATCTCTAACCAGATTGTTCAATAGGTCCTTTTTTTCTGGTACACTTCCGCATGTTTAGAAATTAGCCAATATAGCCCCAATACACAAGAAAGGTTCAAAACATAAACGAGAAAATTATAGACAAATATCCCTCACGTTCATTATCGTGAAAATAGGGGAGAGAATTGTTCGAGCAGGATGTATGAAATTTTGGAGCGCCCATCGAGTATTTAATCCAAACCAATTCGATTACCTTTGTCAAAAATCTACCGTGTCTCAATTGCTGCTGAGCTACAACGACTAGGCTAAAGCAAGAAATGAAGGTAATACTACAGATGTAGTATTTCTTGACTTTGCGAAAGCGTTCGATAGCGTCCCTCATGAACGTCTCCTATATAAACTGGAACAGTATGGTATGTTTAGAAATTTCCTTGTAGGTCGTCAACAGAGGGTAGTGGTCCGAGGTTCATGTTCATCATGGTCTAGTGTTAAATCAGGGGTTCCGCAAGGTACAATTTTGGGACCTATCCTCTTCTTAATTTATATAAATGACCTGCCGGACGACATTGCCAGTGAGATAAAGTTATTTGCTGATGACACTAAAGTTTATCGGGTACTCAAAGATATAGATGGCGATGAGCTTCAATTGGATTTGGATAAAATGAGCAACTGGACGAATACTTGGCAATTACGCTTTAATCCTAATAAGTGCGAGGTTATGAGAATTACCCATCGTCAAGATTTTTCAACTCCTGTGTATTATTTATCTACTAGAAATACATGCATGCAGAATCCCCTCGCCATTTGAACCAAACAATTTACTCCCCAAAAGTTATTGTAACATGAAGTACTGTGTCGACGAATATGTAACCATGGCAGAGCTTCCACTCGGAAGGAAATTTCCTTCCAAATTAAAAGGATATTTTGGCATTTGGAAGGAAAAATAAGAGGAAATGAGATTTGGAAGGAAATTGGAAGGAAATTTGGCCATTTCGAAGGAAAAGGGAAGGAAATTTTACAATTTAAACTTTTTCAGTAATTTCTAGTAATTAATGGTTAAACACTTTATTATGAACTTTTGAGTTAAAAAACATGTATAAAAATAATACATCGAATATTTACATAACCATCAAGGATGAATGGGGGTAATTTGGGACTTAACAGGTCTTCAGTGGGTGAGAATGGGTGAGTAGAGTACTTGTACATAAATAACACGGGCTCAATTTTTTTCGCGGGTTTTTATAAACTAAAAACAAACAGTCGAAAAAAGGGAAACTGTAATATCTAAACCAAAAGAAAGTAATTTGTAAATTATGATGGCTTATATTGAGTCAACTTCTGAGTCAAGCTCATCAGAGGATGAAGCTTCAAGTAGTTGTCAACTGCAAACGGGTAGAAAGCGTGCAGGACAAGTGCCTGGTCCAAAAGCAGCTGCGAAAAAATACTGCAGTACACCTTCAATTTACATCGGGAGTACAGTACAATATATACAAAATTTATTATACTATTTTAAAAAAAATTGGAAGGAAAATTGGAAGGAAAAATGGAAGGAAATTTAGGATTTTGGGAAGGAAATTCTGCGAAAAAAAAGGACAAAAACGAGAAATTTTACTTTGCCAAAGTGGAAGCACTGAACCATGGTAACACGCAACATTATATATTTTTTATATTTTAATTTGTACAAAATATTATTTTGTTTTTAACTGTAAAATTATCAATTGCCCAACTATATAAAGTGGGTATATGCTATTATGTACTCTTTTAGCTTTGATTTACTGTAACATTCAACCTTAGACGTTCACACAACGTTTCGAAATTTTCAAAAAACTTCAACTGCTTTTCGAGGAGTATTTTTATACTTCGCACTTGAGATTTAATATTTCTTTTATTTTTCTATAACATATTTGAATCAATACTAAAATCAACTCCTAAAGATCAATCAATGTTGTATTGACCACACAGAATGATCTACACATTTTCAAATTCACAAACTATACTGCATGCTATGTTAAAAAATCGGCAAAGCATGAAAGCAAGCATGCAAAAAAACAGCAAAATAGACACTTGCCTGTTTAAAATGCTCCTTTTTCGGTCTTTCGACTGTTTTTCCTCTTGTTAATTTTTCCTCTTGTTTTGTAGAGTTAACATATAAGCTTACTTACATAGAGACTTACTTATAAAATGAGTGCAAAACTATTTTTGAAAAACGTTTGCAAAATGGAAGTCTTCTCTCGGCTTGAACTTGCGCATGCGCATAACTTACGAAAAGGTCGAGTCCCGTCCCGTCCCGTCCCGTCCCGTCCCGTCCATGACAATAGACAGCTTTAGCAAACACAACGCGACGTCAAAGAGGACGTGAAAATGGCGTAAAAATGGCGTGATATGCCCATCTATGGATGTGCCCACGCCATTTTTACGCCATTTTCACGTCCTCTTTGACGTCGCGTTGTGTTTGCTAAAGCTGCCTAATACAAAATGGCGGACGACTTTGCATTCCACAATGTTTTCACATACCCGGGTGTAAATATCCGAGCGGAATTAGTACCCTCGCACGGCGCTTCGCGCTGGCTCGGGGACAAAGAAACTCAAGGTGGTTAATCAATTTAAAGATTTGGCTATCAGAATATCAAATCATTTAACCTGGAGTGATCAAGTCAACTCAGTAGTTAATAAAGCCAATCGTGTGTTAGGAATCATTAAGCGGACGGTAGGAACTTCAAATATGAACGTTTTCATGCTTTTATATAAGACTCTAGTAAGACCTATTTTGGAGTATGCTGTGCCTATGTGGTCACCTCATTTGGTGAAAGATGTAAAGGCCTTGGAAAGTGTACAAAGAAGAGCCTCAAGGATGGCGTTAAATCAAAAATGTGGAAAAATGCCCTATGACAGTCGATGTGAAATTCTAAATCTAGATACACTGCAAAAGCGTAGGGAATATTTTTCACTAATAGAGTGTTATAAGACGGTGTTCGGACTTAATGGTATTTCATTTGATGAAGTTTTTGAATTTAGACATATTCGAAAAACTCGATGTAATCATAAATATACATTATACTCAAAACTATCTAGAGTAAATTGCTTTCAACATTCTTTTTTTGTCAGAATTATAAATTTGTGGAATGGTTTATCAGCGCCTGTTGCTGAGGCTGATAGGCTTTCACTTTTTAAAAGTAGATTGAAAGAGCATATGGACATGTACTCTTAGGAACTGATGATTGAAAAATATTTTTTAACGTAGATTTAGTGTAGTAGGCAAGGGGAACTACTCGAATAGGGTCAACCTCATGGTTCTCCTGCAAGAACATTGGAATTACAATAAGTTGTATCTCTGTATCTTAAATAAATTATTATTGTATTGTATTGTATTGTAAATATAAATATCAGGTTGATGGAAAGGTTGAACGCCATCATTAACCAACTTGAACATAAAATAACACCGTCGTGTTTTAAGTATGACATTATATTTACACTAATGACTTCACTCTATCATCTGACAATTTCATACAAAGTTTCATTAAACACCATCTGATTAAATAAATCATTGCCTTTGTGTTGTTTGAAAATTGATAATATTATTACGCATTATACTTTACAATCTCTGTTTTGATTGGCTACTGGCAACTATACAGATAATTCGTGTGTAATGATGTCACGCCTGGAGATAAAAGTTTACACGTGTAGATTTATGACGTCAGTTGTTTACACTGAAAAAGAAACAAAGCCACGGCAAATTCTTGAAAGAAATTTGTACTGATGTTGTTTTCCCGTTATCTAGTACCACGAGAGGCCAAACAGACCTAAACGCGATATGCACAATTTTATTCAGCATCAATAATGCATGTGTTATTATTTATTCAAGCATTTGAGTGTTCTAAGCAATTTAATTCGTTTACAAAGAATGGTGTTTGTATTTACACTGTTTTGCTTAGTTCTTCTTATGATGCGTGGTAAAATATTTATATATAAATTTGAATTTTTCGGTTTTCGCGTTAGATAATTATCAAGGCATCGGTTTGTGTTATCTTCCGAAGCCGAAAGCTGAGACACACAACCTCGGCATTGCACTAGCTAAATAAATAATAAGCTATGGAGCTACCCAGTCTCCAACGCTATTTACCATGCCGCAAAATTAAAATTTTTGTGCAGTGATAAAATTCCTTAAGATAATCCCTGTACCATAGAGAATCACATTCGGGGCCTTGCTTCATTTGGTTAGTCAAAAGACTCCTATGGGGCACTATACTGGAGGAATTACCAGCGGAAGTTAGGCGAAACCTAGCCTGAGAACATCATACGTTAGAATGGTCAATCGATCAAGTGCGAGACGCCCTCCTTAAAGAAATCAAAATCCTTGAAGCCGGTCTAGCTCAACATTGATAAAACCGTATCTGAGTATAGTTCACCCCACAATCCTACAGCTACATTTCAAACTTGCGTAAGGGGGGCATCCATACAGGGAGAAGAAATCAAGGTGACAAGGTGATACTCTTCGCTTCGGTGCGACGTAGTGACTGATCCAGAAAAACGATTAGCAATTATCAAACAAGCAAACTTATGTTTCAATTGCATTGGTCACCACAAACTGCCACAGTGTAAATCAAAATACCGGTGCAGAACATGTACACGCAAAACCACACCTGCTTGTGTAACCCTGAGAAATCAGCTAACAAAAATTCTTAGAACCACTGAGTATTTTAATAAAATACAAAACAAGGGTAACTCTAACTAGATTATATATCAAAAGCAGTATTTATATGAAGAAATATGATACATTAGGTTGATTAATAATTAAAATATGATACAATTAGTTTGATTAATGATTAAAATATGATACAATTAGTTTGAACATATGAAAGCTCTTTTAGAAATGAATCTCGACGATGACGCATGAGTCTAATCAAACCAGATGTATAATGGCTGAACATGTTTTTCACAATACTAAAATCATAGATAAATCTAACCATTGGTCCCTTTTGCTTTTTCAAGAATCCCTCGCTATTCAAAGATATAAACCTGAACTTAATCATGGAATTAAAGCTTCTAAAGAACTTATCATATTTAACTAATTCAATAAGAATCAACCTAATGTATCATATTTCTTCATATAAATACTGCTTTTGATATATAATCTAGTTAGTTTATCCTGATGATGACTGAAACATAGTCGAAACGTAGATAAATATTAAAATGTTATCAATTTTTGCAGCTAACAAAGATACCGCCACGCCAGAACAGGCAAAAGAGGCGCAAGGGGAACAGTCTGTCCATCCTACGCTCCTCCTGCTGCCTCATCAAATATTCTGTTTGACGAGGGGGCTCCGTGTTCCTTTACTTCCCGTGAATTAGCTAACTAGTAAATTATGAAAAAAAATTTGAAATACTGTTTTCTTGTTGGTTTCTACTAAAACAATTAGATTATTCGCTCTCGATTTCTATGAGATGTTAGTAGAAATTTCCAGGTGACTATCGATTTTCCTGCATTCTGATTGGTCCAAATTGAGCCTCTAAAAAGTGATAGTCACTGGTCAGTGACTATCACTATTTTTCAAAATGGCTTCTTCGCAAGCTGCCGAATTTAAAACCAAAATCGTTTTTTGAGCCTGATTCGAAGTTTTAAATGAAAAAAAACTGCCGCTAAATTAAAGGAGGATATATTTTTGACATTTTTAAAGATAAGCAATAACAAATACACTATTTTTCTTCCACGAAAGGCAGCGTTTTCTCGCTGTTGAAATGTATAAAACTTTTACCGTACGGCTCAACCACTCAAGTGTTTATTTTGAAAATTATTCGTTTTATCCTCATTTATATCGTTATATTCAGCAAACACCTAGCTGTGATATATTTTTAAAACCATTCTACTTTGTATTTGAGCCCTTCCAAAGTATTTTTCTCACGAAATTGTTTGTTTTTTCGATATATTTTTGACACTCGTCTTTTGCCGGCATGTTTTTAATAACCGGCCGCTGAGAAAAGCGCTGAATTTTGTCCTATAGCCTTTTCAACTGACCTCATAACTTTCTGTGTTTGTTTTTCTCTTTGAAATTTCTACTAAAACAATTAGTCGCCTCAGGCTCGGTGATTACAAGCCTATAGTCACTTCGCCTTCGGCTCAGTGACTATATGCTTGTAATCACCTCGCCTTCGGCGACTAATTGTTAAATAGATAACTATCACCTCATAGAAATCTTGAGCTCATAATCTAATTGTTAAATAGATTTATTGTCTTCCTTTGATCACCCTTTAAAGCCAAATAATTATATTTTTCTTGTTTTGTTCTCGAATTTGTTCTTTTGTTCGACTTGGTATCACATATGATACCACTAGCGATGTAGGTTTAAGAACGTTTACAAAAAACGTATACGCGTATAGCATTCACATTCACAGTCACCAGGGTATACATGATATACTTTGAGAAGCCGCTGTGAGGAAAATCAAATTCTAAAGTCAAGCTGCATACATGGAATTTCTTTCGAAAGTTAAAAGTTTGCTGCTGAAAAGGCTTAATTGTCACTCCAGGATTGGACTCTTCGCACGGCCGCAGGTTCGATTCCTGCCAGGGACCTATCGCAGCTGTTCCTGGTTAGGTCTAATAAATGTATATAATTTACACTCAATAATTTTCCATCTACAAAACCCTTCAATTATTATTCAATCGAGTGAGATGCCAACAAAATCTAGACACGTATTTTCATGCCTTTAATAACTTTCCTTCCCTCGGCGCGTAAAATCTTGTTTTTCCAGTAAAATATTAAACAGTTAAATGTTGAATTCATTGAGCCTATGGTTTTAGCCCAGAGTTCTGCTGAGGCTGCATCATCCAAAGTAAATGTTTTCTCTTTCAAGTTGATGCTTAGCCCAATGTACACAAACCATGGAATGGATAGTAAAAAAAAACAAGCGACTGCTAGCAAGCAACTCGATATATTTTTCAAGGAAAACCTCTTTTTCATCTCGGGTGAAATTTCGTTGTTTTTACGACTTTTCCTGGCGATTGTAAACAGTTTATAGTTGATGAACAACATTGGAGGAACGAGAATAATAAGAAAAATTAGAGCAGCAACCTGACCGGAAATAACAACTACCGCAAAGTCTTTTTCAGATATCACCACCAAAGTAACTAGGACAATAATTAGTACTGCAAGAAGAGATAAAAGTCTTCCCTTCGTTACCGATGTTCGATGAAATATAGGATAAGATGTCGCCAAATATCGATCAAAGTTCATGACCAAAAGAGTGAGTAAAGAAATACCGAGGAAAAGATTTGATAAAGTTAAGGAAATATCCACCCAGGTTGGGTGTACATTAAACTTTCCAGTCAACCATAACATCGCAATAAGAGCCGTCAATGGATGATTAGTTAAAACCACAAGCAAATCACAACAGGACAAAACCATTATCATGAAATAACATAATTTCTTTCGAAGTTGCGCAGACCTCCATAAACTGAGTATGACCAAGGAATTTAAACATATTCCTGAGAAAAAGAACAATACATTCGCAGCAAATATATATATCAGGTTGATGAAAAGGTTGAACTCCATCATTAAGCGACTTGAAAATAAAATAACGTTGACACCGTCGTGTTTTAAGTATGACATCAGGACATTATACTTCATTAATGACTTCATAATAGTCTATCATCAGACAATGTCAGAAAAACTTTCATTAAGCACCATCTGATTAAATATATAATTGCTTTTGTTTCTGTATGAATAGTTGATATAGTTTAAATTTGTTTCAAAATTGACATGATTATTATGCGTTATAATTAATCTCTGTTTTGATTGGCTCTTCGCTACTATAAAAGATCATTCGTAATTTGTCACGTAATTATGATATCACACCTGCAGATAACAGGATGTACCTGTAGACTTATGACGTCTGTTTGTTTACACTCAGGAAAAAAAACAAAGTCACGGCAAGTTCTTGAATGAGATTTGTACTGACGTTGTTTTCCCGTTATCTAGTATTATGAGAGGCCAAACAGGCCTAAAAGCGATAAGTATTATTTTTATTCAGCATCAATAATGCATCATGCTATTATTTATTTAAAATCATGTAACAGTTGCTTTAAAACCTTTGGGTGTTCTAGACAATGGCAGACCTTTCAGCGCAATTCAAGTCGTTTACAAAGAATCGTGTCAGTCTTAATACTGTTTTGCTTAGTTCCTCTTACGAGTTAGATGCGTAATAAAATATTTATATTATTTTATTGAATTCGCGTTAGATGATTATCAACTATCAAGGCATCGGTTTGTGTTATCTGCCGAAGCTAAACTGATAAACATTACCTCGGCCTTGATATAATTCTCGATATCACGCTCAACCTCATTCAATAATGATTAATTACGAGAAGTATTATAAAGTGAAGTGTATGGACCTACTGCAGCAGTTATTAGAGATAACAGTAGCCCAAGCGAGAAGCTCAAGTGCTCGACTATAAAGTGTTCATTAAAAACCTAAATTATAAACTAACTCTATTTATACTGGATAAGTCTATCAGTTCTGAACTGTTCTTTCTAGAGATCCAGTAAAAAATTAGATTACTCGAAGAGAACGTGCAATTGTGCTGTGTTTGATATACTTTAATTTTACCAAAAAGTATATTTTAGTGATCTCATGAGGCATGCAGCTGCCATTAACTGTCTACAGGGTATCCTAGTCGTTGACAACTTTTTGTTCATTTTAATTTAAGAAAATTTATTTACGTTATAATTTATATGTCGACTGAACATATAGTGTGTTTCAGTAAACATAAAACAGTTCTAACAGTAGCAGAGTACAGATTGTTCAATTCTTTCAATTGCCTATGTTTATACATTGAAATATAAACAGACTTCAAACTTGTTACATTGACGTTTGATTTAAAACACACGAGCATATTTTATCCAAGCTTTTTTAATCAGATTATAGTCAATAGATGATATATCAGATCTCATATTTGCACAATGACATGAATAAAGCTAAAAATATATTCATACTTGTAGGGAATAAGGTTTGAGGTGTTACCAAGTCGAAATCTGAAATTTTGAGTGAAAAAAATGGGGGATTCTTAACTCGAAATCGCGGTCATTTGACTTCGAACGATGAAACGATTACCGATAGTTCTGTTGCTATGAGACAGAGCTTTTTGCTCTGATTGGCAATCGACAACGTTTCCTAAAGTAGTCAGCCAATGAGCGAACGTAAGAGATGCAGATGTTTTGGGGTTTTGCAATGAACGAACTAAGCAAACAGCAAAGCGCAAGGTAAAAACATGCTATTTGACAAAATGTAGGTAAATTTTTCGTGTTAATGCGATCAAGATTATCTATATTCTATTGTTCTTTGTTTGGTTTGACTATCGTGCCTATATTCATTGTTTTGTCATGTGTGATTGATTAAATGTAATAATATACCACATGATGTCACAATTTATCTATTTGTGAAAACATCTGGATTTCGTATAGTCATTTCGAAAATAAAATATTAAAAGAAAACTAAAATAGCATATAACAAGTACAGATATATCAGAATTTTCTTTTAACTTTTTACTAGGGGTACTTAGCGGAAAAATACTACAGCTGTGCAATTAATTCTGAAATTGCGCACATACGGGAAACTTCCTTTCGACCAATCAAAGCATTTGTTTACATGCTCTGGCGTCATATGACGTTATTTCGTAAAAGACGAGAATAGACCTTTTATACTATCTGTGTTGCCGGACTGGCTAGTGGGCTTGCTAAAATGATATTAAAAGGAAATTACACTTGTTCTCATAGTATTAATGATGAAAAATCACTCTTGTGTTTACGAAATATTCATAATATAAATATTTCGCCAAACACGCGTGAGATTATTCATTAATACTTCTAGCGCCGTGTAATTTCCTATAGTGCTATACTAATATTCTAATCGGTACACAAACTCACGGTCGTTTAAAAACTAGGTTTCTATTTCAAACAGTGTTTGGGCATAGAATAAGGATGTCTAGAAGGACCACTCGAGTCGGCGCTTTTGAAGTTTTTGTCCACGCGCATGTCGCCTCACGCATCTCGGCCGCCATCTTCCTGGCCAGTCGATTTCTCGTAAACAATAGGACGAAAGCAAGGAATATCAAGGAAAAAGTGCCTATTATATGTCTTGTATCGCAAGGGTATGAAAATATCAGGTAAGTAGTCCTTTTACATTCGAGTGTAATTAACACAACTACTAGAAAAGTTACCTTTTCGGATCATGCAGAAAGACATCTGTCCTCCCTGTCAGAAACTATTTTAACTCTAATGCTCGTTTAATCATCGCTTCATAATCAATGTCAAACAACTGTATCATATCAAAAACTTGTCCTGGGTTATTTTTCATCAATATAATTATACAGATGATTTTACAGCATTGAACATTTGTTAAACATGGGCAAAATTAGTTATTTTTAGAAATAAAAAGCAGCGGACATAAACATGCTCTATTTTCAAAATATTTAATTGCTATTTTTATGAGTCAGATAATTTCGAAGTCCTATTTGTCAATTTGTGCTCTTCTTACATTTACAAAACAAGTTAAATTCGCACAACTTTCCAATAAGTTAACAACATTTCTTTGCAAGAGACTCTGGGTGTGTCCAAGTCATATTCAGAGCACTTACTACACAAAATTACAGCATTAATCCCATTAATGTGCAAGATTCTCCCCTTGACAAGTAAAATTATCTGGCGTTAGACATATTAAAATAATAAGGTAGGGTCCATTGGGGGTGCATTGGGGTGCAATGGGTGTGCAATGCAGCTTATAATGGGTTAAAATTGGCAAGTTTACTATAAGATGGGCCAGCCAGCATTAAATAGCATGTAGGTAGAAAAGGTTGCCCGTGATAGAAAAGGTTGCCCTACTGTGAAACATACCCAATACTCAATGATGTATACAACTACGTAAAATTTACTAAGATATGTACAATTATGGAAGCTCGTTATAAAATTATATATACTACAGTTTTCATCAAGAAAGTACGTAGTAAATCGCATCGCCATTTGTCTTTTGTGTGGTTTCTTAATTTTACCAATTCTTTATTGAACGATGTTTCAGCATTAACCATCTTCAAATCTTCCCAGGTAAAGAAGAAGGTATGCTATTTTCTTATCCTTCTTCAATCCATAGCGGACTTGGGTGTGGGACTGGTTGGCCTTCCTTTGTTTATTTATTATTTGGCAACCGAACTTAACGGGCACGTGGACTGTTTCGCTGGTGTATTTGTAACAAGCTCGTGCTCTTTCCAAGTTCATTTTCCTCATCAGTATTATGTGCAAAATATATATTGGTGTATTACATCCGTATGCGTATGCTAAACTTGTCACGAAGTTTCGTGTTTTGGTTTGTATAGGCATCCGCCGGATTCTTACTTTGTTATTTTGGACGGAGTTATCATTTATTGTTTGGAAAGCGTTTGAAATAACGTCTGCTATTGAGATATCCATCTTTTTACTAATAGCTGGTTTTGTTTATGTGCGAACTTTCCTCGTTATCAGGAGGATGCGAATTTGAGACTTTGAGAGAACTCCAGCAAATTTGAGGAGCAAGCGGAAAGTGTTTCAAGAGATTAAACGTGCTCAGTTATTTCTTATCGTTGTGATTTGCTACGTCGTTTGTCTGTTACCCACTGTATTGCATATGGTCTATTATAATCTGAGTCGTTTCGATGTACGTGCGATTTCATCGTGGGCTTCAGCTTTAATCATGTTCAATTCAGCTCTCAGTTCCATTATTTTCTTTTGGACTAAGAAAGTGCCAAGAACGGAGGCGTTGAAGTTTTTGAAGGTAAAATTTCAAAAACTTTTAAACTATATCTGTGTTGGTTTGCTAGTGGGCTTGCTAAAATGATATTTAAAGACAATTACACTTGCATTTGTTCTCGAAGTATTAAAGAAAATCACACTTTTATTTGGCGAAATATTCATGACACCGCAGGTGCTTACATTGTCGATATTATAAATATTTCGCCAAACACGCGTACGATTTTTCATTAATACTTCTCGAAAGGTGTAATTTCCTACACTAATTTACATTTATTCAACATTTAATCATTTTTGCTTGATATTTGTTTTATTAATTAATTAATATATTTATGTTTAATTTTATAAATTTATTAAAAAAGAGTAGGCTATGCCTTTTCTTTTATTTACAGCCAAACCGAAAGCTCCAGTTCTAAAACAGTTTACAATATTGTTAAACACAAGGTTGATCTCAAAACTGCATAATTGACCAAATAGGTAAATGTGAAGTGAGAACAACTTCTACAATGAAGATTATTGTCATTTACTAGTTGTGTTTCAGTCTTGACTTTCTTGTATTTCTTGACTTTCAGTTGCTCTCTTAATTTCTTTCCTGAAACCTAGGTAATATATCCTCATGTTTCGTACACGAATATAATTATCTTGGATCTTGACCCCAATCCCAACCCAATCCCTAACTCTAACTCTATTGTGCGCGAAATATGAGAATATAACCCAATGCATTGTTTTCATTTCAGTGCATTTTTTCCTCTAGTGCCATATTGTATGAGGCAAGTTCATTTCTTGCAACAATACTGTAGCAGTAATTAATTCTTGCTCAATTTCAGGGCACTTTCCTTTACAGTCTCGGCAAGACGGTTGGAAGGTAATTTATCTTTAGAACTGTTGTTCCTGTTGGAGCCTATCTATTTTTATGTTTTGCACTGTTGTGCCTTTTCAAATCACATCTATTTTTGTAAACCTTGTCACATTCTTTGCCAAAGATTGTCCATGAATGCAATCAGTTCATCCTCGCAGATAAATATGACACCCCGTTAAATACAGCATATCTTTCAACAACTATGGAATGAAGTATAAACGACAATTGAAGCTGTGATATGTGAGAAAAAACTTTGTTGTGTCCACCCCGTCTGTGTAAACAACCTTGTCGTTTCAGCAAATTGATCTTAGTGCAGTTAAACTAAATAAGGCTACAGCTCAACACTTGCGCTCCTCTTAATAAGCTATACTATATGTGTGCTTATTTTGACACCTCACATCTATTAATCCCTTGACGTTGTAAATATTAACAATTTCCTCAAAATATGTCACTTATACCTGCCTCGTTCTTAAATTATACGTGTTAACTATGACCAAAAAAAAATTCTTGCAATTTCATCTTTAAACTTTAAGTTTAAATTGTCTTGAAATTAATTCCGTGTTTCTTAGGTGTTTAAAAGAATAAGAGAAAAGTTACCGGTTGCACACAGTGGCGCCGTGGCCGGGGGGGCCAGGGGGGGCCATGCCCCCCCCCCTACCGTTGAGACCCGTCGGAAAATCGGAAATTTGTTATGTTGTCGGAATCGTAATGGTGAAGCATACCTGCAAATACGAATGCTAAAACATGGTGATGAAATATCGGAAATGAAACTCAGTTAACGTTTTTAGAATATTAGTTATAGAATAGGTAATATTCATAAAATTTAACAACATTGGGATAGATTGTCGGTATTTACATGTATTAACAGTACAGTCCGGGAAAATTTTTTTAGACCCCTCCCCCGGTCGACAACAAAAGCAATAATTAATCTTCCAAATATTGTCGGAAAATAGTGAGCTTGGGCCCCCCTAAAACAAGGGACCCACGGCGCCCCTGGTTGCACAGCAACTTCAGCATAAAATCGAATCGGCCACACAATTGAGGTAAAGTTACTAAATAATCGAATAACAATATAACACTTACATCGGCAATTGCTTGTTCAATTCCAACTGAATATCTTCATATCTTCTAAAATACTTAATATGGCATCAAAATCATCATCAGAAAGATAGTCATTAGAGTTTATGGGTTGAGAATCCGCCATATTGAAGGAACTGTGTGCACGCTTATTGACGGTTTTAACACGTCATTGACTTTCAACATCATTGGCGCAAGGATAAATATGCCTTTGAAGTTTGCCGCGTTTCCTAACTATCTCCTCTATTAGCTATGATGTTTCTTAACAACTCAAAATACATTGCGGTTGAAAGTCTGGCATGTGTAGAAAGTATGTTTAACATACCGTTATTATAAGAACTTGATGTAATAATAGCATTTCCACCAACGGCGACAGTACAACAGAGCATTAAAAAGAAAAGAGGTCTTCGCCGACCAAACCTAGCAAAGAAATGATCAAAGCACTGCTCTATACTGTACTCTTTCAAGAAATGGAAAATTAACTACTTGCATTCGAGTTTTGGACAATAATTCGTTTTTGAGAAATAACTAAACAGCATCTAAAATGTAAATTGATATATTTACTTGAAAAAATATCAAATCAATAAATATCTATAAATTTTTCAAAAAATGACGTTACTGCCTTTTGCTATGGCAGCAATGAGGTTTGACATTTTTGAAAGTGCCAAATATTAACATATATTCAACGGTCTATTAAATATCCATTTTGATCATCAATAATTGTACTGTATATAATCTACGATTCCTTCAAAATTTAATATATTATATTCATCTGCATATACATCGCTTTGATCACTCAGGAAAGCATAAATTTTCTGTGACGAATGCATTTCCGAAAATTTCTATGGCAAGGTCGGCTATATTTTAATGCTTTTTGTGAAAATACTAATGTTCATAAAACTAGCCGTTGTGTACGAATTGGTAGACCTTAGAAGTGCTTACGTCACGTAATTTTTAATACATGATACCACAGACAATCCAGACGACAGGGACTGGAAACGCACGCTAATGTTGCTGACGCGGCATCCGTGATACGCTTTTTAGCACGTCATTCTGTCAGTTTCCGCGGCAACCGGCATCAAAATCGGAAGAAAAAGATGCGATCCTGCATTATTTTTGCCGATTTTATATAATGTGCATACATAGCAGGGAGATTTTTCAAAAGTAAGTACTGTACTAAAATGGGGCACGTAAAATGGATCCCTATCTAAGTAGTTCTCCTTCAAACCCTGTAACTTGAACATAAGGCTATCATTTCACTTGTACAGCATACATTTATGATCTCAAATAACACGTTAATGTAATTAGGGCAGTTACAACTTTGTGCAATATGCCACGACACTACTTGCTCGACAACAAGAAGATCAACATTTCAGTTGTCCTCACTTCAAACCCTGTAACTATAATTTAAATAAGTATTAGGAATTCGCATTTACATATTGCAAACAGCAAAGAATGTGAATGCAGCTATCGCTTTTTCAAACTTCTCTTAGGTCTAACAAAGCAAAACAGCACCTTTGAATGCATGCATATTATTTTGAACTACAAAATAGTCGCCTTTGTTGATTTTTCTGTACACACCTACTTCAAACCCTGTAACTTCACTTTAAATATATTTCAGGGTTTCTCATCTATATGTATTGAACAAAAATAGAAATGTGAATGCAGCTACCGCCTTTTTAAACTTCTCCTAGGTTTAACAAAGCAAAACAGCACCTTTGAATGCATGCATATTATTTTGAACTACAAAAACTCGCCATTGTTGTTTTTTCTGTACACACCTACTTCAAACCCTGTAACTTCACTTTAAATATATTTCAGAGTTTCTCATCTATATATAATGAACAAAAATATAAATCTCAATGCAGGTATCGCCTTTTTAAACTTCTATTAGGTTTTACCAAGCAAAAAATCCCCTTTGAGTGCATGCGTGTTATTTTGAACTACAAAAACTCGCCATTGTTGTTGTCGCTGTACACACCTACTTCAAACCCTGTTACTTTACTTTGAATATATTTCAGGGTTTTTCATTTATATATATCGACCTAAAATAGAAATGTCAATGCAACTATCGCCTTTTCAAACCTCTAATGGGTTTATCAAAGCCAAAAATCATCTTTGAATGCATACGTATTATTTCGAACTACAAAAATACTCGCCATTGACCCTCTTGTTGCTCTACACGATGTTCTACAGGCCGTATCAGGGATAGCACGTGAAAAACAATGACGTTTCCAGTCCCTGTCTTTTGGATTGTCTATGATGATACATACGGACTTCAGGAATGCGTAGTGCAGTGTGGGATACTTGTAGGAAAATGTTTGGTTAATTATTCATTGTTTGAAAATTATGTGACGTAAGCACTTCTGAGGTCTATTTAATACCATAAGTTTTCTTACTGTTCAAAAACTTTAGTCGTCCTATTCCTATTAATAAACTGTCCACCCGTCTTCCTATGCGGATAGAATTGTTTTAAAATTAGTATAATAGCAGTATTAATAATGCGTTGCTAGGCTAAATCAAACACGGAAAATATTTTATACACCCAGTATCCAAAAGAGCCTCTCACGATGGCATTCTGTACAGTATGCGAGATTGCATACGTGTGTATTTTACCTTGGTAAAAGACAAATGAGAGCCAGTAATGCAAACAAATCCATGAGATAACTGATTGCAATATTCAAATATTTATCACCATGAAGAGAAGACATGTTAAAAGCCAGCAGGAAAAAGTTCATATCACTTGTGAACCTTGAAAAGTAGTGTAATATATTAAAAGAAGTAACAAACCACAGATTAAGGAATAGGTAACCCAGCCAAAATCAAACGGATTTTGAAAAATGTTAATGACCTAAACAATATTGGGGGGGTTGATTTTTTGCAATTCATGGTTACATCGTAATGTTGTTCAACCATGTCAACAAGTTGTAAATTACATAATATTACTCACCAAATAAAAGAAATGACTAGGGTTATCTTCAGTAACGTTGATGACTTTATTACGTCCGTTAAACTTGCTTTCCTCTGGTGTTGCGAGATCACTATATCACGGCTTTTGCTAAAATTCTGTTCTATTTCGTTGAATAACTTGCGAGGAAAAGGCAGTTTATTAAATTCTGCAACCCTCCTGATAAATAATTCTGCTTTCTTAAATTGACCGTTTATTAAATACCAACGAAAAGACTCTGGAACGAAGCTAAAAAGAAATGTGTATTTATCAAGCACATTAGAATAGCATGTCATATCAGACGACTCCAAACAACGCCATTGACAATTAATAATTATTGGATGAGGTTGAGCGTGATATGTTGATATCAAGAAATACTAAGTCCGAGGTTGTCTTATCTATAGCAGAAAATACTAACGGAGGCCTTCATATTTCCCTGTATTACGCGAAAATTGAATTCAATAAGTGATTTGCGACCATTAACAACGATTCAAAGAACAAAGAGATATTCGCCATGTTGTAAACATTACATACATATCGCTTTAAAGTCCTGTTTGCTCACTCATAGTAACAAATAAACCGAGAAACAACGTCAGTACAAATCACATTGATGAATTGGTCGTATCTTTGTTTTTCCCTCGTGTAAACAACTAATGTCATATCTACATGTAGAAACTATTATCTGCAGGTGTTGCGTCGTAATCACACGACATCACGAATTATCTGTAGGCCAGCAGCCAACCAAAAGGTATATACGTCCCAATGAATCGTGATGGTTATGCATGGTCAGGGAACTACTTTGAAGCGTCGCTCATATAGATGATGAATGATTATGCTATGAAAAAGGATGACGCAAGCTATCTTTCACCATACTTAATAGAATACATGGTTTGGAGACTAGATGGGAGTACAGTATAACTCATTATCTATGTTTTTGTCTAGGTTGTTGCAAAATATGGTCCTTGTCGTTTCATGTGTATTGCATTTTTGCAGTAATGATTTGGCTTAGTCATCCATCCATGACTTGGACAATTGGTTAGTTTAAAGAATGCTATTGGATGATTGGGCGAAACATTTTTGCATAAACATAGACCAACATAGATAATGAGTTCTATCGAGTCTCCAAACCATGTAATCTATTAATTATCTTTTCACAATAGATGGCCGGCCAACCTCAAGAAGACTGACAATCGATAGCATTTTTTGTTACAAGCAGGAAACCACGGTGACCTTAAATGTCATCAGAATGAGTCCGCTTTGATGGTGAGAATGGTTACTTTTCGTACGAAATTCGAAGGTTTTTATAGCGACATTTGAATAGATGGGATTTCTTTCAAATGCAGTATTCGATATTTTAATTGGCTGACTCTCTAATTAACAAGTGAAGAGCCACTATGTGGATATATTGTTCAATAAATCATTATTATTATTATTATTATTATTATTATTATTAATATCTATAAACATGGCATTATAATTACTACACTTATTAAAATACCTAAAGTAAATTTAGGCATCTTAAATATTCAACAATAATATTATTGAATGAGGTATCAAGGCCGAGGTTTGTGTTATCTGGCGGAACCAAACCCAAATAAAAGTAACGAACGCCTCACCTTACCATAGAGAGAACAGCTGAATAGAAGTCAAAATTGCAAGCGTAAGTTGAATATATTTCCAATCTTTGATAAGATACGACAAAAGATCAAACACAAGGACACTGCATATATCAAGAACCATAAGTATAAGAACTGCGTAAACTCGATACTTGGTAGGAAAGAGTTCTACGACCAGAACGAAAGTAGAATTCGACAGACCCTAGAGAAATCAAGAATACAAAGTCACATTCCATCGAGGGTTTTCTGCCGATCCTCGGCTCTTCCTCCCTCACCAAAATTCCCAAAAACTAACCCCTGCGACTGAGTTGTCGAGTACTTGCATCATGAACTTCTGCCTCCAATGAAATGGGCTTTGCGTTGAACTTCTATTCTGACTCGTTTCAGATCGGGTAGCCTTGCCTTTCAAATATATTTTTACGAGCTTAAACCCACTATAATAATCCAATTTGCAGTGCCAGAGACTTGAAGAATTAAATCCTGCATTTTGTTCAACCATCCATTCCTGTTTTATATACAGCCACTATAGAACTGCGCGTGGAATATTTTTTATTCTGAGCATGAAATTTTATATTCTTATAAAAGGAGTATAACCGTAAGAAAACTCGTGGTAAGCTTTCAGAAAATGGTAAACATCACTTGGAAACAAATATTTTAGAAACGACTAGTACTTCTTAGCATGTTATATATCGTTTCATGAAACTGCTTCATTCACATCAGCGTAATCAATTTTCACATACGAACTTTAACTTGATATGGCAAAGAATATGAAAAACTTAAATTTCATATCTGAAAATTCTGAATTTCACATGTGAAATGTTCCAATTTCCACACAAAATTTCATAATAATAATGATTACTGACAATACCTGCATAAGACACCCCAAAGCAAATCTTAACACGACATATACAACATAAGTTCTGAAAAGAAACACTCCTCCGCCAACAATAGAAGAGGTTAACAATAGAAAACCAACCACAGTGCGACGACCAAACCTATCACCAAAATAGCCAAACAATGGTCCACCAATAATCATTCCAAGGAAATATATTGAGGTAGAGAGATCGCCTTTATAAGCGTTATCACACACCAGGTCGAACTAAAACAGACAATGTAGAGTATGATAAAACTATAGTCAATTATTTAATCATACACCATTATACACATGTAGAGTACATCAATGATATGGCGGCAATCTAGAAACTAGTACACATGTAGAGTGCATCAATGATATGGCGGCAATCAAGAAGTACCTAAGGGCCTGTTACGTGGAGATAGGTGACCCTAGCAGCAATGGTTACCCTAATAAGCGCTATACTATTGTGTTTGCGCGTAGCGTTTACATGTGCGTTGGGGTGGTTGACCCTAGGGGTATATAGGGTTACCAATGCCCAGAGCGGAGGTCTGGTAACCCACAGATGCAATTTAAACCTGCACTGCTGCAGTGTCGGAATTAATACGAAAAAATTCTCGTCTGAACATATATAATGCTACTTTGTCAACAATGCATGCCTGCGATATATAGATTATTTACTAGCCTTCGCTAGTCGACAATGAATATTTCTCCATGCACGGAAAGTACGCGAACCTTAATAAGTTGTCTGTGTGTTTTAATTAATGGCGATAAATATGGAATGTTTTGGCATGTGAAAATCACCGCGCTCATTTATTATTGCAAAGCTTTCGATCCGTGATCAATTTGTTTCAATTAATTCGTCCATTTATTTTTTATTCTATTTGTTATATTCACACGCCACGGACCTGCATTGAGTGCCTTCTTTAACCCTTTATTGTTCACGGTGGCATATGGGTACCATATATATATTGAAAATGTACACAATTTACATATAAATAAATAAAAAAGGTCCCGCACTACATTCGATTTTTTGTTTGCAAGAATATAATATTTCATGATATGTTTCCTTATTGTCCATAGTTGCCATATGGCAACCATTGAGAAATCTGTGCTGCGGACATCTTGAATTTGTTTACCTAAATGATTTCTTGACTCTTTGGGTCCAAAATTATACAAAAAACACAGAGAAAACATTTCTTCAGTCAATATATCTAATAGTCAACAATAAAGGGTTAATGTGCAAAGGTAATTTCCTAGAGTTTTAGTATAAAACGACGACGTGTGAATTGAAAGTTTGAAACAAAGTCTTATATTATTAGCATTGATGAAAATTCGGGCCTACGGATCGAAACCTTTGCAATAATAAATGAACTCACGTTCACAAACCAAAATAAATGATGCCAGACGGTCTACCCGCGACCGTCTGCCATCGCGTGTTGCCATGCAGGCTAACTTAGTTTCAGCGTAATTATGTAAATATGTATTACTTTGCTTATGATTTTATTAGAGTATATGAGAGTCTTAGATGCTACACCATACTTTAGAAATTCAAATTTTAGATCGGCCTTTCATCGTCGGCACTAAATTTTCTGGTGCCTTCTTCTTACCGCTCTTGTCTATCCCTGTGTTTACAAATAACAATAACGTTCTGCATGACCTTGCACTCGCTTCAAAAACAAATTTGACCTTAAGCTGCATGAGGTCTAGACGCTCATTTCAATCGATGGTCATGGAGACAAGTTAACTAGACCCCTGCTACGACGCGTAGCATGGGTCTAGTTAACTTATCTCCATGACCATCGATTAAAATGAGCGTCTGGAACTCATATCATGCTCGACGGCAACACGACATCGACATCGACAAAGACTGCGAAATTAAAAGACAAAAACAGAGATAAAACAATTACAATGAAATTCATGGGATGTCGGACAAAATGATCTGAAGTCGTTTCGACTCGGTTCGTTACGAGCATAAACTACAGATTTAGCCAGCTTGAAGAGCCTGGCTTGCGAGGTTGCAGATTTAATATTTTAAATAGATTTTCATGTTTTGTACATTATACAGATTACACCAGCATTTCAAGCCCTGAGGCTAGTGATACTTGAAACCATACTTGAATATTTAACTGAAGCATGCAACACTTTTCTTGCCAGTTACCTGTATAAATTGTATTATTATTATTATTAATCTTATCCTTTGCTTAAAACACTATACAAGTTGTCCTTTATCATGTATTAATTGAGGCATTCAGTGACAGGCTTGAAGGCCAAGCCACCAAGGGTAAGGGGATTGTCCAGCTACCTTGTAATTTATTAATTCAGCATGCCTATAAGTGTACCTCCGAGATAATCGTGCTCTCTCCATCATCAAGGTAATAAACCCAACCATTAGGACACGGTATTGTATTGCTTGTATTAAACGCAGTATATATCATACATCCATCCCACTGCCTCTCGTTATTGCGAGTCACAACTGGCACTAAACTTGTATTTTCAACTTTACAATGGTGACGTGTCTTGGCGACGTAAAACACTGGCGCTATAGTGTTGCAAACATTCAATAAATAATTTCCACTAAGTAAGAGGAAAGTTATAACTTGAAATCGACCAGGATTACCAATTGCCATAAGCAAATTGTCGACATGTTGTGCCTCCATGTTTTAAAATGAATTAAGTTCGCAAATTATAAACCAATTTAAAGATCGGGTTTGGTACAATTCAACCCAGCATGACTCCATTTTTCAGATTCTTCTTTCAGAAAAGCAGATCTTGAGAGTTTTCTAATTGATTTATAATACAGCGCCAACTGCATCTATTTATTTAATTCAAAATGAAATGCATCGCCTAAAACAGTTCTCGGCATGTGAATCTCGCTTTCATTTCCAAAACCAATAGGCTACGGTCCCCATGGAAAACATGTGGTATCATTTGGTCGGAAAGTATCCGGTGTTAATCTCCCTTTATATGAGAAACTTTCTCAAGATGGGCGTACAGACCTATACTGCTGTCATAGTGCGCTTTAATTCACCTCACTTTGTTTTTCGTCATCTTTGAAAAAATCGAGGGACTTTCGTTGATGAAGTTGTACAATTTGGCAAGGATTTACTAAAGTATATTCTCGGCACAATGAAGCCCGCGAATTGTCTTTTAAGCGCCTTAGCACAGGTTTGTCATGCACAATTTCAAACATACCCGCAGATTCTGAAAGCCTGGATTCTTGCGACAACAGTTCAGTACTAAGTTCATAAATATCGATCGACGCAATTTTTCCCAGAGACCCAAGCATTTAGATAGTTTGAACAGTTGACGCGCATTGAATGCGCCGGTGTTCGATTCGTTATAATCATAATTATGACAAACGTAAAGTATTCCCTGTCGTTGAAGCAATTTCGTAGTTGGATTTACTAAATATTTTGAAGTACGCAATTGTGTAATTGTGACACACACGACAAAGACAAGTGTAACTGTGACGTATTTTGCTATAATTTAATATCGTGTAATAGCACGGAGAAAATAAGAAATACCCGGAGTTTGTACAGAAATTCCTGAGTGGCATCTACGTTGACGATTTAAGTTCCGGAGCCAAGGATGACGACGCAACCTATGAACTGTACATTAAGTCGAAACAACGGTCAAGTGAAGCCGGATGCAATCTTCGCAAGTTTCTATCCAATTCCCTTATCCTAATGTAAGGAATACAGCAGAATGAAGACACCCTTCCTATTTGTCAACAAACGACAGATGTGATCATCGAAGACGTCTGTACTGATGATAAGATATACTCCAAATCAACAGTTGGCAATCCTCAAGAAGAACCCTTAGAGAAGGAAAAGAAGATCCTGGAGATTCGCTGGAACTATTTTTATGACACGTTTGTATTCAATGTTCAGAGCATTGTAACTAAGGAATACAAGCCAACAAAACGACGTGTCATTGGCATCATATCACGTTTCTACGACCCTAGCTTGGGAGTTATTGCACCTATAACCGTCAAATCAAAGATGTTCTTTAAAGAGCTATATCAATCGAAAGTTGAGTGGGACGAAGAATTAACGGACGAACTAAGGAAGAAATGGGAACACCTTATCCTAGACCTGGAAGTATATAATCAACCATAATACCGAGATGTTACCAAGCAGGATGTGAAGAGAGAGTTCTGTCTTACAGCCTTCAGGGATTTTGTGACGCGTCCCTTAAAGCCTGTGGAGCTGTTGTCTATCTGAGATTGACCACCTCGATTGGAACGTTCGTAAAGTTCGTCACTGCCAAAACAAGAGTATCTCCGATTAACAAATAGAGTATTGCAAGATTTAAACTTCTCTCAGCAGTCATACTAGCAAGACTTATTTCAACTCATATATTACAAATGCCTGCAATTGAACGAAACCGTAAAGCTTGATGATCCAACTTGTTAGACAGATTCTAAAGTAGCCCTGTATTGGATACTCGGTAAATGCCAAGAATGGAAACTCTACGGATTCAGGTGCACTTCAAACCTGGTTACATGGTCCTGAGTGGATGGTAAAGGATATTGAAATTGAGTATGTAGAAGTAAAGAATAACGAGGAAATTCCAGAAGAATGTATAACTGAAAGGAAAGCCAACGACCGAAAGGCGATTCAGAACACTTGTTCACTTATATGCACTGAACATTTAGCAGTTTCCAAAGGCTTATTACTGTGACATCTATGGTTTTACGATTTATCCGACGATTAAGGAAAACTCGTTTAAAGACCAAGAGGATAAAAAATCCGACACTGAAACCGCGGAACTTTTATGGCTTAAGCAAATTCAGTTAGACCTCCAACATCACCCATCCTTCGAAACGTGGAGAAACCAATTTGGACTATTCTGGGATAAGGATGGAATCATTAGGTGTAAGGGGAGAATTTCGAAACCGAATATACCTGCGAAACCAAACATCCTATTCTGTTGAACACTACGAACAGATTAACCGAGCTAATTGTTAAAGAATCCCACAATAGCGTGTATCGTGACAGTGTTAAAAATACCCTAACTGAACTACGCCCTAGATTTTGTATAATTCGTGGACGACAATTCGTAAGGAAAATCATCCATAGTTGCGTAGTGTGCAAGAAACACGAAGGTAAACCCTTTTCACTACCTGCACCCCCAGCATTGCCAGACTTTCGAACGCCACGACAACCACCCTTTGCATCGACTGGAATCGACTTCGCGGGGCCTCTATATGTCAAGAAATCAAAGACGAGCAAGACCAATTTCTGGATCGCACTTTACACATGCACTGTTACAAGAGCTCTCCACTTAGAACTCGTTTCGGACATGACTAGCGAAGCATTCCTACGATTTTTGCGAGGAAGGGACTTCTTAAAATACTGATGATTTCTGATAACACCAAAACGTTCGTTACAGCATCCCGAAGAATGAAGGTTCTATTTCACCTTCCAGAAGTTAGACATCATAATTATGGAGATTAAACAAATTAAGTGGTTATTTGCTGCCGAGCGTAGCGAGGCAGCACACTAAACTTGACATAACTCGTGCCAGTCCCCTCCCGAACTATGTATAGCGTGGTTCAATCTCGATTATGAAACATTTTGGATGTCAGATTTTGATAAACAATGGAATGATGACGTTCTGTGACGTATTATGTTTACTCTGAAGTTTAAAGTTACATACTCCAGATTGTTTACGGAAGAAATATTAATTATCCGATCCGAACATAGTCCGAACACCCATCGCGGCGATGGCATTTTCTAAACCAGCTGCTCTTCAAGGTTCAAGCTGCGAATTGCAAGAAATATTATCTTTTTATCAAGGTAAGATGAAGTGTAAACTTATTTTTTAATGCTTACAAGCAAACAATTACTTTTGTTCCACGATCGTCATATATATTTTTTAAGGGAATTCATTCCTGCTTTCTTTTTTTAGGTGCATACTGTTTGGACTTTGGAGCAATTGTGTTCGGGCTGATCGGTTTGATCAGACTTTTATATCGTGTGTTTACACATTCAAACTATATTCAAACTATATTCAAACGATATTGAAACGAAGCCATTGTGCTCGTTAAAATCAATACAAACGAAGAATTGTTGTCGTGCCCGAATAGGAGCACATAAATAATATGGGAATCAAAAAGTATTCAACCCAACTGGAAGGTAACTTTAGGGGCCGATTACATGTACCGGGCTAGCCCGCTTTACCGCGGGCTAGCTTGCTAAATCGAGCTAGCCCGCTTACTATAATAATCTTATATAAATTTTGCATTGCGATTACATGGAAGCCGGGCTAGCCCGCTTTGGCGAGATCTCGCTTGTTGCAAGCGAGCTAGCCCGGTTTGCCGCAATTGCCGGGATGAAAATCGTTTCATCCCGGGAAACCGGGCTGAAAATCGCACACGCACGGCTTTTTATATTGAAAATGTAAACAAATAACGTTAAAAGAAACTGAAACTAGCATTAAAACATTGTTTTTGTGTTTCATAGACGCTTAAAAATTTCAGACTGACAGTAAAGTGACTGCATTTTACGAACGTACAAGCGAAGAAACTTGTTTACGCCAATACTGAATGAAATTACAGCAAGGAATTACGCGAGGAAGCCCTTAAATGCAGCATATAAACAATATTCAATTAATATATAGCAACGATTATTCAACAGTTGAAAAAATGAGGATTAATGAGTTTATTTCATCCCGGTTTACCGGGCTAGCCCGGTCCATGTAATCGTAATTGCAAAGTTGTCTCGCTTAGCCGTCCATGTAATCGGCCCCTTAGTTATATAATGTTGATGTTATTTCAGCTGGTTATAAACATCATTGTATTAATAATATTGGTGCAAGTATTTCACTTGTGTATACTTTATTGGCCAAGACAAAAATTGGCAGAACATATTGCACGTTTTAGTCAAGCTTTAGTGTCGTTTACTCAAATGTCATGCTACATTGTGTATGTTTCACTGTTGTTGAGAATGGCAAATGATGTTGAGGAAAATCCTGGATCCACAGTATATGATGTGGTTGACCCAAGTGAAACAGTCTCTGCTGACTTTAACCAGGGTGATACGAAATTTCGACAAAATGCTGGTAAACAATGTGTAGCCATGTCTTTGACTTCAATAGTATAATTATAGTCATATAACATGCAAATGTGAATGCATGGGATTCATCATTATTGAATGGCATATTGTGTACTGGAAATAGTTATAGGCAGCATTTCACTTGTGATAGTAACTTCTAGTCAATACTCCTAAGGCGCCTTGGCAAGGATGATTCTTCGAACGTTAAGTCAGTAAAGCGATGCTTAAAGAAATTACTAGGAAGGGCATGTGTTACCTACGAGGAACTACTCACTATACTTACGGAGATTGAATGTGTTCCAAATTCAAGGCCGCTAACTTATGTCTCTAACGAAGACCTCGAAGAACCTTTGACGCCATCTCACCTCCTTTGTGGAAGACGATTGTTGTCTCTGCCGTCTCCTGAGTTAGATCCTGATTGGAACCCTAAGTCTGACGATTTTACAAGACTTGCATGTACATGTTTTCCATTTACAGAGGTTGATTGACAAATTTTGGAACAGATGGTCAAAGGAATATCTGTTAGAGCTGCGAGAATCTCATCGCAACACCTCCCATGATTCATCATTTGGAAAGATAAGTGTTGGATAAATGGTTGTAGCACATGATGATAATCAGCGTCGAGGATCGTGGAAATTAGGCAAGGTTGAAAAATTGCTCGAAAATGAAGACCAGAAAACTCGATCTGCAGTTGTAAGAATTCAGGGCAACAAACTGTGTCCATTGGAAGTAAGATCACGAGAGGAAGATAACTCGGACTCAGAAATCGTACCCGAGACGCGGAATAATGTGGGACAAGAGACGACACGCAACCAAGAGAAACGTAGACCGCGAGGAAAAGCTGCAGTTATGGCAGATGTCCAAAGGAAGCAGTGGATAGAAGATGAGTACAGTATTTTATGACACTTATTAAGAACTTTAACGTATTTCAAATTTTGTTATTGTTAGATGTTGACCAGAACATATAGGTTACAGGTCAACGGGAGGAGTGTGACGTATTTTGCTATAATTCTTGTTTCGTGTAATAGCGCGCGAGAGACACGCGAGAGCGCACGCGGTTTCGAGAAACACGCTACAATTTTTACGACCGCCATTGTTAACAGATTTGCTAGTTTCACAACTTCTTTGCATATTCTTTGTATAAATAAATATATCAACACGAATCTTAGAGCCTTTTGAACCTAAAATATCTTACAGTAACTGCCACATATATTTCAGAATCGATTTAGTATACCTCATTCAGTACAACAACACGCAGTGCTTGAATATTACTGAATAAACTAAATAAATTTACAAACTAAATAAGTTTAAATGCTTTACATATATAGTCACATGTTTACATGAATAATTAAAATTCTAGAGGTATAAATAATTTTATGACCAGTGGCGGAAATTCACTAGTTTTCCGTTGGGTGGCAAAGCCTCCTAAATTTCCGACAAAACCTTCAATTTCAGACAACCGCCCCTCCCCATTTACACTGACAATAAGCTGTTGTCAACCCTTTGTCGATTTTCCGTAAAGGTGGGAGGGGGGCGGTAGTTGCCCCTCCACCCCACCGAAATTTCCGCCACTGTTTATGACTCTAGACAATATTTTATACAGTGAGTTTGTGTCGTAAGCGCTTTATTAAAACGCAGTATCTCCATAACTTATACTTTCCATGTACTTTGTTATGGAAACGGTGCGACATTATTTTTTAAACATTTATTCTTCTTTATTTCAGCTGACTTTTTTAAAACAATATTTTCAATAGCAATTGACTGTGTGTGTATTCTGCTTTTAACCAATAACCTGTCATGTGCTAGGAGTGCATGAACCAGAACTGCGTCTGGCCAGACTGAGTTTATTGAACCATTTATGGTTGTATCTATGTTAGATTATCTGAAGTCAGACAGGCTGATACACTTTAACTCATGCAGGGCGGACCTAAATTTAGTGTTAGGACGCATAGGTATAAACTTCAAACAAGCATCCCTGCCAGAATCGAATTCTGGTGCACCCTTATCAAATGTCATTAGATCATTTACCTTTAACTTAAAGACATTCTATTTGTGAAGCAAAAAAAATTATCACATTCACAATATAGTGGACAAAACTGTTTCCAAATAATGTCTCTCGTTAACCATAAAGCCACAATGCACCATTTCTTTAGGAATTTACTCTGTCTACTGCCACATTATTTAACTCTGCATATCACTTGCCTGACTTTTCGGTTCATTTTCAACACAATAAATACTAAATCCGGTTTCATGTCAGAATGCACACGAGTAATAACAAATGTCAGTCTGTCAAAATTTATTCGTCTCGTTAATTAAAATTTTACCAGTTTATAGGCTTTTTCTAAATATGGGCAAAAACTTTCATTACAAGCCTTCAAAGCAAAATTACATTTTAGAATCACCTGCTTAAATCGAGAGTTACTTAAATACAAGTACCGATGTATTATAAACATGCACATCAGCGATAATCTATTCGAAGTATACGGGAGTTGAGCGCATGATTGCAGAAACATGAACAACACAAGAAACGACCCGATAAGAAAATTCCCGGTGTATAGTTTTGCAGTAACGGTCGCGATAAATCTTACTGGCATCGCTGGAAATGTTCTCCTAATAATTGCACATATCAAGGATCCTTTAAAACTTATTAAATCTAAATCTTCAATATTTATTTTCAGTATCACGATCGTCGATTTGCTTGTCTCTTGTAGTATGCTCTTTCTAATTGTATTTTTTGAAAGTTTTTCTGGCAATAGGGATACGATATTCTTTGTTAATGACATAGTAATCGAACTAAATGACTTTTGCTATTCCGTCTCATTTACTTCGTATTTAAGCCTGGCGATCGAACGATTTTGCTCGGTAGCTTTTCCACTGTGGCATCGCGTCAATATTACTACTCGGATATGTCGCTATTGGGTTGCTGGAATATGGGTGTCCTCCATTATCTTGAAAATCGGTGATGTCATTCTGGTGAAGGAGATATCAAATATCAAAGTTGATTTACATTTGGCTTCTATAGTATTCTTGTGGGTAATGTTTTTCCTAACACAATGTGTCTACGTTGCTTCCTGTATATCCATAAGGACACAAAATATGGAACTTCAAACACGCGGTATGAGTGAGGCAACTGTAAGGACAATACGACTTCGTCTCAAAAACGAAAATAATTTTCTTCTTACAATTGCAATCGTTTGTTTTGTTCTAGCGGTGACTATTTTACCATTCTTGACCATCGCGTTTATGTACATTTACAATTCCGCGAAAAATTCAGTAAAGGATTACAACGATGGTCTTCCTCTTCCTTCATATTATATTTGGGGTGTTTTAGGAATCGGCGTAAATTCTGCCATAAATGTCTTTGTATACATTTGGAGACTACCAAAATACCGAAAGACGTTTAGAAAACTCTATTTTGACTGTTAGAATAGATTATCAACAGTTCAAACTTTGGAACAAGCTTGGAGAGATATTGTATATGATACATGTATATTTTACACACATTAGTATAATTTTGCATATATATGACATGTTGTAATTAGCAAAAGATTGGGTAAAAAAATTACAATACAATACAATACAATATTAAAAATGTTGATCGATATATGAGCTAGATTTTTTGTACTCTTGAAGATCGTTCCATACGGTTCCGTAGTGAGACCGCACGATAATAAAATTTCCGTTGACCAGTTGCACTTTTGAAAATGGGCATGTTCAAAGACCCAGACGAGATCTGGTGCATTGTCCTCTAATGTCCTCTCTCCTCACAAATCCTTTGGATAATTGGATAGATATTGCGGTGCTGTTCTATTTAGGCATTTGAATGTAAGAATAGCGAGATTTAACAAGAATCCAGTGCATGAGATTTAACAGGAATCCAGTGCAATTCATTCATTAAAGGAGTAATGTGGTCGCTAATATATAACCTTTGCTATACATCCTGCACTGTCCTGTAGATTCCTCTAATCAGAAATCTTGTTGCCGCGGACTTGCATATAGTTGAACTGACGTTCGATCAATGCAGTAAAACCGGCTTTCAATTGCTTTTCAACTGTTCGATTGAGACATTCTCAACGGTCACGATGGTATCGCCTCTGGCTTTCGCAAACAACATCCCATAGTTTTGGTCATCATGATACATGATCATGTCCTATATATTTTAGATATTGACTCCTGATCACAACATCAAGACTATAGTGCTCTTGGTTGTTCTCAGAATATCAGCATTAGAAATATCTTAAACGTGTGTTTCCAGTGTAGGTAGCATCTATACAATAACCTTGGAGCCTCTAGGATCAAACTACCTGACAATTTCAACAAGAATATCGACGTTTCGAGCGAGGGCCCTTATGTTATGTTAGTCTGTATTCAATCACCTCAGCTCCTTCAGGGATTGCCAGCCGACTCCAGCCACCGTTACTAATTTGCCTCAACAGTTCCATCCAACAAGTTTCCAGCTTGCCTTTATGCCCTTTATATATGTATATACCATGCCTGTGTTCCATATAATTATGAGACGAGATCTAACACATACAATATGCCTCCATTATCATAATTCTCGTTGCCTGCGGTTGACATGTTCACTTTGTGATCTGTCAGTACCAGTCTCATCTCGTTAAACATTGCAATCGCTTTCGATACCTGCATGAAGTTCAGTAAAACGTCCTGGATATTTGATGCTGAAAGGTTGACCAAGGTACATAAACTCACTGACATGTATTTCATGTAACACCATTAATTTACATGTGCCAACATCTGTTTGCAATTGTTCGCCCAAAGGCCTTGCCGGGCGAGGGTGGTAATGCCCAATGGTTTATTAGCACCAAGCCGAAGCACCAGATACGGGAAACCAGAGAAGAAAAATCCGTGTTTTGCTTGTTTATGGCAGTTCTCGTGCCAAAACAAAATGGCGGACATTCAGTTTAAGAGTCACAAAAAATACAACTAAATAAGCTCTCTAAGATAAGATAAACGAGATTTCAAAATCCGACTATTTGTAAATTCAACACGAGCAAGAATGGATTGAGGACATTTTCAGGTAAGCCAGTATTACTAAATCGTATTGCGTATACAGTAGTACATTTGTGGCATGGACAGCGAGCAATTTTTGGATTGGCGCGCTAAAGATTTCAGAGGGGGAGTGGCAATCGTATTGAGTGGTGAAGGCGTGAGATCTTTAGAGGGGCATGGGGGCGTGCTCCCCAAGAAAATTTTAAAATCTATCGTCTCTGGAATGCCATTTCATGCGCTTTGGGGGAAGGTTTAAGAGCAATGTTTAAGAGACTTCCGTTGTCATTTGTTCCCGTAGTAATGGCTGACTTCTGGCTTCATTTTCAACACAATAAATACTAAATCCTGCATATTTACGGCATAGGCGTACGAGTCCAGATGTTTAGGGTGCGCAGAGAACATTTTCCCTACCTGACACTGAAAATGTCCAACCTTACTCAAACACCCCCTCCCCCTCCCTCCCCCCGACACAAGGAGTGACAGGTGAACGAAACCGGTTTCATGTCAGAATGCCCATGAGTAATAACAAACATCAGTCTGTCAAAATGTAATCGTCTCGCTTATTAAAATTTTACCAGTTTATAGGCTTTTTCTAAATATGGGCAAAAACTTTCATTACAAGCCTTCAAAGCAAAATTACATTTTATAATCACCTGCTTAAATCGAGAGTTACTTAAATACAAGTACCGATGTATTATAAACACATCAGCGATAATCTATTCGAAGTGTACGGGAGTTGAGTGCATGATTGCAGAAACATGAACAACACAAGAAACGACCCGATAAGAAAATTTCCGGGGTATAGTTTTGCAGTAACGGTCGCGGTAAATCTTACTGGCATCGCTGGAAATGTTCTCCTAATAATTGCACATATCAAGGATCCTTTAAAACTTATTAAATCTAAATCTTCAATATTTATTTTCAGTATCACGATCGTCGATTTGCTTGTCTCTTGTAGTATGCTCTTTCTAATTGTATTTTTTGAAAGTTTTTCTGGCAATAGGGATACGATATTTTTTGTTAATGACATAGTAATCGAACTAAATTACTTATGCTATTCCGTCTCATTTACTTCGTATCTAAGCCTGGCGATCGAACGATTTTGCTCGGTAGCTTTTCCACTGTGGCATCGTGTCAATATTACTACTCGGATATGTCGCTATTGGGTTGCTGGAATATGGGTGTCCTCCATTATCTTGAAAATCGGTGATGTCATTCTGGTGAAGGAGATATCAAATATCAAAGTTGATTTACATTTGGCTTCTATAGTATTCTTGTGTGTAATGTTTTTCCTAACACAATGTGTCTACGTTGCTTCCTGTATATCCATAAGGACACAAAATATGACTCAACAAAATATGGAACTTCAAACACGGGTATGAGGTTCAACTGTAAGAACCATACGACTTCGTCTCAAAACGAAAATAATTTTCTTACAATTGGAATCGTTTGTTTTGTTCTAGCGGTGACTATTTTACCATTCTTGACCATCGCGTTTATGTACATTTACAATGCCGCGAAAAATTCAGTAAAGGATTACAACGATGATCTTTCTCTTCCTTCATATTATATTTGGGGTATTTTAGGAATCGGCGTAAATTCTGCCATAAATGTCTTTGTATACATTTGGAGACTACCAAAATACCGAAAGACGTTTAGAAAACTCTATTTTGACTGTTAGAATAGATTATCAACAGTTCAAACTTTGGAACAAGCTTGGAGAGATATTGTATATAATACATGTATACTTTACATACATTAGTATAATTTTGCATCTATATGACATGTTGTAATTAGAAAAAGATTAGGTAAAAAAATTACAATACAATACAATATTAAAAATGTTGATCGATGAGCTAGATTTTATGTACTCTTGAAGATTGTTCCATGCGGTTCCATAGTGAGAACGCACGGTAACAAAATTTCCGTTGACCAGTTACACTTTTTAAAAGGGGCATGTTCAAAGACCCAGTTGAGTACTGGTGCATTGTCCTCTAATGTCCTCTCTCCTCACAAATCGTTTGGATAATTGGGGCTTCGGTGGCGAAGTGGTTAGCGCACTTGCCTTTCACATCTAAGGCCGCGGGTTCAAGGCTCAGTGAGGACTTTCCCAATGCGACTCGAACCCAGTCCTCAAATGAAAAGAGTAAAGTCAACGCTCTGCCGAAAGTCGTGGGTTTTCTCCGGGTACTCCGGTTTCCTCCCACAGGGAAAGTTGATAGGGTGGGTTAGGTAAAGGGGCCCACAGTAATTGGCATATGCTGTTGTGGTGACCCTGCCCTAGTTGGCGAAGCTAAATAAATAAATAAATAGATAAATAGATATTGCGGTGCTGTTCCATTTAGGCATTTGAATGTAAGAATGGCGAGATTTAACAAGAATCCAGTGCACGAGATTTAACAGGAATTCAGTGCAATTCACCCATTAAAGGAGTAACGTGGTCGCTAATATTTAACCTTTGCTATACATCCTGCCCTGTCCTGTAGATTCCTCTAATCAGCAATTTTGTGACCACGGACTTGCATAGTTGAACTGACGTTCAATCAATGCATTAAAACCGGCTTTCAATTGCTTTTCAACTGTTAGATTGTGACATTCTCAAGGGTCACGATGGTATCGCCTCTGGCTTTGGCAAACAACATCTTCAATTGGTCATCATGGTGTTGTGGCAGCGACAAACATGATACATGTCCTATATATTTTAAATATTGACTCCTGATCACAATACTAAGACTATAGTGTTCTTGGTTATCCTGAGAATATCAGCATTAGAAATATCTTAAACGTGTGGTTCTAGTGTAGGTAGCATCTATACAATAAGCTACGGGCCTCTAGGATCAAACTACCTGACAATTTCGACAAGAACATCGACGTTTCGAGCGAAGATGTTAGTCTGTATTCAATCACCTCAGCTCCTTCAGGGGTTGCCAGACGACTCCAGCCACCGTTACTAATTTGCCTCAACAGTTCCATCCAACAAGTTTCCAGCTTGCTTTTATGCCCTTTATATATATATACCATGCCTGAGTTTCATATAATTATGAGACGAGATCTAACACATGCAACATGCCTCCATGGCTCCATTATCATAATTCTCGTTGCCTGCGGTTGCCATGTTCACTTTGTGACCTGTCAGGACCAGTCTCATCTCGTCAAAACATTCCAATCGCTTTCGATACATGCATGAAGTTCAGTTAAACGTCCTGGATCTTTGATACTGAAAGGTTGACCAAAGTACATAAACTCACTGACATGTATTTCATGTAACACCATTAATTTACATGTGCCAACATGCATCTGTTTGCAATTGTTCGCCCAAAGGCCTTGCCGGGCGAGGGTGGTAATGCCCAATGGTTTATTAGCACCAAGCCGAAGCACCAGATACGGGAAACCAGAGAAGAAAAATCCGTATTTTGCTTGTTTATGGCAGTTCTCGTGCCAAAACAAAATGGCGGACATTCAGTTTAAGAGTCACAAAAAATACAACTAAATAAGCTCTCTAAGATAAGATAACCGAGATTTCAAAATCCGACTATTTGTAAATTCAACACGAGCAAGAATGGATTGAGGACATTTTCAGGTAAGCCAGTATTACTAAATCGTATTGCGTATACAGTAGTACATTTGTGGCATGGACAGCGAGCAATTTTTGGATTGGGGCGCTAAAGATTTCAGAGGGGGAGTGGCAATCGTATCGAGTGGTGAAGGCGTGAGATCTTTAGAGGGGTATGGGGGCGTGCTCCCCCAGAATATTTTAAAATCTATCGTCTCCGGAATGCCATTCCATGCACTTTGGGAGAAGGTTTAAGAGCAATGTTTAAGAGACTTCCGTTGTCATTTGTTCCCGTAGTAATGGCTGACTTCTGGCTTCATTTTCAACACAATAAATACTAAATCCTGCACTATTTACGGCATAGGCGTTCGAGTCCAGATGTTTAGGGTGCGCAGAGAACATTTTCCCTAACTGACACTGAAAATGTCCAACCTTACTCCAACACACCCCCCCCTCCCCCCCAACACAACGAGTGACAGGTGAACGAAATCGGTTTCATGTCAGAATGCCCATGAGTAATAACAAATATCAGTCTGTCAAAATGTAATCGTCTCGCTTATTAAAATTTTCCCAGTTTGTAGGCTTTTTCTAAATATGGGCAAAAACTTTCATTACAAGCCTTCAAAGCAAAATTACATTTTAGAATCACCTGCTTAAATTGAGAGTTACTTAAATACAAGTACCGATGTATTATAAACACATCAGCGATAATCTATTCGAAGTGTACGGGAGTTGAGTGCATGATTGCAGAAATATGAACAACACAAGAAACGACCCGATAAGAAAATTCCCGGTGTATAGTTTTGCAGTAACGGTCGCGGTAAATCTTACTGGCATCGCTGGAAATGTTCTCCTAATAATTGCACTTATCAAGGATCCTTTAAAACTTATTAAATCTAAATCTTCAATATTTATTTTCAGTATCACGATCGTCGATTTGCTTGTCTCTTGTAGTATGCTCTTTCGAAGTGTATTTTTTGAAAGTTTTTCTGGCAATAGGGATACGACATTCTTTGTTAATGACATAGTAATCGAACTAAATGACTTTTGCTATTCCGTCTCATTTACTTCGTATTTAAGCCTGGCGATCGAACGATTTTGCTCGGTAGCTTTTCCACTGTGGCGTCGTGTCAATATTACTACTCGGATATGTCGCTATTGGGTTGCTGGAATATGGGTATTCTCCATTATCTTGAAAATCGGTGATTTCATTCTGGTGAAGGCGATAACAAATATCAAAGTTGATTTACATTTGGCTTCTATAGTATTCTTGTGGGTAATGTTTTTCCTAACACAATGTGTCTACATTGCTTCCTGTATATCCATAAGGACACAAAATATGGAACTTCAAACACGCGGTATGAGTGAGGCAACTGTAAGAACAATACGACTTCGTCTCAAAAACGAAAATAATTTTCTTCTTACAATTGCAATCGTTTGTTTTGTTCTAGCGGTGACTATTTTACCATTCTTGACCATCGCCTTTATGTACATTTACAATTCCGCGAAAAATTCAGTAAAGGATTACAACGAAGGTATTGCTCTTCCTTCATATTATATTTGGGGTGTTTTAGGAATCGGCGTAAATTCTGCCATAAATGTCTTTGTATACATTTGGAGACTAACAAAATACCGAAAGACGTTTAGAAAACTCTATTTTGACTGTTAGAATAGATTATCAACAGTTCAAACTTTGGAACAAGCTTGGAGAGATATTGTAAATAATACATGTATATTTTACAAACATTAGTAGAATTTTGCATATATATGACATGTTGTAATTAGAAAAAGATTAGGTAAAAAAATTACAATACAATACAATATTAAAAATGTTGATCGATGAGCTAGATTTTATGTACTCTTGAAGATCGTTCCATACGGTTCCAGAGTGAGATCGCACGGTGATAAAATTTCCGTCGACCAGTTGCACTTTTGAAAAGGGGCATGTTCAAAGACCCAGATGAGTCCTGGTGCATTGTTCTCTAATGTCCTCTCTCCTCACAGATCGTTTGGATAATTGGATAGATATTGCGGTGCTGTTCTATTTAGGTATTTGAATGTAAGAATAGCGAGATTTAACAAGAATCCAGTGCATGAGATTTAACAGGAATCCAGTGCAATTCATTCATTAAAGGAGTAATGTGGTCGCTAATATATACCTTTGCTATACATCCTGCACTGTCCTGTAGATTCCTCTAATCAGAAATCTTGTTGCCACGGACTTGCATAGTTGAACTGACGTTCGACCAATGCAGTAAAACCGGCTTTCAATTGCTTTTCAACTGTTCGATTGAGACATTCTCAAGGGTCACGATGGTATCGCCTCTGGCTTTCGCAAACAACATCCCATAGTTTTGGTCATCATGGTGTTGTGGCAGCGACAAACATGATACATGATCATGTCCTATATATTTTAGATATTGACTCCTGATCACAACATCAAGACTATAGTGCTCTTGGTTATTCTCAGAATATCAGCATTAGAAACATCTTAAACGTGTGGTTCCAGTGTAGGTAGCATCTATACAATAACCTTGGGGCCTCTTGGATCAAACTACCTGACAATTTCAACAAGAATATCGACGTTTCGAGCGAAGGCCCTTATGTTATGTTGGTCTGTATTCAATCACCTCAGCTCCTTCAGGGATTGCCAGCCGACTCCAGCCACCGTTACTAATTTGCCTCAACAGTTCCATACAACAAGTTTCCAGCTTGCCTTTATGCCCTTTATATATGTATATACCATGCCTGAGTTCCTTATAATTATGAGACGAGATCTAACACATACAATATGCCTCCATTACCATAATTCTCGTTGCCTGCGGTTGACATGTTCACTTTGTGATCTGTCAGTACCAGTCTCATCTCGTTAAACATTGCAATCGCTTTCGATACATGCATGAAGTTCAGTAAAACGTCCTGGATATTTGATACTGAAAGGTTGACCAAGGTATATAAACTCACTGACATGTATTTCATGTAACACCATTAATTTACATGAGCCAACATCTGTTTGCAATGGTTCGCCCAAAGGCATTGCCGGGCGAGGGTGGCAATCTCCAATGGTTTATTAACACCAGGCCGTAGCACCAGATACGGTAAACCAGAGAAGAAAAATCCGTATTTTGCTTGTTTATGGTAGTTCTCGTGCCAAAACAAAATGGCGGCCATTCAGTTTAAGAGTCACAAAAAATACAAATAAATAAGCTCTCTAAGATAAGATAACCGAGATTTCAAATGCCGATTGTTTGTAAGTTCAGCACGAGCAAGAATGAATTGAGGACATTTTTCAGGTAAGCCAGTATTACTAAATCTTATTGCGTATACCGTAGTACATTTGTGGTAGCAGGGACAGCGAGCAATTTTTGTATTGGGGGGCTAAAGATTTCAAAGGGGGAGTGGCAATCGTATCGAGTGCTGAAGGCGTGAGATCTTTAGAGGGGTATGGGGGCGTGTTCCCCTAGAAAATTGTAAAATCTATCGTCTCGGGAATGCCATTTCATGCAGTTTGGGGGAAGGTTTAAGAGCAATGTTTAAGAGACTTCCGTTGTCATTTGTTCCCGTAGTAATGGCTGACTTCTGGCTTCATTTTCAACACAATAAATACTAAATCCTGCACTATTTACGGCATAGGCGTACGGGTCCAGATGTTTAGGGTGCGCGGAGAACATTTTCCCTAACTGACACTGAAGATGTCCAACCTTACTCCAACACCCCCCCCCTCCCTCCACCCGACACAAGGACTGACAGGTCAACGAAACCGATTTCATGTCAGAATGCCCATGAGTAATAACAAATGCCAGTCTGTCAAAATGTAATCGTCTCGCTTATTAAAATTTTACCAGTTTATAGGCTTTTTCTAAATATGGGCAAAAACTTTCATTACAAGCCTTCAAAGCAAAATTACATTTTAGAATCACCTGCTTAAATCGAGAGTTACTTAAATACAAGTACCGATGTATTATAAACACATCAGCGATAATCTATTCGAAGTGTACGGGAGTTGAGTGCATGATTGCAGAAATATGAACAACACAAGGAACGACCCGATAAGAAAATTCCCGGTGTATAGTTTTGCAGTAACGGTCGCGGTAAATCTTACTGGCATCGCTGGAAATGTTCTTCTAATAATTGCACACATCAAGGATCCTTTAAAACTTATTAAATCTAAATCTTCAATATTTATTTTCAGTATCACGATCGTTGATTTGCTTGTCTCTTGTAGTATGCTCTTTCTAATTGTATTTTTTGAACGTTTTTCTGGCGATAGGGATACGATATTCTTTGTTAATGACATAGTAACCGAACTAAATGACTTTTGCTATTCCGTCTCATTTACTTCGTATTTAAGCCTGGCGATTGAACGATTTTGCTCGGTAGCTTTTCCACTGTGGCATCGTGTCAATATTACTGATCGGATATGTCGCTACTGGGTTGCTGGAATATGGGCATTCTCCATTATCTTGAAAATCGGTGATGTCATTCTGGTGAAGGGGATAACAAATATCAAAGTTGAGCTAGATTTGGCTTCTGTAGTATTCTTGTGGGTAATGTTTTTCCTAACACAATGTGTCTACATTGCTTCCTGTATATCCATAAGGACACAAAATATGGAACTTCAAACACGCGGTATGAGTGAGGCAACTGTATATAAGGACAATACGACTTCGTCTCAAAAATGAAAATAATTTTCTTCTTACAATTGCAATCGTTTGTTTTGTTCTAGCGGTGACTATTTTACCATTCTTGACCATCGCGTTTATGTACATTTACAATTCCGCGAAAAATTCAGTAAAGGATTACAACGAAGGTCTTGCTCTTCCTTCATATTATATTTGGGGTGTTTTAGGAATCAGCGTAAATTCTGCCATAAATGTCTTTGTATACATTTGGAGACTACCAAAATACCGAAAGACGTTTAGAAAACTACATAGTACTACCAACATTGTAGACTATGTTCAGATAATATTTCATATTAGCTCGTGCAAATCTCAACATGCATGTGACTGCTTTCACTGTTGTGTTCAAGCTTGAGTCGATATACTACATACACCACTGTTATCACAGTTTAGGGAAATACAGTTGGTGCCAATTTATTGTTAACCTTTAGAAAACAAATCTCGGATAATCGGTGGTCAAATGAACCTTATATATGATACACAAATCTGTTTGCTTGTTAATGTATGTAATTCAATTATTCAATCACATTCTCTGTATACTGAACCTGTTGCTGTTCAAATGTAGAGACCTTTTATCGTATAGCTCCGAGTTACATATACCAGACTGTTACGTCAGATGAATTAAAAAATAAATAATTAAATAAAATAGAAAATAACAAAACAAACATGCCTTGTTAGTCAGCTCTGTTGGTCGTGTTACCAACACTCCAATTATGAATTTGTGAGATAAAAAGCTTCGTGGGGGAGCTGCTGTATGTCTTGGGCCCCATCCAGGTTTCCTGTACTGCAGGTTTTTCCTGGCCTCCCTGACATCTCAGCTGTAGTATGAGTGATGGTAATGGTCAAATGGAAGTCAACTATCATCAGGCAAAAGCTGTCTTCTCTATGACTACAGCTTTGTGGGAGATGGGTTTCTTCGTCTATGGGGAATACACTTGCAGTGTATTTGTGGGGTTGAAGTGTTCCAAATGGTCAACTTCATTGCCCATAGACTCAGATTATTTCATGGAAATATAATCAGTCGAATCGTAAGGACTGTCCAAGGGGATTATCACCCATTGGTTCAGGTAATGTCGGAGAGGGTCGCAACCTTGATGACAGGGCTCTATCGGGGTTTTTACCCCTAGGGCATTTAGTCTCTCCTAGCGGGTCTCATGTATACACCCGCGGGATGAAAACGTAAGGCTAGAATGAGTCTTTGGGTTGACCAGAGTATAAATATTGGTTCACTTCAGTCTTCACCCCGAACCCGTTCTCCCACAAATTTGGCGTGTGTTTAATTTAATTACCGGTGAATTTTAGTATATAATGTGCTTGGATCATTAACTTCGTATTTAAGCCTGGCGATTGAACGATTTTGCTCGGTAGCTTTTCCACTGTGGCATCGTGTCAATATTACTGATCGGATATGTCGCTACTGGGTTGCTGGAATATGGGCATTCTCCATTATCTTGAAAATCGGTGATGTCATTCTGGTGAAGGGGATAACAAATATCAAAGTTGAGCTAGATTTGGCTTCTGTAGTATTCTTGTGGGTAATGTTTTTCCTAACACAATGTGTCTACATTGCTTCCTGTATATCCATAAGGACACAAAATATGGAACTTCAAACACGCGGTATGAGTGAGGCAACTGTATATAAGGACAATACGACTTCGTCTCAAAAATGAAAATAATTTTCTTCTTACAATTGCAATCGTTTGTTTTGTTCTAGCGGTGACTATTTTACCATTCTTGACCATCGCGTTTATGTACATTTACAATTCCGCGAAAAATTCAGTAAAGGATTACAACGAAGGTCTTGCTCTTCCTTCATATTATATTTGGGGTGTTTTAGGAATCGGCGTAAATTCTGCCATAAATGTCTTTGTATACATTTGGAGACTACCAAAATACCGAAAGACGTTTAGAAAACTCTATTTTGACTGTTAGAATAGATTATCAACAGTTCAAACTTTGGAAAAAGCTTGGAGAGATGTTGTATATAATACATGTATATTTTACACACATTAGTATAATTTTGCATATATATGACATGTTGTAATTAGAAAAAGATTAGGTAAAAAAATTACAATACAATACAATATTAAAAATGTTGACCGATGAGCTAGATTTTATGTACTCTTGAAGATCGTTCCATACGGTTCCATAGTGAGACCGCACGGTAATAAAATTTCCGTTGACCATGCAGTTGCACTTTTGAAAAGGGGTATGTTCAAAGACCCAGATGAGTCCTGGTGCATTGTTCTCTAATGTCCTCTCTCCTCACAGATCGTTTGGATAATTGGATAGATATATTGCGGTGCTGTTCTATTTAGGCATTTGAATGTAAGAATAGCGAGATTTAAACATCCTGCACTGTCCTGTAGATTCCTCTAATCAGAAATCTTGTTGCCACGGACTTGCATAGTTGAACTGACGTTCGATCAATGCAGTAAAACCGGCTTTCAATTGCTTTTCAACTGTTCGATTGAGACATTCTCAAGGGTCACGATGGTATCGCCTCTGGCTTTCGAAAACAACATCCCATAGTTTTGGTCATCATAGTGTTGTGGCAGCGACAAACATGATACATGATCATGTCCTATATATTTTAGATATTGACTCCTGATCACAACATCAAGACTATAGTGCTCTTGGTTATTCTCAGAATATCAGCATTAGAAATATCTTAAACGTGTGGTTCCAGTGTAGGTAGCATCTATACAATAACCTTGGGGCCTCTAGGATCAAACTACCTGACAATTTCAACAAGAATATCGACGTTTCGAGCGAAGGCCCTTATGTTATGTTAGTCTGTATTCAATCACCTCAGCTCCTTCAGGGATTGCCAGCCGACTCCAGCCACCGTTACTAAGTTGCCTCAACAGTTCCATCCAACAAGTTTCCAGCTTGCATTTATGCCCTTTATATATGTATATACCATGCCTGAGTTTCATATAATTATGAGACGAGATCTAACACATACAATATGCCTCCATTATCATAATTCTCGTTGCCTGCGGTTGCCATGTTCACTTTGTGATCTGTCAGTACCAGTCTATTCTCGTCAAAACATTCCAATCGCTTTCGATATATGCATGAAGTTCAGTAAAACGTCCTGGATCTTTGATACTGAAAGGTTGACCAAAGTACATAAACTCACATACATGTATTTCATGAAACACCATTAATTTACATGTGCCAACATCTGTTTGCAATTGTTCGCCCAAACGCCTTGCCGGGCGAGGGTGGTAATGCCCAATGGTTTATTAGCACCAAGCCGAAGCACCAGATACGGGAAGCCAGAGAAGAAAAATCCGTGTTTTGCTTGTTTATGGCAGTTCTCGTACCAAAACAAAATGGCGGACATTCAGTTTAAGAGTCACAAAATATACAACTAAATAAGCTCTCTAAGATAAGATAACCGAGATTTCAAAATCCGACTGTTTGTAAATTCAACACGAGCAAGAATAGATTGAGGACATTTTTCAGGTAAGCCCGTATTACTAAATCGTATTGCGTATACACTAGTACATTTGTGGCATGGACAGCGAGCAATTTTTGGATTGGCACGCTAAAGATTTCAGAGGGGGAGTGGCAATCGTATCGAGTGGTGAAGGCGTGAGATCTTTAGAGGGGCATGGGGGCGTGCTCCCCAAGAAAATTTTAAAATCTATCGTCTCTTGAATGCCATTTCATGCGCTTTGGGGGAAGGTTTAAGAGCAATGTTCAAGAGAGTTCCGTTGTCATTTGTTCCCGTAGTAATGGCTGGCTTCTGGCTTCATTCTCAACACAATAAATACTAAAACCTACACTATTTACGGAAAAGGCGTACAAGTCCAGATGTTTAGGGTGCGCAGAGAACATTTTCCCTAACTGACACTAAAAATGTCCAACCTTACTCCAACACCCCCTCCCTCCCCCCGACACAAGGAGTGACAGGTGAACGAAACCGGTTTCATGTCAGAATGCCCATGAGTAATAACAAATATCAGTCTGTCAAAATGTAATCGTCTCGCTTATTAAAATTTTACCAGTTTATAGGCTTTTTCTAAATATGGGCAAAAACTATCATTACAAGCCTTCAAAGCAAAATTACATTTTAGAATCAGCTGCTTAAATCGTTTTTCTGGCGGTAGGGATACGATATTCTTTGTTAATGACATAGTAATCGAACTAAATGACTTTTGCTATTCCGTCTCATTTACTTCGTATTTAAGCCTGGCGATTGAACGATTTGCACCGTAGCTTTTCCACTGTGGCATCGTGTCAATATTACTACTCTGATATGTCGCTATTGGGTTGCTGGAATGTGGGTATTCTCCATTATCTTGAAAATCGGTGATGTCATTCTCGTGAAGGCGATAACAAATATCAAAGTTAATTTACATTTGGCTGCTATAGTGTTCTTGAGGGTAATGTTTTTCCTAACACAATGTGTCTACATTGCTTCCTGTATATCCATAAGGACACAAAATATGGAACTTCAAAGATGCGGTATGAACGAGACAACTGTAAGGACAATACGACTTCGTCTCAAAAACGAAAATAATTTAATACAAATAAATAAGCTCTCTAAGATAAGATAACCGAGATTTCAAACGCCGATTGTTTGTAAGTTCAGCACGAGCAAGAACGAATTGAGGACATTTTTCAGGTAAGCCAGTATTACTAAATCGCATTGCGTTTTTTTGTACTACATTTGTGGCAGGAACACCGAGCCATTTTTGGATTGGGGGGCTAAAGATTTCAAAGGGGGAGAGGCAATCGTATCGAGTGCTGAAGGCGTGAGATCTTTAGAGGGGTATGGGGGCGTGCTCCCCCAGAATATTTTAAAATCTATCGTCTCCGGAATGCCATTTCATGCAGTTTGGGGGAAGGTTTAAGATCAATGTTTAAGAGACTTCCGTTATCATTTGTTCCCGTAGTAATGGCTGACTTCTGGCTTCATTTTCAACACAATAAATACTAAATCCTGCATATTTACGGCATAGGCGTACGAGTCCAGATGTTTAGGGTGCGCAGAGAACATTTTCCCTAACTGACACTGAAAATGTCCAACCTTACTCCAACACCCCCTCCCCCCGACACAAGGAGTGACAGGTGAACGAAACCGGTTTCATGTCAGAATGCCAATGAGTAATAACACATATCAGTCTGTCAAAATGTAATCGTCTCGTTTATTAAAATTTTACCAGTTTATAGGCTTTCCTAAATATTGACAAAAACTTTCATTACAAGCCTTCAAAGCAAAATTACATTTTAGAATCACCTGCTTAAATCGAGAGTTACTTAAATACAAGTACCGATGTATTATAAACATGCACATAAGCGATAATCTATTCGAAGTATACGGGAGTTGAGCGCGTGATTGCAGAAATATGAACAACACAAGGAACGACCCGATAAGAAAATTCCCGGTGTATAGTTGCAGTAACGGTCGCGGTAAATCTTATTGGCATCGCTGGAAATGTTCTGCTAATAATTGCACATATCAAGGATCCTTTAAAACTTATTAAATCTAAATCTTCAATATTTATTTTCAGTATCACTATCGTCGATTTGCTTGTCTCTTGTAGTATGCTCTTTCGAAGTGTATTTTTTGAACGTTTTTCTGGCAATAGGGATACGATATTCTTTGTTAATGACATAGTAATCGAACTAAATGACTTTTGCTATTCCGTCTCATTTACTTCGTATTTAAGCCTGGCGATCGAACGATTTTGCTCGGTAGCTTTTCCACTGTGGCATCGTGTCAATATTACTACTCGGATATGTCGCTCTTGGGTTGCTGGAATATGGGTATTCTCCATTATCTTGAAAATCGGTGATGTCATTCTGGTGAAGGCGATAACAAATATCAAAGTTGATTTACATTTGGCTTCTATAGTATTCTTGTGGGTAATGTTTTTCCTAACACAATGTGTCAACATTGCTTCCTGTATATCCATAAGGACACAAAATATGGAACTTCAAACACGCGGTATGAATGAGACAACTGTAAGGACAATACGACTTCGTCTCAAAAACGAAAATAATTTTCTTCTTACAATTGCAATCGTTTGTTTTGTTCTAGCGGTGACTATTTTACCATTCTTGACCATCGCGTTTATGTACATTTACAATTCCGCGAAAAATTCAGTAAAGGATTACAACGATGATCGTGCTCTTCCTTCATATTATATTTGGGGTGTTTTAGGAATCGGCGTAAATTCTGCCATAAATGTATTTGTATACATTTGGAGACTACCAAAATACCGAAAGACGTTTAGAAAACTTTATTTGACTGTTAGAATAGATTATCAACAGTTCAAACTTTGGAACGAGCTTGGAGAGATATTGTATATAATACATGTATATTTTACAAACATTAGTGTATTTTTGCATATATATGACATGTTGTATTTAGAAAAAGATTAGGTAGAAAAATTAGAATACAATACAGTATTAAAAATGTTGATCGATATATGAGCTAGATTTTATGTACTCTTGAAGATCGTTGAATACGGTTCCATAGTGAGACCGCACTGTATAATAAAATTTCCGTTGACCAGTTGCACTTTTGAAAAGGGGCATGTTCAAAGACCCAGACGAGTTCTGGTGCATTGTCCTCTAATGTCCTCTCTCCTCACAAATCCTTTGGATAATTGGATAAATATTGCGGTGTTGTTCTGTTTAGGTATTTAAATGTGAGAATAGCGAGATTTAACAAGAATCCTGTGCATGAGATTTAACAGGAATCCAGTGCAATCGAATTCACCCTTTAAAGGAGTAACGTGGTCGCTAATATTTAACCTTTGCTATACATCCTGCCCTGTCCTGTAGATTCCTCTAATCAGAAATCTTGTTGCCACGGACTTGCATAGTTGAACTGACGTTCAATCAATGCAGTAAAACCGTCTTTCAATTGCTTTTCAACTGTTCGATTGAGACATTCTCAAGGGTCACGATGGTATCGCCTCTGGCTTTCGCAAACAACATCTTCTTGGTTGTCATGGTGTTGTGGCAGCGGCAAAAATGATACATGTCCTATATATTTTAGATATTGACCCCTGATCACAACACCAAGACTATAGTGCTCTTGGTTATCCTCAGAATATCAGCATTAGAAATATCTTAAACGTGTGTTTCCAGTGTAGATAGCATCTATACAATAAGCTTCGGGCCTCTAGGATCAAACTACCTGACAATTTCAACAAGAACATCGACGTTTTGAGGGAAGGCCCTTATGTTAGTCTGTAATCAGTCACCTCAGCTCCTTGACGGTTTGGCAGCCGACTCCAGCCACCGTTACTAATTTGCCTCAACAGTTCCATCCAACAAGTTTGCACCTTGCCTTTATGCCCTTTATATATATATATATAAGTGTCTGAGTATTGTACCACATGCGCTTGGTGAGGGCAAGAGTATGGTGTATAAATACGAAGTCACTCGCATCTAGACTGCGTTACAAGCTGCACTGACGAGCCGTTGAACGGCGAAACATGCATGTCTGCAGATTTGACTATATATATATATATATATACGTGTAGGTTTAGGTCTACGAAACGCAAAGAGTGCTCGACAACATATATAGTTAGAGCAAATTATAGATTTTCGCTTACCTCAAAACTTGTCTGCAACAGGCTGTTTCATCTGTAAAAGAATCATCAGGCAGAAAACTGCCTGATGATTCTTTTACAAATGAAACAGCCTGTTGCAGACAAGTTTTGAGGTAAGCGAAAATCTATATATATATATATATATAATCTCCAATGGTTTGATTAACACTGGACCGAAGCACCAGATACGGAAAACCAGAGAAGAAAAATCCGTATTTCGCTTTTTTATGGCAGTTCTCGTACCAAAACAAAATGGCGGACATTCAGTTTAAGAGTCACAAAAAGTACAAATAAATATAGGCTCTCTAGAATAAGATAACCGAGATTTCAAACGCCGACTGTTTGTAAGTTCAGCACGAGCAAGAATGAATTGAGGACATTTTTCAAGTAAGCCGGTATTACTAAATCTTATTGCGTATACAGTAATACATTTGTTGCAGGGACAGCGGTGTATTTCTTGGATTTGGGGGGCTAAAGGTTTCAAGGGGCGGAGTGGCAATCGTATCGAGTGCTGTAGGCGTGAGATCTTTAGAAGATTATGGGGCATGCTCCCCAGAGAATTTTAAAATCTATCGTCTCTGGAATGCCATTTCATGCACTTTGAGGAAGATTTAAGAGCAATGTCCCAAAAATTCTTTCCACATATTTGGTCGACTACCAAACATGCCGATCGTAGCAACGCAACGAATCAGTATTTACCGTCAAAATTGAAGAAGTGAATAATGTGCCTAATTTGATACCTAAAACATTCGTTCTTTAGAAAATCTGATAAATAGCGCCAAAAAGAGTTAAAGGAAACAATAAACATTAGACATAGCGGAGTCCTTTTATATATATAATAATGTTTTCTTCCGCGTTTGTTTAGCTTCTTTACATGGTTGTAAAAAATTGTAATATGTTTAACTTATTGGGGGGGGGGCTGGACTTAAGCTCCCAAGCACCGCCTGCTCCGCGGCACCTGGGCTGCAGTCAGTGATGGCTGACACAGCCATATTCATGCAGAATTTAAAAATTATATCGCGCGCATTTTTCCCTGCATATAACCAGGGCGCTCATATAACCCACTAATTTATCCATGAAGCTTGACTAATAAAAATAATTTTAAGCCATATTTCAGAGAAAAGCAAGGGGAAAATATATTTTAAATATATTTTTATCTATATATATATGCCATATCATGCACAATAAAGTTTTACAAAGCAAGCATCATGCCTATATTTAAGAACGTGCGATGCCACTGTGGGTAGAGTGTAACAAATATTCGGCGGTTGACTGTTGTGTAAAACTAGCTACTGGAAAAATACAATAAGAACTTCGACGTTTCGAGCGAAGGCCCTTCGTCTGGGAGTTAGTAGACTGGGTCGGGGGAAAACTTGTGCTTTTATATATAGTAAATACAAAAGCGATCATGACGTGATAAAAAATAAACCAATCAGATGGATTTAACAAAACTATAAACAAAATATGGAAATCATATCACAAAATATATTAGCATATAAAGAGAAGCGAACAAAGCAAGAAATAAGAAACTATATATATGGGATGAGGTGAAATGTGGAGTATCTGCTGATGGCACTCTTATCTGTTTATTCCTGCCATCAGCAGATACTCTACATCTCACCTTATCCCATTATAGTTCCTTAATTTCTGTCTTTCTTGTGATGTGATTTCCATATTTTGTTCATAGTTTGTTTTGATTAAATCCATCTGATTGTTTTATTTTTTATCACGTGATCGCTTTTGTATTCACTTTAAAAGCACGTGTTTCCCCCCGACCCATTCTACTAACTTCCACATTTTTCAGGTAGTTTACACAACAGTCAACCCGCCGAAGACATGCTTATATTTAAGGCTGCCGTAAGATATTTAAACCTGAACAAATCAATGTGGCATTCCCTGACTCAAAGAAACTAATACTTGAACATTTTCAAGAAAATTTTTAATTACTTTATAACAAAGGAACACAGAAATAAAAGCTTGTGCATTTGAAAATTACAACATCCAACATGTATGGTTCAGGTTCTAATAGAACAAAATATGATTTTAATTTCATAAAATATTTTTCTAGCTAAATCCCACGGCCAGATTTTGAAAAATTAAAAAAGGAATATAAAGGTGTCATTTTCTTCAATATGTGTATTTTAGGACACTAATGATTCCTGATGAGGAAGGACCAACAAATTATTGAACATTCCTACGGAAACAACGACAACTCTGCTTCTATTAATAGTAAAATAAGAACATGCACTTCCTTGTTTCCTGGGTTGGGGGTCAGGATCCATAATAGCTCCAGAAGATGAAGTAGTTACCTTCTTAGCTGTTCTCCCTTCCCCCATACCATATTATTTAGTATACCTTCCTATTTTTATCATCACGAAAAGTTCCCTGTGCATGAGGTTGACTTTATAATATATGTTAATATGTCAAACATCAGTAAACATCCGAATCAATAATGACCGAATAAATAATTTGAAACACAATTAACATTTTAACTATCTTTTATTTCAGAAGGAATTATATCCATAGTGCACATATTACATCTACATGATACACTAATAAACGTTCAAAATGCATATAGCTGAAGATATCCATTCAGGGTGTTCGTCACTAAACTTTGATTCCTAGTAGCCCAATCTCTTGAGTACAACGTTTTTTGCATAAAGCATTTAGACGTGAGACTTCTTCACATATTGCTTCAGTTTTTAAACAGTCCATGCAAAGCAACATGCAGCCGGTCCCATCTGAAAAATATAAATGAAAATATTTTCATGAGGAGAACTTATTTCAAACCACGAGAAGATTATATGAGCCCTAATAGATTTTAATGGGAAGGCCTCGTGCATGTACTAATATATAGCATATAATGTGCGAGTGGTATACGTCGGAATCAATTTTTTTGAGTTTACCTCTCAACGGAAAATACTTTTCTCGGCTAATCACGCACATTTGTTCTTACAAATACCCACTAAATGGCTACTGCTGAAAGCAAACTATATTGAATAAACAAAGTTATCTTTTTTATACTCTATCTTATTTTATGTGCTTTCAGCAGTACCTGTATAGCCATTTAGTAGATCCCAGTGAGCTCTAAATAAACTGGAATGATGAGATTTCAGTGATATTTGAATGGGGTACGAAATTATTTATTTGTGTCGGCGTGGGGTGTTAAATAAAAAAAATATCAAGGTTTACCGTCCGCCCCGGGGTTGTAGATACTTTATGACAAGTCCCTTATATCGATATTTTTTAACTAAACATACATGATGATGTGGTAAGCCTCCTGTACAAATATACCGAACATTGGAAGGGAAATTGCGTATTTATGCGAGAAGAAAACTTACTTGTAGACTTTCATGCAATTTAATCTAGGAACCTTTGCCTTTGGTTTCTACGTTCCCATCCTAAACCGATAAGTTCCTCTAACTCTATATATATTTAACATTTTTGTCCTTACCAATTCTACAAGACTTTGGTTCACACCTTTTGCGAGTTACTGCAGATGCAGCATTAGATGCCAGAATGACATGAAGAATTATCAGCAGGAACAACGCAATCTTCATCTTTCACTAAAATAGAATAGATTAAATTTATCCGGCATTATATTTTCAGAAAACCAAGAGAAATTTATCACAAGGTTGCTTAAAAGTTTAAAAGATGATCAGTAGGTATTGCCATCTTATAAAAATAGTTTTTCACTTACCTCAGGGTGTCCACTACAGCCAGCTTTGGTCAGAATGACGAGAGTTACTTGAGAAAGTGCTTTTATACCCAAATATGAAGATCAAAAGCATCTGGTCATCCAGGCAATTATATACACACCTCGTGTGGCAACAGCAACATTAAAGTTTAAACAGCAAAATTGAAGAATTTGACATGCGACTATATATGAAATAACGCATAGTAATATTGTTCTTGTTGCGTCACGAAGCACTTCTAATCCTTCTTTCTATTTTTCGCGCTTCAACATTATTGAAGATTATTTTTCAGAATTGCTACCCACCCCCCCTATTACCCCTCTTACATGAGTGTTATGCTCCATTTTTTGGACAAATTAAAAAGAGCTGTATTCGTAATGCTCCGCCTAGTCTGGCACTTAGCTGTGAATAATCATTCTCCATCATTGTCACCACAACACGCAGCTTGTTTTTTAAGTGCATGCATGGAAATTGTAAGTGACTCCGCGCACAAACTTCAATGTTTTACATTAAGCAACATTCACAGCTATTTTTATTCTGTCAAGTATATAACTTCCTACTGTAAATAGATTATAAACTTCAAACATGTTCCTTCGACATTTTGTCGAAAACATAAGAGCTTCACAACAGAAATTGCCAATACGAAAGTTGCCGATAAACAGCGCCGAATATATTATTACTGCCGAGTAAAAACATTAAATGTTGTGCCTTGTGCCTTTTTCGAGTAACAAATTACTTCCGGTCTACGTACAAGGCGAAATATTTTCGCGTTCATCATGGAACGAAAGAAACGAACATCGTTGTAAGGGCATCGCAATTTTACACAGTACTTGTACTTAGGCGTGCATGAATACTTGCATGAATACGGTATTTAATTAAACAAAATATATGCAAAATATTAGTTATAAAGTTTGCATGAAACTGATTACTGATGCTGCGTTTAACCGTATCCGCAATCTATATATTAATAATTTCTATCCCACCTTTGCCTGGTACAAACATACCAGATAAATTATGCGTATATGCAGTATGTTTTCAATTAACTCTTCTTAGTTTAAAATTTACAAAGCACTTGAATTAACTACAGGGTGTATCAAAAAAACTGCAAATACCATAATTTGTATGCACGAGATCATACATTAGAATTTCAATGGCTGTGCAAATAATTACGCTTCTGGGATTTGAAAATACGTTTCCCAGGGGTATCAAAACAAGCACACAAAGTGAATTAAACTTATGAGTTCGATTACGAATGGCTCAGTTTACGAATGACTGCTGTCGAGTTTTGAGTTTGGGCGTACTTTAAAACAAGAAATACTCTTTGCTCTGTTGTTAGCTGAGCCATTCGTAATCGAACTAATTTTAATTCACTTTGTGTGCTTATTTTGATAGTACTGCACGTGGAAACGTATTTTCAAATCCCAGAAGCGTAATTATTTGCACAGCCATTGAAATTCTAATGTATGATCTCGTGCATACAAATTATGGTATTTGCAGTTTTTTTGATACACCCTGTATATAACAGCTATTGTTAACTGAATTTGAGCTTGATATGAAGAATTATCAAGGCCAAAGTTTGTGTTATCTGGAGAAACGAGAAAGCTGGAGCGGACAAAACAAACAGAGAGGCCTTGATTATTCTTTATATCATGCGAAAAGCGAACTTAATATTCCAATTTTTTTTTATTATCTATTTAAAAGATATTAATAAAAGACATTCGCACCTATAAGTTAATTTCGTCAAAGTACAATGACAAGTTCTTAGCCATTTGCAGGAAATGTGTGTTCCTTCTTTTTGTCAAATATACCTCAAAAAGCGCGATATTTTTCTGGACTCAGAGCTTCGCATATGAATTTAATCTCTTGCAACTTTTGATATATTTAGCCATGCAAGATCCACAGCATGTAGACAATACTATATTTCGTATCGTATAAACAGAATCATAACAAATGGTGCAATTACTCTCCTATATAAAAACAGTTTCTTGGGATATTTTTTACATTTGTTTCTCAATATTTGACTGTAAATAATTTAATTACTTCATTCTTTAATTAACGACTAGGGGTCTTAATTGAAAAGCCTGTGTAGGTTTCTAGTAGATCTCTAGGCCTTACCTCACTTATTTTATCAATAAATTACTACTGTTGTAAATTATTAGGTGCGCAAAACCAATAAATAAATAAGTGTACAAGCAGAATTTCTGCATATTCGTGCTATACTAGACGCACCAAATATTGAAAAAGAGAGAGAATTTTTAACCAAAGCTAAACTAAATTTGTTTGTACTTGAAAAAGCATTCTCAGCTGTTCTCCGTAGAGATCCAGAACATCACTAATTGTCCCAGTGTTAGTACATGAGCAGAGAATCTAACAAAAATAAACTTAACTCTATTTGTACTTGAAAGCCCTATCCGAGCTCACGAGCTGTTCTTCCTGTAGGCTCGAAGGCTATATTAGTGGGCAAGTTTCATATACTGTACATTAATCAAGAAACCGGAAGGAATTGGTATGGAACCAAATTGGAGCACTCTTAATTCCCGTGTTCGACGGATGGAATAAATTAAAATAATTAAAGCTAGGATTATACATGCATGCATTATAGGAAGGCAAGCCCCGCCGCAGAGGTACATAAAATAAATATATGCATCAACCACTGCATGCGCTACGAACTCGCACTACACGTAAAGTTTTGTTTCATCCTTTTCTGTAAATGCAATTATTCATTTCCTTTCTATCAGACGCTCTTTGATTCGAAAATGTTATTCTTAACGGATTATGTATACTTCCTAATTGCATGCAGTCTATTTAACTAGAGTAAGATAGTCAAAAGGGTAAAATCTGCCCAGGCATTTATAGTGTAAAGAAAAACTGCCCAAGGAAGATGGGTGTAACTTTCACTTTAAATAATATATATTTCCAGCCATCGACTCAAAAAAAATAAATTACTTTTATAGGTGTACAAAAAAAATTATATTGCGTCTCCGAAAATGTCTTCCCCCCATCACTTTTCTAATGGTCCGTCCCTTAGGCTAAGTAGCTATAAACTATTAACAAATATGAAAACATTAGTATGTCAATATGGTATAATTTATGTAGTGATTATGTGACGTAATATATTTTTGTACAATTAACAACTAACATTTTAACAAGTCAAATACATTGTAATGTCTTCTCTCTCAAAAACATGCGTTCGTAATTCGTAAATTTATATAATAATATTATCCAAAGTGATCCTCCATCTAAAAGATCAAATGGCGACTTCAACAATAGTTATAATCATTCACACTTCTTCGACTAAGGCATGCACAAGTTATTTGTCTGCGCGGCAGCATGCAGAACTTGGCAGAAACCTCATTCTTTGATCACGACGCACACAGATTAGAACCAGAGGATTATAACGTACTATGCGAGATGACTGACTCAATGACAATATTTATTCTTTGTTGATTATCTATAGACTTTATACTCAATACTTTATGTATATATATAAACGCCTTAATTTAATAGTTTACCTATAATGATTTGTAAACCTATAATGGCATGACCTTATTCCCTTAATAAAATATTTACTCACATTATATTTGTAATCATCCATGCGCATATCTATTTTTCACCCGTTTTCAAAATTACTCGTCAATTCGAAATTCAAAGTGTTTATACTGTTAAACCTTGAAATATGTGTTTCCTTATTAATATTATTAACTTTGTAGCCTTCGTGTATAGAGTTTGGAATAATTCTCAAGATATTTTAGTGATAGTTAAAGTTAATTAGTTATTTTAAAGTACAAAATTATAAAAGGACACTATTGAGTCTAGTGCAAGCCAAATTGACATGCACACACACAGTTAAATTATCCTTTTTTAAATTTTCAAAGTCGTTCACGGGATTTTTGGTTCAATATGCTCCTTCGGGTATTAAAATGTCTTTTGTTTACGTTTGCTCTTTTTAGTTCGCGTGACATAAAACTGACATTTCAACTCAAATTATCTAGTCGGGCAGGGTGTAATATTGTAATATTGAGGGTAAATTATATACATTTATTAGACCTGACCAGGAACGGTTGCGAAAAATGCAACTATAGGTCCCTGGCAGGAATTGGATCTGCGGCCCTGCGATTCCGATGCAGCGCTCTAACCAACCAAGTCCAGTTGTCGAGCTCTAACCACACAAGTTCATGTATATATACTAGGGTACTGCCATGTTATGTTGTGGGTAAATATCTAGATTTTTTTGGCATCTCACTCGATTGAATAATAATTGAAGGGTTTTGTAGATGGAAAATTATTGAGTGTAAATTATATACATTTATTGGACCTAACCAGGAACAGCTGCGAAAAATGCAACTATAGGTCCCTGGCAGGAATTGAATCTGCGGCCATCTTTGACTTTGTGCTTGTGTCATATAAAAATATTTCAAATTATATTCAATCCTCTAAAATACTGCATACATGAGGGAAAGTATTCAACAGTTTACGACGACTGGACTTTCAGATCATGATTCATGAATACTTGGCGAAACTCTACACAGATCATTTTTAGTAGAAATGTTCAATATAGCGCACACTTCAGAGAACGGGTATGACCCTTCAGTATGATCTCGTTTTCAGTGCCAGTGCACAAGAAACTGTGACCACATCTTACGGAGGTACAGCGATCCTCCTCCGGGAAATTTTGTGGGCAAAGCCATTGTTCAACATATTAATTGACTGTGCTCTGTTGCTATATATAGCACTTGTTATACGAAGTTGAAACTGAAATTTTCTAATTTTCAATACTGTATATTTTTACATTCAATACTGCATACTTTCCGTGTGAAAACCTGCACACAAAAGTAGGTCCTGCAGTACACCATAACTACAGTTGTATGTAATAGCTTTTCATATAAAAAAGATGCGCTGTTCCGCAAAACGCAAGCCATGTTTTTGTTACTAAAGTGTTTTTCGTTAAGTCATTGGCGTTGCTAATTGTCCTATCATTATTATACCGCTACGAGTGGATTATAAACATATGGAAAGAGCACTTAAGGAGCTAAAAGCGTTCAATATTCTCTCAAGTATTTGTTATTCGAATTCTGCACGTTTCTATGTTCATTGTCGTAAAAAGACATCCCAAATGTGGAATTTCAGCACGGACCTGAAAGTTGGAACTGGATAGGTTATTTAACATAAAGCGAATGTTATTTCCTTTGCAAATTTGAAAGAAAGAGCTTCTCACACCTCTTCTAATGAATTTTAGAATGTTTTAAATACTAGATTTCGAGACTGTGGCGACCATATTGGTGTGACCTCATTAGTTATTCAGTAGGAAATTTAAGAGGAAATCATAGCCAATTTCTATATCTTAAAACAATGTGTTTCCTGCCCTGTCAATGACCAGAAACAGCATGGACCCCTTCTGGCATGTAAGCAACCACACAGTAGATTTCGGTTGGTCACACCAATATGGCTGCCATCGCCATTGACTTTATTTTCTACATATTTTTCAGATCAGTGGACTCTAATGAGGCAGCATTGAACAACACTCAAACGGGATGACTAACTGAAAATACATTTTCTACATTTTTAAAGTAGTTACATCCTTCAAAGACCAGATCATGAATATGATTAAATGAGATTAAGTGCATACCGTAAACCTCCGTATATAAGCCCTGGGCTTATATAGGTTCGTAAGGGTTTTTTGATGGGCTTATACACAGGGGGGGCTTATATACGGGGGGGCTTATACACGGACATCATTTTGTGTTAGTAATTGTTTTTAATACGAACCCTAAAATTTGAAAGTGAACAAATTCAAATTATGACTATAACTATAAGAAACAATGTCAGCTAGAGTGATCTGTTAGTAATTAAATGTCAGTATCACTATCATCATCATCGGAAGAGCTAGTACCGGTATTAGAGCCAGAGCAGGCTTCAGAGACGTCTGTAAGTTCGTCGTCGTCTTCGTCACTGCTTTCCAAATGAAATTCTTCCTGTGATAAGGGCATTGTATAGCTTTCTAATCCTCTGATGTTCACCTGGTCGTCTTCTGAACCATCTAGTTTGGGCTTATATTTGGGGGGGCTTATATTCGGGGGGGCTTATATTCGGAACAGTGTGCGCGTTAGTGAATGCGGTGGGCTTATATTCGGGGAGGCTTATATTCGCGGGGGCTTATATACGGAGGTTTACGGTATAAAACTTTCTACAGTAGGTCGAACCCCTGCTATCTCGAACAGCCAAGGAAAACGACAAAAAGTTCGAGATAGCGGGGTTCGAGATCTAGATAACCTGATCAGTATTAAACCAGACTCAGTACTGAAATACGGTGCCCCGTCTTAGATTGTTTTCGGGCTGAACGAGTAATTTTTAAAACGGGTGAAAAATAGTAACGTGCATGGATGATTATAAATATAATGTCATGAGCAAAAATTTTATTAAGATCATGCCATTATAGGTTTACAAATCTTAACAAATAAACTATTAAGGCGTTTATATATATACACATAAAGTATATTGAGTATAAAGTCTGTAGATAATCAACAAAGAATAGATATTGTCATTGATGACATATAAATGAAAAATTAGAATTCATCTCGCATAACTCTAACCTCTGGTTCTAATCTATGTGCGTCGTGATCAGAGAACGAAGTTTCTGCCAAGGCTCAAGTAGTTGACAAATAACATGCTACCGCGCAGACAGATAACTTGTGCATGCTTGCGCTTAGTGCAAGAAGTGTGAATGGTTATAACTATTGTTGAAGTCGCAAATAGAATAATATGTTTATAATCCTCTCGTAACAGTACAAAAAATATATTGCAACTATAGTATATGATATGTTTTGAATAATCCTAACATGCATTGATCTTTTATTTAAAGTATAGCTTCCAATGTATGAACATTCTATAGAAAGCTATACTTTCTATAGGAAGCTATACGTTTCTATAGAAAGTTCATAAATTGGAAGCTATACTTAAAAAAGATTAATGCAAGTTAGGATTATGCTTAACACATCATATATACTATATGCATTGTCCTTACATTTGTTTATACTCAACTAGAGTGGTCTATGGAATAAATTAAATATCCATCAACACAAGTCGGCAAAGGGTTTTAAACCCTCTTAAACATCTTACACCTTATTAAAATAAGAATGAAACAGAAGGTTCTTCGCTCTCTATTCTTTCAAGGCATACATGCGAGTAGGTAACAGCCCACATCTGGGGTCGGAAGTAATTAGTATTCAGGATATGTTTAGAGTGATGATGTCATAGGAGGGTGACGTCCTAAAGAATTATCGCATAACATTTGTCGCGAAACATGACGTCATGAATTGTCGCATAACATTTGTCGCATAACATTTGTCGCGCGACAATTGTCGCGTAACATTTGTCGCGCCACATGATGAATTGTTAGAGTATATTTCTTACACAAGAATAAGCGATATGCTAACCGAACTTGGCTGGCAACAATTAGCTGAAAGAAGGAGATCTCATAAAATAACGTTTATGCATAAAGTTAAAAACAAACAACTCCCAGACAGCATATCTAATGTGCTCAAAAAGAAGGAAACATTACGCCGAAAAGTTCAGCGCAGTATTGGCAGTCAAGTCGATTCAATGAAGGAAATACCGACTCCTCCTCACGTATCATCTCCAACAATGCAGAAGAAACAGCCAATTTATTCAATTGCTACTTCAACTCAGTCTTTTTAAAAGAATCTGATATTAATGATGTTAATGGTACCCCAATTTCGCCTATATCAAGTGAAATAATTACAGAGATTACCCTGGAACCATGTGAAGTACACAATGTATTGTGCAATCTAAATCCAGACAAAGCCTCTGGACCCGGCAAAATACCCATTCGCTTGTTGAAAGAATGTGCTTCTAGCATCACTCCATCACTCACGTATCTGTTCAACAAGTCACTAAATTCTGGTAGTCTTCCGACAGAATGGAAACTTTCCAATGTCATTCCACTTCATAAAAAGGGAAACAAAACCTATGTTGAAAACTACAGACCCATCTCTCTGATGTGTGTTGTTGCAAAGGCTTTCGAGCGTTGTATTTTTAACAGAATAGTAGACCATGCTCAGAAATTGATATCAGATAAACAGCATGGTTTCCTAAAAGGGAAATCTTGTGCGAGTCAACTCTTGTCAGTGCTTCATCGTATCGGTCAAAATTTAGATAAGGGTAAGCAAACTGATATCTTGTACCTGGACATTGCCAAAGCCTTCGATACTGTTGACCACAAACTCCTTCTGCAAAAACTTTATCAATTTGGGATCACGGATAAAGTTCTGAACTGGTTTACGAACTACCTATTAAAACGTCAATAGCGTGTACTTGTTCATGGTGCCACGTCAGATATGCTTACAGTTACCTCTGGTGTCCCTCAAGGATCAATCCTTGGACCTTTGTTGTTTCTGATTTACGTAAATGACCTTCCCTCGTCAATCTCTTCACCATTTGTGGATGTTTCTCTATTCGCAGACGACACAAAGTGTTTTTCAATCGTTGAGTCCTCTAGAGATGCTCATATTTTGCTTGCTGAAGTGAAAAATGTGGAGAACTGGGCACAAAGTTGGCGACTAAAATTCAACGCACATAAATGTAAAGTCCTTAGTGTCACCAGGAAACGCAACCCACTCGTTGTTGAATACCAGATGGATGGTCGGTCATTGCAACATGTATCCAGTCAGAAAGATCTTGGGGTAACAGTTACTTCTGATCTCACTTGGTCTATCAACATCCACGAACAGATCACTAAGGCCAACCGTATGCTTGGTATGCTGAAACGTTCGACTGTTCAAGTTAAAGATGTTAACACGCGTCGCAATCTGTATCTCTCACTAGTCAGGTCACACCTTGCCTATGCCTCTCAAGTCTGGAGCCCACAAAATGTCAGCATGTGTGGCGAATTGGAACGAATCCAACGGAGGGCTACCAAGTACATTCTGTCTTTGCCTTTCGAAACAGACATCGCATACAAAACGAGACTAGCTACTTTAAACATGTTACCACTGAGCTACTGGCACGAATATCTCGACGTTTTATTTTTGTTTAAAAGTACGCGAGGTCTTATTATAACTGATCTCGATATTCTACCCAAGCAAGTCAACAGAGTTAACTTAATCATGAATTTACGGTCGGTAAAAAATTCTGTCACTACTTATCACATACCATCAACCAAAACGTTATGTTTACAGAACAGTTATGTGTTGAGAGCTTCGCGAATTTGGAATACACTTCCTGAAGAACTACGTATGCCGGATATTTCGTATCAAAAATTCAAAAAACTCCTTTTTGAGTACTATTACGCAGCGACTGTACAAATTTTTGACACTGAAAACCAACAGTCTTGGAAATCAATATGTTTAAAATGCCATCAAGCAAACCAATTGACCACCTCAAAAAACTGTTGCTATTAACTTTATTAAACTTTAACTATGTGAAAATACTTTGTCTAGTGTATGTATGTTTGTAAGTGTATTGAGAATGCAAGTCATGTACTATATCTATGTAATATATTTAGTTTATATAATGATCCGTAATTTCAGGACACCAACGTAATTGGCTCACGCTGTGCTGGTGTTCCTGCGCCGTCTTTATCATGTATAATTATTATTGACGGCAAAAGTTAATAAATGTTTAATATTAATAGAAACGACAATTACAGCCTACGTAATAATTATGTTGATTTTGCCCTTCCAAAGCCTAAAACAAATTTCACTAAAAAAAGCATAAGTTATTCAGCGGTAAGTCTGTGGTATAGCCTCCCGAAAGCCGCTAAAGCGAACGGCGTTTCTATTCGGCAAATAAAACAATTCTCTCGAGCCGATTATAATGATGGGACGAAACGTGTGAACAGTGACTAGAACCTATTTTTTTTATTTGTTTGTAAATAATTTGTCTATTGTGTTTGAATAGTTATAATGCCTTTTTATATAGTTTTTTTATTGTATTTCGGTAACGGCCCCTTGGAAATCAGATGATATTAGATCTGAAGGGTTACCGTTCTCAAATAACATTAAATAATAAAATAATAAATAATAATAATAATAATAAATAATATATCCTAAATGTAAGTATCTTAGTGTTTGTTGATCTGTACAGTATTTTTAAAACTTTGTAAGCAAACTGTGTACAATATACCTAAAATAACTAAAATCATTTATACAGTTTAAAATGTTTGAGAGGTAGCGCTCGCGGCGTTCTCAATACTAAAATCAACGTTCCTGATGTACTTGATTTTCCTTGCCCTTGAACCCCTCAGGCAGGTAAGTGCCGATCTCAATAAAGCGAAAGAAGTTCTAGCTCTTATCCAACTCATAGTTGTCGCATACTCTTCGCCTTTCTTTATGGCTACCAGCTCTGCCAATCGACTATGGTATCTCATACACTCTTTACCCATACCGCCTGTGGTGGTGAATGCGAGTGGCGTAAATGTTCCTTGCTCTACTTCGAGGACTCTCCTTGCATAGAGGAGCTTCTTCTCGTTTTCATGCATCTGGTAGACTTGGCGTAGCTCTATAGGTTCTTATACGAATCATCGTGAAGTTTAACTACATCAAATAGTTAGACAAATTCGTGAAGTTTCAACAAAATCTCAAAGTCAATGCTATTAGTTAATTTAGTAAAATATTAAAAAGTTACACGTGAATAGCCGTTTTCGCGGGAACATACAGACTAGAGTTAACCAGTGAACTATAAGTAAACTGGAACGCTAACTCCTATGATCAAGTGCACCAACGATGCTACTTGGTATCTTTTACTGCCCACCGAATGCTAATAGCGCCTATATGTCTAAAGTGTTCGATTCCTGGGAAAAAGCAACCGATGAAAATAAGGCGACCTATATTTTAGGCGACATTAACAAAAATTGGTTCGATGAGGAAGACTCGGCGTTAATGAGGTATTGTGCTAACATCTGTTGCCTTACTCAAGCAGTCGAGCAGTCTACACGGACAGTGCGAACAGCTAGTTATAAGCATCTACATGTCTTGACCTAGTATTTACACTAAATAGAGCTGAACAAGATCTGTATAAATGTAAAGTTATTCAAATATGCTTCAGTGACCACGATCTTACAGTATTATCTAATAGGACTAAAATTCCCAAAGGACCGGGTAGAGTGGTTTACAAACGTAGTTACAAACACTTTTCTAAAGACAAATTCATTAACGATCTGAAATTAATTCCGTTTTGGTTGGTCGAACTGTCAGATGACCCAAATGAAGCACTAAATACTTTCATCCATTTGTTTACGGACATTGTAGATATTTATGCACCTTTAAAGAAATTTACGATCAAAGCAAGGCCAGCGCCGTGGCTAACGGAGAGAATTCGTGACTTGATGAATCTCAGAGATGCAGCTAAATTAGAAGCAAAAAAATCTGGTTTTCTTTCGGACTGGGCTGTTTATCGAAAACTGAGAAACTATGTTGTAAAAATGAATAGAGATAGTAAGAAAGAATTTTATTTAGACGCCATAAACAAGAGCGAAAAAAAAACAAAGTCTATGTGGAACACTATCAACGGTCTGTTAGGTAGATCCAACCACGTCACACCAACAAGCGTAGAATGTAACGGAGAGGTTTTCACTAAGTCAAAGGATATTGCAAATCATTTTTCTAAGTTTTTCGAAGAAAAAGTTCGGAAGTTCAGATCGGAAATGACCGATGCAATCGATCGTGAGTACGTGTCTCACTCAATTAGCAAAGTCATGGCTGGTAAATTTTGTCATCCGGCATTTGAATTCACTCCTCTAAGTCTATCTACTGTCAAAGGACATCTGAGTAATCTTCCTATCTGTAAAACATCCGGAGTGGATAATATTGACAATTATTTACTTAATATTGCATCTGAAGTCATTGCTGAACCTGTCAGGCATATTTTAAATTGTTCATTTGCAACATCAACGTTTCCAGATCAATGGAAAATTGCTAAATTGTGTCCGATTCCTAAAGATAGGAAAAAACCTTTTGAAGATAAGAACTCTCGTCCTATTAGTCTGTTAAATATACTAAGTAAACTGCATGAGAAAGCAGCATTTCAGCAAATCAATCAGTATCTCTCGGTGAACAAAATAATGGTGATGAATCAACATGCCTACAGAGAAAACCACAGTACAGAGGCAGCACTAATTCAGTTAACAGACGACTGTCTAAGAAACATGGAAAACGGACTGCTCACCGGTGTGGCATTGTTAGACTTTAGTGCTGCTTTTGATCTAGTTGATCATGATTTACTATTGTTGAAACTGAAAGACTATAATTTTTCTGAGGGGGCCATCGACTGGATTAAGTCATATCTCACTGGCAGAATTTCGATGGTTAACATAAACGGTGAATTTTCTAGTCCAACGAAAATTGTCTGTGGAGTACCCCAAGGAAGTTGTCTTGGACCTATGTTGTTTAGTCTATTCATTAACGATTTACCATCTGTACTGGATACAGCTAGTATTACCTTGTATGCTGATGACAGCACTCCATACCAGGTGGCAGAAAATGTCAATTTAATATCAGAAAATCTTCATAATGATCTACTTAATGTCGAGGAATGGATCCAGAAAAATCGTCTGGTGCTAAATGTGGAGAAAACTAAGAGTATCCTAATTGGAGGTCGCCAAAGGATTAAAGTAGCGCAGCCACTGAACCTAAGTATAAAGAACAAAAGCATTACTCAGTATTCATGTGTTAAACTTCTGGGAGTGCAGATGGATGAAGCATTAAGTTGGAAACCCCATTGCGATGGTCTTTTGAAGGATTGTTCAAAAGCGCTCGGTCTGTTGTATAGATTTAGTAAATACATACCAAAAACTGCTTTAAGATCTATTGCAGATGCACTTATACTATCGAAACTCAATTACTGCTGTACGGTTTGGGGTTCAGCTCTGAATCGGAATTCTTTAGACTTTCTACAAATTCTTCAAAATAAAGTCGCTAGATTAATCGTAGGTTGTAAAATTCATGAAAAATCCAGAAAAGAACTACACAATGAACTGAACTGGCTAACGGTCAGACAAAGAATACACATAAGAACAGCTATGATTATGCATAGAACACTCTACTGGAAGGAACCATTTACTATATTTATGCACCTTCATCCTCTCATCATTACCCATGAACATGAGACAAGATTCGCATCGAAGTGTAAAGGTGATAAGTTACTACTTACGAAACCTGTTTATAAGAAGAAAACATTCCTTGCTAGAGCGTTTACAACAAGAGGAATAGAAATTTGGAACAATTTAAGTGTAGAGACAAAACACATAGTAATGAAAGGAGCTTTTAAATCTGCTCTTCGAAGGCAGTTAGCGTGGTTTATTTGATATATATACCGAATAAGCACTGCTATTGCTATTGTTAAGACTAAATTTTATATTGTAATATTGTATAGCATCGTAGTTTCTTGTAAACTATATTTATATATACTTATAACTTAATATACCATAGCGTAGACCTCGTGTAAACTAGCATTATAGCTAACTGGGGATCTTTTTTTTAAATACAAAAATACAAAGCCAATGCGCGGGAATTTGAACTTTCAAAAGGACTGAGGAGAGTTCCGAGGAGTGAGAAAAATTCCGTCAAAAGTTTGTTTTTGAGCGAAAATTTGCAAGAAAAATACTTTGTACATCAGAATACTTCAATGTTTGGGATTCAAATGTGGTTTTCCGATTAGTTTTCACTGTTTTACATCTATCTGCAGCAAAAATGAGGCGGATCGTTATCGTATATGGAAAAAAATGACAAATGTTTGAACGTGCCGAAGCAAACTTTGCTCTTTAACTCAGATAAAATATACTAGAAAACACTTCGGCAGCCCCCAAATTGATTTTGCACTATACTCCAGGTATTGCATTTTATCTTGAGCTTTTAGTCCTTGCTTTAACCCTTCTAAAATATAAACAAATTGACGATTTTCAAGTGGTGCTCTTTTTGTCTTCGCGCCTTCTTGTTGGTCATCAGTGAGCACTTTGAATATGACGGCTGAGCTAGCTTATATAATCCTTATTTTAACTGTCAAAAATAAGTTACTGCATGATTGAAAAGCAATTTTTTAATGTATCTTATATTTTTCTATATAAATTGTATCATAAAATCTCTTAACTATTTTTGGAAAGTCTCATAACTCAGAAAAACCAAACATTTTCGCGCGGTTTTTTGACAAATTTTGTTTTTTTCCACGACGACCTTTGTTCATTGTAAGTACTTGAGTAAAACGCTTAATTGTTCTAGTGTAGTCAAAGATAAATAGTGAAAGTATAAAAAGAAATTAAAAGGGTGCAATTTTGCAATATAAAAAGTGTATTTTTTGAAAAAAATATATTATTGCGTGACCGGAAACACGTAACCGGAAGTCGACCACGTGCTTTTGTGAACTAGTTTTATTGCGAAATATTGCGAAGTCACGAACAAAACAGAACAAGAACCGAACTTAGATTTTGTACGTTTTATATTGAAAGAATAAACGGTTATTAAAGAAAGAGTATAGTCTCAAATTATACATGGTCCTTCGACACGGATATTAAGATGCCTTTAGCGAAAAACAAGAAGATTCGAAATGCTCACAAAGCATTTGTAACGAAGACAATCGAAACAGTCAACGAATTCCTAAATGATTTTGACACCGCATTGCTGCCAAACACGGAGAAACTGAGAGGTTGGAAGCTCACTATTATCGAGAAAAAGGAAACATTGAGTAAACTTGACGAAGTGATAATCAACGAGATCGGGGCAGAGAAAATAGAAGAAGAAATAATCGAAGCTAGTGAATTTAGCGAAAATATTAACCGACTTATTGCGAAGATCGACGTTGCCATAGAAACAATCAAGAAAAGAACAGAAGATGCACGCCAGGGCCAGGTAGGAACAAGTAATTCCTTTTCTTCTGTTGGGGAAGCTACCCCAACACCTAACTTACAACCGAAATTACCAAAAATAACTCTGGCGAGATTTTCAGGAGAACCTACAAAATGGCAGTCATTTTTGGATAGTTTTGAGTCAGCTGTACACAACAACAAGAGTATTTCTTCAGTGGATAAATTTAATTATTTAAAGGGATTGTTAGATGGAACTGCTGTCTCTGCTATTTCTGGTCTTACCCTAACTTCAGAAAACTATGAAACGGCTATTGTTATTTTAAAGAGTCGCTTTGCCAATCCCCAATTGTTAATTTCATCCCATATGGATGCCCTCTTGAAACTTCAAGCTTCAAATTCCTCTTCTGATGTGAAATCAGCAAGACGTCTCTATGATAAAATCGAAAGTCATATAAGAAGCCTGCAAAACCTGGGGGTAGAATGAAAGTCTTATGGAAGCTTACTACTACCAGCAACCATTAGTAAAATACCAGAAGATATCAGATTGATTGTTAATCGAAAATTCAAACAAGACACTTGGGATATTGATGGAATGCTTGATGCCTTTAAGACCGAACTTGAAGCACGGGAACGGTGTTTCCACATGCGAACATCAGGGCGGGAAGAACGAAAGGAAGACCAATTTCGGCGTAATGCACCCAGTGATCAAAACCCAACTGTTTCTGCCTTGTATGTTGATAAATAATTAGTATGCACATACTGTCAAGCCAAGGTCAACACTCGATGCAATATTGTTACCGACATTGGTGCTCGTCGGGAAATCCTACGGAAAAAAGGTAAATGCTTTAATTGTCTTAGATCAGCTCATGTTGTGAGAGATTGCACCTCAAAGAGTAACTGTTACAAATGTAAACAGCGACATCACACATCATTGTGCTATAAGAAAGAGAATGCTTTTGAAAAACATGATCATAAACATTCCCTTAATTAATCCAAGCAGGACACTGCCTCTGGACAACATGATGCAAGTACATCAACAATGTTTGTTAATTCGAACACAGCTGTACTTCTGCAGACAGCAAAAGCCAATGTCTATAGACCAGATAATGACCACACAACCAGTAATGTCCGAGTAATATTTGACTCTTGCAGTCAAAGATCATATGTCACTCAACATTTAGCAAATCAACTAAACTTACCTGTAGTCGGACATGATAACTTGCTCATAAAAACATTTGGAGAAGAATCAGCTCGTTTAAGACCTTGTGAGTTGGTGCAAATAGCTGTTCAGACTGTTGATGGGATGACATTGTATGTGAATGCTTATGTAGTACCAGTTATTTGTAGTCCACCAAGTAACCAATATATTGCATCAGCCACAGCTAGTTACCCCTATTTGAGAGGTCTTGATTTGGCAGAGACCACAGTTGATTCCAAAGAAGAAATCGATATTCTGATCGGTGCCGACTACTATTGGAGTTTTATGACAGGGAATATAAGACGGGGGGAGTATCCGGGGCCAGTGGCAGTCCAAACGAAACTTGGATGGGTGTTGTCCGGTCCTGTAGTCCAAGAAAATGAAGAACAAGAATGCACTCTAAACTTGAGCTCAACCCATGTCCTAAGAATTGAAACTGAGATTCATCATACAGATCAGCGAAACGAGAATGATATCAAGCAACAACTAGGAAAGTTTTGGGATCTCGAAACTGTAGGAATCACCAATGATGAACCATCCATTTATGACAAGTTCATTTCAGAAGTGAAGTCAGATGGAGAGCGGTATGAAGTTTGCTTGCCATTCAAAGAAAGTCATGCAGTGGTACCTGACAACTATCAGCCGAGCAAGAAAAGATTATCCTCACTAGTTCGTCGTCTTCGACAGAAGCCAGATGTTCTTCAAATGTATGATGACGTCATTCGAGACCAATTGAAAGATGGTGTGATCGAAAGAGTCAAAGAGAAAGAATACTCAAAACCAAAACCAGGGCAGGTCCACTACTTGCCACACAGGGAAGTCATCCGTACTGACAAAGATACGACTAAACTTCGGGTGGTTTTTTATGCCTCTGCGAGAGCTAATGGTCCCAGCCTAAATGATTGCCTGTATGTTGGCCCTCCACTTTCCCCTCTCCTCTACGACATCCTTCTTCGATTCCGAGTCCATAAGATAGCCCTTTCTGCAGATATTGAAAAGGCTTTCCTTAACATTGCCATTACTCCACACCATAGAAACTTCTTGCGATTCTTATGGCCACACGATCCAGCAAACAGTAACTCAGAACTTGATTGTTTTCGGTTCACTCGTGTTTTGTTTGGAGTGAACTCAAGTCCTTTCCTCCTAAATGCGACTATTCGACATCATCTCGAATCTTATCATCATTTAGACCCTGCGTTTGTTGCCGAAGTCCTCAGGTCCTTGTATGTGGACGACTACGCTTCTGGTTCCGGTGAACCAGCCTCAGCCCTTGTCTTAGTAAAGAAGATACGAGAGTGTTTCCAGCAAGGTGGATTCAACATGCGAAAGTGGCTGTCGAACTCAAAGGAACTAATGAACATGATCAGTAGCAATAATGAAGAACACAAAGAAAACACAGAATTAGATGAATCTACTGTCGGTGATTCAAATCAATCATGCCTGAAACAAGAACCGCAGTTAAATCAGAAAGAAAGTCACATAGTACTTGGTCTACAATGGAAGACTCAGGAAGATCTCATCATTTTTGAATTCTCTAGCATCCTGGAAACCGCAAAGAAAGAAAAGGAACTAACTAAACGTGTAGTTTTAAGCACCGCAGCAAGATTCTATGATCCCTTAGGTCTCATAGCGCCGATAATAGTTCTTCTCAAAGTTATGTTTCAACAGCTGTGCAAGGAGAACGTTGGATGGGATGACCAGCTTAGCCAATCCTTTAAAGACAAATGGGAAACCTTCTTCGACGATCTAAACCAAGTCCGCGAACTGACAGTTGAACGTTGTTATTCGAAGGGAAGTAGAGAACGCAAGAAATGATGAAGAAGAAGTTCCGATAACGTTTGTAAAGAATGCAAAAGAAGAGAACATTTAGTGTAAGAACATACGAATTCACGCACAATTTATATCAGTTATTTAGTTGTTAAGTTTATCATTATTGATCACCAGTTATTGGCAAGCAAGGGAGGATGATGTTAGATTGCGTGACCGGAAACACGTAACCGGAAGTCGACCACGTGCTTTTGTGAACTAGTTTTATTGCGAAATATTGCGAAGTCACGAACAGAACAGAACAAGAACCGAACTTAGATTTTGTACGTTTTATATTGAAAGAATAAAGTTATTAAAGAAAGAGTATAGTCTCAAATTATACACTGGCACTACCTACAAAGCACGGCTTCAAATCCCCCCCCTGCGTTAGCGTTCCAGTATACTTATAGTTCACTGGAGTTAACCAGCGCTTCCACTTTGAAGGAAATTTCCTTTTGAAAGGAAATTTTTGCAAAATGAAGGAAATTTGAAGGAAATACATCTTCAGGGAAATGTGAAGGAAATTCTAGAAGAACAAAGGAAATTTGAAGGAAAATGCAAAATATCGCCAAAATTGGTAATATTTTTAAATATGTTTGAAAATAAAGCGTAAAATAAGCCTCAATCTGATCACAATTTAACCGAAAGTAGAAATTGTAGAATATATAGTTAGTCATCTATAAAATGATCGATCTAATGAATATGGCTCGGCCCAGAATAATTTGAAAGCGAATACTTCATGTAATATCAATATTATAAAAATAATTGCATAAATCATAATAATTAAATCTTTGTTGATATTTTCTACGTTTTCTTAGCAAACTCCCTTGATTATGTGCATCAAGATAAATACACTTATTCTGTTCGCTCAGTAAAATTACTTAATTTACTGAAAACGAATCATTCGAACAGACGAACACAATCAACACATGTTGACATGCAGGTTGGCAAGTAACGAAGTAAATGTACTTCGTTACTGTACTTGAGTATTATTTTTGAGTAATGGGCATGCAACGAAGTATATCTTTGATATAGTACTTTTACTTGGAACGAAGTCATTTTATAATGTAACGTTTTACTTCGCTATTTTCATTTTGTTGCAAAGTATTTCGTTACTTTTCCAGTTTTTTAAATTTCACCAGTGAATTTTACCCGATTTTGGCAAAGTACTTATTGATTGTAATTACACAAAGTGCGTACATCCCCAGAAGTTGATGTGTAGTCCGCTGATCACAAGAAAAACGCGCCTTTCCCACCAAATATTGTGTTTGCCAATGAGTTTTTTATTCAAATATGGCTGATAGTCTGGATTTGCATGGTTAGTGTAACAGCACCCACCCCCGCCTCAGTTTAAAGGGTTTAGCCAACAGTACTTTTACTTTTTACTTTTACTTCAAGTATTTAATTTTTAAGAAATACTTTGTACTTTTTACTCAAGTACGTTTTTCCTCCGGTACTTTTTACTTTTACTCAAGTCGTTTTAAAGCTAATTACTTCTACTTTTACTCAAGTACAAAATAAAAGTAGTTTAGTCACCCCTGTTGACATGTAGCCATGCCAACGCAGTTTATTTAGTATTTCAGTGTAAGTTGCATCTTCCGAACATCAGGCAACCTGCACGTAAATTTCATATTTTTCAAACAATAACATGTTTTAGTTATAATCACATTGTAATTCTTATTACTTTATTCTTACAAAAATAAGTACTCGATAAAGTGCAGAAAAAATATCATAATTTCTGACAAAGATAATCGGTGTAGCTAATTATTCAATTTTGTCTCCCTGAATGACGTCATTCTGTATATAATTTTTGGTTATTAACAATTATTGGATGAGGCGGAGCAGGATATCGATAATTATTCAGACCAAGGTCAACGTTATCTGCCGAAGCGAAGCTGAGGCGGATAACGTTGACCGAGGTCTGAATAATTATCGATATCCTGCGTAAGCCGAATTCAATAATTGTTTTATTATTCATTTTGTAACATGCATTGACGAATAGAACAAGCAAATATTGAAAACAAAGATTTTATTACTGTTCATAAATATCAATACAGAAGAAATATGAGAATATTTCAAAAATACGTCTCTTGCCACACTTTTGTGCTTTTTTTGTGTTTGCCGAGTCTTTGTTTTCTACTATTTTCTCAATTTCTTCGTTTGAAAACGTTGCGAAACGAGCACTAGCCATTGTAAATATTAAAACTTGAAGACAAAACAAACTTCAAAATTTCCCGCTTATTTGTAATTTTATGCGATATACCGCTGGAATATTCCGGGCGCCGTCCAATTATCTCTGCAGATTACTGTTTCCGCTGAAAATAGCGCGGGCACCGGCAGATATCGATAATAATTCGCAAGTTTTTAGCCAATAAGAAAACGATAACACAGTACAATGAATAATAATCTCACTTATCTGTACGGAAATAAAGTCATATAATTTTGTTTAGACTTTAGAGCAATGATAAAATTGAACATCCAGATGATTGTTCTGTTGAGAAAAGGCTATTTTGGAGAATATTCAACTTAATTTGATTAAATTATTTAAAGGAAATATGAAGGAATTTCACAATTTTTTGAAGGAAATTTCGGCCAAAATAAGGGGAAAAATGGATTTTTGGGGTTTTTCAAAGTGGAAGCACTGGAGTTAATGTGTTGACATGTACAGCTGTTGAAGCGTTTAAAGATGTCCGTTTTGTTTTTCTCAGTTTTGCTGGTTTTGCCACTCGGAAACAGTTGTGTAGAACGTGAGTTTATACGCTTGCTTGATTGTGTTGGCCAAAACCTGAGCGTTATTCCTCATCCTGGAACAGCAGAGTGGGTCTTAACATTAGATCTGCGAAGAAATAACATCAGGTATTTCAACTTCACCGTGCTGATGTGGTATTAATACCGATCCCAAACTTACGTCCAGTGGATATTCGTGAAAATTACCTAAACTGCAAAGCAATCAAGCCAGCTAGCGTGGAAATTCTCAGCAGTTGTAAAATCTCGTTTTTGCCGGCCGTCAAATCCTTACCCTTAACCTTATGCCTCAACAACAACATTCGCCATTTCTTATACTACCCCCATTATTGCTACGCCTACGACCGTGTTCATTCGGAGAAATGATGAACATCTGGGGAAAACGAAAATGTTGCTGTTTGTGTTGCTCTCCGTTGCTCTCAGCGCCTGTATTGTGTTATCCGTTGTACTTTTCATTTGTCGTAACCGGAGGAGACGATGCCAGACCCATACTTTTTCACCTGTAAATAAGTCGACTGACCTCATCTTGGATAATTTGTCTGACACCTCTTCGCTTGGGAGTGATACTGTTTTATACCTCGGGGAAAGCATGTTATAATTGACATACTATGTTCTCAACATTATAAAACGTTTGAAGTTTTGTTTCAGAGTAAAGCTGAGAGTAAAGTGTCAATAACAAGTTATGGCCGGGGCGTGTTTCATAGAATTTGCGATAGCTTCCTGTTGAGTTAATTTATAAATTATTATAATAACGTGTTATTGTTAATACCCCGAAAACCTGTCTATAATTTGCATACAAAATATTTCATCGAAACTTGCTAAGCGAAAACGACAACACTATTTTAATAACACTTTGCTTTAAACGGTCATATTACGATAAACGCTGTTGTGTTTGAGAATTATATGATGGGGAAATCCGATAGTCATAAGCATAATAATTCGGTACAACAATATTTATACAGTTTGCATGATTTGATATTTACTAATAACATGGCTGCCAAGTGGTTGGTTTAGTGTAGGTGTACATCTGCTTTCTCGTTGGCACAGCTACTCGTAATATTCGTGCATTAAGGTAATATGAAATACTTATAATTGTATACTGTATATATTGTATAGTACATCGCTAGGAATTGACAATTTTGTTAAGATCACAAGTAATATAACATAACAAACAGAAATGTCACTTTATATACATAGCTATAACACGGTGTGGACTGATGTTGCAATGCTTTCGTTACTTCCCAATGGGCCAAGTGAAAGCAGTTCAATTTGCGATGGTTGCTGCTCATACAGGGTAATCCTTCTCTGACGGCGCCCTACCACCCATCGGTTATATCGCTGATAGCTTCCATATAGGCAGATAAATACAAAAATCAATCCTGTTGGGGGCCCAATAGTAACGAATAGCAAAAACTCCAGCTTTGAATCTTTCACTGTGTATGGGAAAGGAATGGTTTGGTTTTGGACAGACGAATGTTTTATTTTATTATCGATGAGGGAAAACAACAATGTGTTGGTAAGACTATGAAATCTCTTGTGGATAATGTGCTAAACCGTAACGTAACAACTTGCGTCGAGGTAGAGGGTACCATGGGTGATGTCGTTGAGAGCATTGAGGAGAAGGACAATCTATCTGTGGTGCGTGTCGAGGTAGAGGGCCGTAGGGCGGTAGGGGTGATGTTGTTGAAACCGTCGAGGAGAAGGACAATCTTGGTCGAGAAGTCGTTGATCTTAGCTTACAGTCACTCTTAACCGTAATCTTTGATTCTCAAAGCAACTGACAGTCAAGTGTGGGGTTGTCTCGTACATCAATAAGTTGTGTATTCGGAAAAGCCAAGATGAGTCTTGTAAAGTTAATAGCAACAAAATGGTTACGCTTAAAATCGATTACTAAAACCCACTTGATCTTTCTCGCCACCAATTGATCAATATTGTTCAATCGCTCGTCAGAACAGTCCAACAATCCAGTGAAATGACGCTCCTGACAGATTTGGGTGCTTTTGTGCACAAAAAGTAAAACGCAAAACATGATAAAAGACATTTTGTAGACCATTTCTGTAGACTGTTTGAAGTTTGAATGTTGAATGCTAGTGTTTGCTGTTTTATGCGATCGCTATTTAATAGCTTAACGTGATAAAATTGGAGACGTTTAACCGTAATGGAACATTAATTTTCCGGTAACCAAAACAAACTGAGTGTATATTTTGACAGCTATGCAAAAAGTGTGAGAAAACGAATGGACAACAATGAATATCCGCACATTAACACACGGGTTAACATTTGAAACAATTTATTTCTTAAAGTATACAATTTTATACAAATACACAATTTTTAAACATGCTGCCCTGGTTTTACAGTGTTTTCTAGCTTCGATCGTTTGATTTTATACACAGTTCCGTCCTCCGTTAGTAGGAGTTTGCGTTTATGTCATTTGTGTTCGACCGATTTAACATCCAAAACTTTGACTACACTTCGTTTCTTCTCTGCTGGCAATAATGGCACTTTCTCGTAATCTAGTACGCCACTTGCTCCCGCAGATGTTTAATGGAATATTTTTCCATTTCTGTGGTCAAAGCGAGATTGCAATACACCACGATGTGCCTTTGCGGTGTGCGTCCCCATCCTGTTAAGTTTAGGATTGCCAATGGTTTCTCGAAGAGTGTAAGGTAATTCCTTTTATGTTCTCGAATCTCTTCCTTCTCTGCATCCGTAAAATTAAGGTGTAAATACGTCTCGATGTACATGTTGGAATAGAAAGTCCTAGCGTTCCAATTTTGTCTGTTGCTATCAGCATGATGTACTTCTCTCCAAACTGGGTTTGGGTCTCTCGCATGGCCATGACATTGTATTATCCCAAGGGCAGATCTTTAAGGGGGATAATTTTGTTGTCCGAGAAAGCGCTGCTATAATTATCTAATAATGGTAATCGGTTACGTTTTTCCGCGATCGCATCTTCGAAAGGCTTTCGACTTTCTTGTATTTCTTTAGCCGATTCTCCAGCAATATCTTTCCATTGTTCGTTTTGTTCTTTCTCGTTAGCTCGACGTTGCTTGCTAGTCGTTGGTAATTTGACTTCTAAAATATCTGCTCGACATAGCTCCATGTTTACCTTACAGTTCTTATTTCCTTGCACATGTGCGAGATGAGGTATGCAGTTCTCGTGGGGAACAAACCCCGCATTGTCCAACAAGAATGCATTGTCTTCTTTACTTCCTTCGTACCAAATGTAAACTCCACATTTGGACACCAGTCTCGTCGTAAAGTCTGCATTTCCATCTTTACGGTTTTTGAAAGATGGTGTTCCGAAAATGTATATAAATGTATCTTTGGTCTTAGTTGTGCCTTTCGTACTTATAGCTTTACTTCAATCGCAAACTTCGATGATATCCAAAGGCAATTTAGAACCGAGGGTTAGATTACCAAGACACCACTGTTCTTTCTCCGACCAGTTTTCCAAAACTGTCCGCTTATGCTCTTTGTCATCTCGTTGTACGTGTAGACGATCAATCCAACATCGCGTGTCCTATCGATGACGACCAAGCTTTGCAACATGGCGTCACAGTAAGCTTTCCAAGTATCCGAGAACGGTGTAGAGTAGACCATAGCAGGTGGAACATATTCTGTGATACGTAGAAGGGTATTTTCCATAAGGTTGTCACAGGGAAAAGTGTCCTTGCAATAAAAGGTCACTTTCGCCCGCATCAAGCCACGATCTTTGGCCAAATCACGAGCGTTTGCCCAACGAGTATTTTTCTGGCAAACCCAATCCTTCCAGTGTTGTCCAACGGTTTCTCGTACGCTCTTACTTTCCAGCATCTGCACCATTTTGTTGTAAATTTTACAACGGGTTGTCAAACCATCCACTGTTTCCATGTATGTAAGACAGTTTTTTCCGACTTGGTCACTGTTGTCCAGAATTGTTCTGTCCGCGTCCGTTGTACATCCTTGGATACGAAAACATTTCTTCGTTGTCAGATGCTGAATAACTTCTTCTTTGTCAAAGCTGCCGGAGTAATTCATGGTCACGTCGATACCTTTTAGGAAGATATTCCTAATCCTGTACTCGTCGGTCCGTAGAAACTCGAGAACATTGGAGTATTCCTCATCTGCACAGGCGATCTTAAATTCCTGCACGTAGTAGACAGTTTCGTCAGTCTCTTTCGATGCGAGCCTCCCATACACTTTGTCCAATTCGTCTGCTTTCGGTTGTTCCTTTAACGGTGACAAGGCGGCGGCTTTGACTTCGCATTTACCAAATCCAAAACGAGTTAGCATATCTCGAATATGTTTGTTAACATGACCGACTTCCGTGTAGGTTTTCTTAGGCGTCACGAAGCAATCGGATACGTAGACATAAGCAAAAAGTTGTGTACAAATTTGTCACTACACGACGCAAAACCAACACCGTCCTGCTTTCCATACGTGTTAAAATTAACAGTCCCTGTTCTGTTTAGGGAATTCTCTTTAGCAATCTTCTCCAACACAACAGTACTCTTGTTGGATCGACCAAGAATAGCACGACGAGAAAAAATACCAAGAGCTTGCATATTACCAAGATGACTTGTAGATTTTAAGAGAGATGTAACACAGAATGAGAAAAAACTGCGAAGGACACTTTATATAGCGCATTTTTGCAAGCTAATCACTTTTTTTTCTTCTTTTTTTTTGTAGTGACTTCATAATAGCGTAGCGTGACAAGCGCGGGCTTGCCCAGGTTAGGACGCTTGGTCAGCAATCGGGCCATCGGGCTATATAGTGCCTTATAGGGCCAAATCGGGCGTAAACGGGCATAATAAAATATCTAACACAAGAAAAAATGAGTCAGTTATTGTTAGGAATTCGTTTAGCAAACATCTAAAAATGGGTCGTACGCGTAGGAACTGTCCTGTTTTTTGTTGCGGCAGTGCAAATCTTGCTAGACCAGCAAATCATCTCGATCAAGTACATGGCATGGATACGGAAGAACGCAAGAAGTGGTTAAAGTGGAGAGCGATAGGAATATGTGTACCTCGACAGAATGAAGAACCAAAGGAATTCCATATGGAGGAAAGGGTCGAAAAATTATTAAAGCGACAAGAAGAGATGGAAAGAAATAATATTTACTTATATTTACTAATTTAATATTTACTTACGAGTCGCCAAATTAAAGCATGGACAGCCCAGTAAACGAAAACATTCTAACTCTGGGGAAGCAAAGAAAGAACATAAGGAATGGTTAACATTTTAATTGGTGTACTGGACTACGAAAAAGTACCGTTGTTGCCTGCAAACAAGAAACGTAAAGTGTTTAAAGTATTGGACGTTAAGCCTGTGGAGCACAAAGGAAAGAAACGTAAACTTGTGCTTACGGAAGACGGAACTGTTTACAAAGTCAAATGATCTAAACTAGAAAACACTGTAAAACCCGGACAATATGTTTAATTACTGTATATTTGTGTAAATAATTGTTATACTTTAAAAATATATATTGTTACAAACTTTAATCCGTGTGTTAATTTATGCATGCATCCAAGCAAAGCGGTATCCTGGCAACAATATTTAGCTCTAAAAACAGTGCGTTTTCGTATTCGTCAAACCCCCTTTTTCGCCCTTTTGAATACAGAAACTCAACATGTTTATTTAAAAATATATGAAATCATACACTCATTAAACAGACTAATTAATATTCTGAAAAACAGTAAACGTTTTGGAAAACTTAAAAGTTAACATAACAACACGTTCTCAATGTTTTCATAAACTGTCGTTCAACGTCTTTCACCCATGTGTACGTTTATGCCTGGTTAGATGATCCGATCGCGAAAATCGTTTATTACAAGCATCACACTCATAAGGTCTTTCACTCATATGCATGAGTTTATGATCTGTTAGACGACGGCTCTGCGAAAATCGTTTGTTACAGGTATCACATTCGTAAGGTTTTTCTGCTGTGTGTATTTCTCGATGTACTGTTCGACCAGTATGGAATGATGGGTCCCAAACCTTCACATGTTCGGTGCACAGTTGAGTTGGCCGGCGCACATATCGGCGCACAAAAATACTAAAGTTTCTACTGGCGCACAAAAACAATAGTCAATATACTTTTATTGTATAAGTAGTGAAGTCTTTTACAGTTTTAATAGAAATTAATTGTTTATTGCACTGTCTGTCTTGGCGCGCACGAAAAATTTCCGAATGACTGTCCGGCGCATAAAAATACAAGATTGCATACTGGCTGTTAGACTACTCGACTGTGAAAACCCTTTCCCACAAAGATCACATTCATAAGGTTTTTCTCCTGTGTGTATTCTACAATGAACAGCATAACCACTTCCATCTGCGAACCTTTTTCCGCAGACATTACATTTGTAAGGTTTCTCTCCAGTATGTATTCTACGGTGTTTCGCACGGTTACTCCAGTCTGCCAATCTTTTACCACAAATATCACACTCACAAGTTTTTTCTCCCATATGTGTCCTTCGATGTCCGTTTCTCGAAATTATTCAACAAACACGTCCAAAGAAATATACTCAGCAATGCTCTCTCCGTGAAAGCTGCGTAAACAATACCCAAAGCAAGATTTACCGATCTGTTTTATACTCAACAGTGCGCACGCCATGTTGTTATTCCTTTTTTAGTGATGATAAACCTTGTGTACAGCGGTTCATGCATACGTGATGTAAGGTGAAACGAAATCACGTGCGCTTCACGTGCGGCCTTGGTCAGTGTCTAACCTTGACCATAAAAAAAAAGAGCGCGAATTCTCCACAAATACAAAATGGGAAAGACTTTGAGTACAATCCATCACTCGTACACAAAATGGACCAAAAAGAGAGAGAAAATCTACGCCACAGAGAACTCCGAAAAAAGAAAAAAAATGAATTAAATAAATATAAAGCTCTTTATGAAGATGTGTCAGAAGAAAACCCTGAACTGCTTGGAAAATTTGAAAGACAATTCGAAAGAAAACATCAAAGCACTCAAGTTGGAAGTGAACCATTTGAGAACAATCCGCCCCAAATCAATGTTTTATCTCACGCCGCCATTGGACCGCCCCAGAACAACCTTTTAGCGCACACATTTGATGGTGAGATAAACAAACTGTTCAACTGTATCTATAAGGATTTATTTCCATGCGATAAATACATAGACGAACTTTTTAACATTAATATGGATTTTTAGTAAACTTTTTTAATGGAAAAGTATTTATTTTAAGTTAAAAGTATTTGTTGTAAGTTAAAGTTATTTATCGTAAGTTTAAATTATTTATATTAATATGAAAGGATCTCTCGTGTATCTTTTAAGGGAAAATGTTAACGTTGTTTATTGTAAGTTAAAAATACTTTTAATACATACGTTATGTGCGCACACCCATTAATGCGCACACCCCCTTTTGCGAACACCGTACGCACACCGTGCGCACACCCGTGCGCACACCCGTGCGCACACCCGTGCGCACACCCGTGCGCACACCCGTGCGCACACCCGTGCGCACACCCGTGCGCACACCCGTGCGCACACCCGTGCGCACACCCGTGCGCACACGCTATGACGTCATAAAGTGCGCACACCCTATGATGTCATTACTTCCTGTACCTCTTGTATACTAATTACTTCCGACCCCATGCGCACACACCCCCCTCATGACGTCATCCAGGACTGAATACTATTTACTTCCCTCGCCATACGGACGGGCTAATCTACTTATCATTTTGCGGAAAAAACTTTCTTCGATCTTAAACTTTGTGAAATCAAAGCTTTTAAGAGGTGTAGCAACCAACTGTACAGCTCTACGCGTAACGTGCTCGGAGCAAGAGTCATTCATCACATAAACCAATGTTAGGTAAGCTATGGCACGACCGAAATTGATAACATTCGTTTCGTGAAAAAACATAGTTAGATCGCAGGCATTAACACGCTTTGGCATTCGTTCATACAGTGTTTTGTGATGTTCAAGACAAACATTTATATGATGCGATAACGTTTTCATGTCAATGTCAACGTTATTTTTCTGAAGCTCATCAAAAACCACTTCCATTGCAAACCAAATGAAGACATAACGTCAAGTAAACGTTTATTAAACTCTTTCATATAACACGTGATAAAACAAACGGACTCTTTTTGTCAGAACACTCGAAAAACGGTCTTCTATAACTCTCTTTCATCACATCTTTGACCACACGCATTCTTGAAAGATTATGATGCCCATCACAATGTGGCTGTGGCTGATTCGTAGATCTCCAGGCAGCTATGGCTTTTATTTTCAAATAGATAACCAACGTCTTCCGAGCAAAAGAAATTACAACTTGGATTTTGACCACAGAACCAAAACGACCCATTTTTCGTTGTCGAACAAGATGCAGGTTCTCCGTGCAAACACTTCATCATTCAGTCTTAACTATAATAAATCCTATAATGACCCAATATACCAAAGCAAGAGCAAAGTTCTCTGTCAAAGCTGTGAGACGAATGATTTGTGCTAGTCATTAACCTCAAATTATATTCTCACAGTTCAGACATGTCCAACACGTCATGCGTAGCTACGCTGTACACGTCGTGCCTAGCTACGCTCGCTGTACACGTCATGCGTAGCTACGCTCATTATTCTGTAGGCGCGAAAAAAGCGTGACGTATGAATACTAATTACATGCCAACGAATCATTGAGTATACATATGCGTGAAGTGCACGTGATAATAAGTGTTCTTAATATTTTAGGTAACATTCTTAAAAATTATTTTCTGATCCTGCTTTGCAAAAGTATATTTTGAGACTGTCAAAGGCAAAGGATTCAGTTGTACACTAGCTTTAACCATGGAATGTTCAAACAAAGTGTTTCGCCTATTGGAAATAATCTATACTAGAGCCGTAGCATGCGAAATTCAAAACATACGCCTCGAACTCTGTTGTGGCTGTAAAGTAAATCAACAAGACTGTTTAATGATGAATGAATACGAAGGATGGCAAATGCACGGTTTGGCTGCTATAAAACAAGTTAACAGCCAACACTTAGTTTGGCAAGAGTTTATTGAAGTAACCAGAATCCTAAGTGCTAAAATCAGCGAAGATATCGCAGAACATTTATTGTGCTTGGAGAAAGATCCTGACCCTAAGTTTGTCAAAACGTTACTGTACATATATCGGGATATACACATTCAACCGCTGCTATGGACATTACGCGATTTATCTACATGGAATCCCCAGACCGATCCTCTGGAAGCTTATGCAGAGTTTTATTTTAGTTTACCGCCTAGCTACACATACTTTGTCAAAGGAACAGACGAAAAATTTAAATCTCACGAAAGTGACTGAAAGTGACCACAAAAAAGCATATCAAAACTATTTAGAAAATAAACTTCGAGAACAGTTTAGTAAAGCATCGTTATAAACTGTAAAAACCACGTTCTTTAATAAGTCAATATATTGTTCTCAAAATATTGTTGTTGTTAAACTCAGAATATTGTTCTCAAAACACCACTCTTATCACGTTCCCAAATAATACACAAAACAACATTAGTTTTATAAACATATCTGTTAAAAAATCAGCTTTACAATAACGTTAAAATACATACTATGTAACTTCATATATGTTAACTTATAAAAGTGTTTTATTGTCTCACTGATCTTCGCTCCAATACGTAAGATAGTTCAAAATAGGCTGAAACTCGTAAAAGCCCAAACTCTGCTTCAGGTTCTTCAAAAAATCAAGAGTTTCTTCATGATTTTTCCCAAGTTTTTATATAAATGTTCCTTTGCACGGTCGTAATATGTCAGTTTCATACAGCCTCAACAAATTGCTTGCTCAGGATTCCCCGCTCCAACACACGCTCCACAGCCTCCAAACCATACATTAGCCATCCTTGGGTGATTCACCTCACAACCTAAACACTTTTCTTTACAAAGCTTTCCGACTTCGCAGAATCGCAGGCAACAGCTTCGAAAAATATAGCATTCATCAAATCACACACGCTTCGTCCACAATTAAATCGCTGGCCTTGAACACCTCTTCTTCCTTTGGGGAAATACACATTTCATAAAATCACATAAGTTTTCCATCTCTTTAAAAAGTCTCTATTAAAAAATAATCTAACCTTTTCAATTTACACTTCACTATGTACACTCATTAGTATGCCATTTTGGCGGGAAATCCTCTAACAATTCATCATGTGGCGCGACAAATGTTGCGCGGTAATTCTTTATGACGTCACCCTCCTATGACATCATCAATCTAAACATATCCTGAATACTAATTACTTCCGACCCCAGATGTGGGGTGTTACCTACTCATGCGTATTTGGATATAAGCAGATGTTTTAGATCTTCATACTTGGGTATAAAAGCACCTTTTCAAGCAACTCTAGTCATTCTCACCAAGATTGCATCCATTCCTGGAAAAATTAAAAAGAAAGTGTCCTCTTTTTAAAGGTGAGTGATCTACAGCATATCTATATTTAATTTACTGGCAGTTTTTATTACTTTATCGTATTTTTATTCCTATATACGACGTATTAATGTTCCGCCTAGTTTCCTTAAAATGCCTTAAAAGATTAAATATATGTGGCAGTATTATAAATATAAGTATGCAGTATTGAATGTGAAATATACAGTATTGATTAAATATCTAAAGATTAAATATTTTAAAAGATTAAAAGCCAGTGTTTTAAAGAAATACCACTCTTTAGCAACTGTTTAATCGAGTTTTTATTGTACCTGTATATCTATTGTGCCGTTCGGTGTATAAGATGGGAATAACTACTGAAAAGAGAGAATTACTAATCTTCTCTTGGTGGTCAAAGTTAAAAATTGTTGTAATGAAATATTTTAACTTCAGTCTACAATATTTCCCTATATAATAACTAGATTTACTCAAATTGAAACGCGTACTCTTATGAAATCCCTCCAAGCTAGTGTTTTTAGTTTCCTTGAACTTTAAATTCAAAATTGATCTGTAAATGTGTCCAAACAAGGCCGTCGGAAGCATCCCCCCTCCGATAATTTGCTCATTTTACTTCCAGGATTTTACTTCTTTTCGTGTTGTATATATTATCTTGCAGAGCCAACTCCAATCAACTTATCTGAAATAGTTTGTCGTTTTATGACATTGTGTAAATATCAATGGGAACAAAACCAATTCGTTAATGTGTGCAATTGAACGCGGAGCAAATGTTATTTCAAAATTTAGGGATAAGGTTGTGAAAAGTTGAAAAGTATGTTGCAAAATTTTGAAGGTGTAAAAACTTCACAACTATGATAAAAATTCCTCTCAGGAAACAGGGATAATGAGTTCTGAGACTTCAAAAATGCAAAATAAAGGGACAACAAGTAAATATTTTAAGAATATGACTGGCAGTGTTTAAGTACCAAATCATCTTGTTTATCTGAATTATCCTCCTGCACTTTGCAATTCACAAAAATATAATGATCAATTTAATCCATTCTATTTTAGTGAAAGATGAAGATTGCCTTATTCTTGCTGTTGTCTGTTCATGTCATTCTCGCATCCGAACCTCGTGAGTCACTGACTCCAAGTATATGTGGCACAATTAAGGCTTGTGATGAATGTAAGGAAAAAATATTAACTATATATAGAGGAATTATCGGTTTAGAATGAGAACATAACAGAGAAAATTTATTGTCTCAAATGCATGATAAGTTCAAGAGAAAATTTAGAAAATCCATCTCCAGATTTTCGGGCATGAAAAGCGTATAACCGAATATGAATAAAAATGTGATGGGAAACTCAAAAAGGAGCAAATCCGTATACAACTCGCATATTATGGCTATTTGTATTTTTGTAGTGCATTATACATCTTCCCAAAATTGATTACCGTTAACTTTTCGTGCTTTGATACAATTTCTCTTCATGAAAATTGTTTCTCTTTTTATTTTTCAGTTGGGCAATGCTATTGGGATTGTTCGAAATGTTTGAATGCTCCATGTAAATGCAATGGCTGGCCACAACATACTTCATGCAAAAACCGTTGTATTGGACAAAATAGGTTAGCGCGGGTATGATCCCAGTTTTGGTGAAGACACTCTGAATGGATAACTTCGGATGTATATCCTGGCTTATATGCGCATTTTGAACGTTTACTGTAGTATATCATATAGTGTGCCACAAAAACAAAAATATGTTAAGACATTCCTTCTTAATAAAGGAAAGTCATTGGTAAATTTAAACGTGTTTGTTCCAACTTCCAATATATCACTAGACGTTACTATCGCCAGGGAAGTGCTTCCTTACGGCCATATGAAAGCTAAAAGTATTTTGTAAACAACTTAAACAAGTACTTAATACTAATGATACGTGCTCATATAACTGCGCATACTCATGCAATCATACAAATTTGGTCACACAAGCATTACCGTACCAGATTACTCGTACATTTTTTGAACATATCAAAACTTTTCCTATGATAAAATACCCCGGCTTGGTTTTGGGCAGCATCTGAACATCACTGAACTGCAGAATTGCCTAGTAGTCATTTGACGATAACTTGTCTATATTCCATACAGTTTTATAGGTGCATATAGTTGTGTTGTTGTTCGTTTTGTTTCAGTAAAATAGTGATTCGTACATTTATACAGTGTACAGCTGAGATGAAGTACAATATAGTCAGTACGTTACTGTACCCTCGAGTCTAACTAACTTTCAGTGGAGTCATAAAAGTGAGGTCATTGTGGTGTTCTGGCGATAAAACGCGCGTCTTCTAGTATACGGTGGCGACACTTTGCTCTCTGCCTTCCGGCGGTGTCAGTATTAGAGATCTTCGACTGTTTTACAGTAAATTAAGAAGTGCCAAGCCCAAGAATATAGATTACGATACTACGATAGTGTGATATCAACACTTTTATGCTTATATTCATTTCAGAGCTTGATTTTCAACTTTCCATTTATGACGGTTACTTAGTTTTGAAAACTCTGGTTGTATATATATTAATATTAATAATATTTTTGATCCTCCAATCATAATCACTTAATTGATATGATATTAAATAATATATCAACTGGTTAAGGTTGGAGGATCAAAAATTTGAGATAGAGGCAATACAATTGAAGGATTGTGAAAACGGCTAATTAAAATCAAATATTTCCACGGCTCTTTAATTTCACTTCACTTATTAATTTTGCATGCAGTTACGATTCTGGTTTAAAACGTTTCTAACGCGAAGGGATTAACCTTAATCGGGGTTGCAAAATCTGTTAATTAAGGCTTTCCGTCCCCCTGAGAGTGGTAAACATGCATGGTAAGACTAAAATTTGCACAAAGGGGTCGCCACTATATAGGAACAGGATTTTTGATTGGTTGATAATTAATAGTAATGAAACACAAGAAAACTAAAGAAGAGAAACTTAACGCAAGAAAATTTTCTATAAAGGACGAGTCGTGTACAAAACTGTTCACTGTTGTTTAAGGAAGGTAATCGCAAAACATTTTCATTTTAGATTGGTATATTTACCCGCACATACTTGTTAATGTCTGCATGACAGTGTTTTCTGTATTACATTATTGCGGCGCAAATCGATGAGTTAATGCCACTGATCGACGAATGGGGGATTACAGTACTTTATATTATTATGGGAAGATTTTTTAAGATTATACTTTTAGATTCTTTTTCATTTATTCTCAATTGATTAAGATTATTTGAATGGACTAAAGAGTATACGAAATAGATCAAATAACGATGCATATAGCTATAGGAATTTTTTTTTAATTTCTCACCCGTGAAAACACCAGAAATATTAAAAGTTGGATAAGAAAATTTAAAACTTAAATCAAACGCGACTATGAAATAAATTGTATAATTGGACGACGTCTCAAAATGATAGGTTCTACTAAATATTTTCCGAGTTTTGTGTAGATATTACTTGCAATAAACGTATAGAACAAAGCTTTCAAATAAGACCAATGAAATCTATTTTATAGAAAATTAGTATTCGGAATAAGAGGTTGTTTATGGGGGAGGGGGGGAGGTGCCATGCCACAGTTAACAGTTAAATATTTCGTAAATCACAGTATCAGTTAACTTTTTTGGTAGAACTATTAACCACTTAATGCAAACAGGGGAGTAATATATGTCCACCATGCATATTGCAATGATGTCAGTTTTGTCAAGTGATGATCCATATAATTGATGACAAACATATATGAACCAGATTTTCATATTTGATAATAATTTGACTTCACTCCTATGAAGAGACGTTTGAAACATTTATGCTCCAGGGCAGCATTTTTGGTGTTTTCTGAAAGCGCATTTGCAGAAGAATTGTGTGGAAATTGACTTATTCCTAGGCTTTGTAAGAAAAAAATAATTTCCCTATATATATCCTTCCAAATTTCGTTTCAAAGGAAAAATATCCTTCTGGAAGGAAATTTCCTTGTTTAGACATCGACTGATCCACAGTTAATAAAAACTGCAGTTTATAAGTAAACATTTTAATAAAAATCTAGACTATTGTAGTGCATGCAAAGGTCCAAATCAAGTAAATCATAGAGTAAATTAAGTAAACTCAGAATTTGTTGGAACGTTTTGCAAGTCACAGTTAAGTAAGACAAGTAAAATTCACGGTTAACGGTAAATATTTTGATAGAATAACAGTAACAGTTAACGATTTTGGAAAAATCACGCTTAACAGTAAACCCCATAAACACCCTCGAATAAATTTCTTTCGAATGGATTTCTAAAGTTCAGGAGAGAGAGAAGGAGAGTTAAACGGAAGAGAATTGAAAAATTAATGCTGAGCTCATTTTGAATTTAGAAACAGTCTAGCCAGGATAGTAAATGTCCGAGGCTGATCAGTGTAGTTGTTTTCAGCTCGAACAATTCCGTCTAAAGGTACGTTCACACACAGCGATTTGTCGGGCCGATTTCAGATGCACGTTAATGATATTTGAAAAATACGTGGCAAACGTCATCTGGTGACATCATCAACTGAAAATATTCGTCATTAACATTCAGCAAAACCTAAAATCGGCCCGACAAATCGCTGTGTGTGAACGTACCTTAACGGTGTTTCGATAATTCGATTAAGCGTCGCGATGTTATGAGTATGTGCGGCGCTTATTCGAGGGCGACGCCCTTTAATATTTTTGCTCTCATATGTGCCGCAACGCAACAGTACGCCATTATCCAGAGGTCATTATCAGTACATTGTCAGTGGCCACTATAAAATATTCTCTGGAGTAAGAACTTCTAATGTTCAGCCAATAGGCCAAGTGAAGCCAAGATGGCGGCAATTGACGTCCAAACCATGAAGGTCATAAACAGTAGCGTAGCCAGCCCGCCGATTTAGTCCCGCTATGCAAATTTGTTCGTGTTCATTGACGGTGAAAACAATCAATTTTTAAAGAAATGAATAATGATAATGATTTGAAATTTGCATAGCGTGACCAAATCTGCTGACTGGCTACCCCACTGGTCATAAACAGGTTTCATACCATTTTTTCCAGTTTTTTCTAACAGATCGCATCGCTAATCAAGTTATTAGTTCATAAAATCATGTTATTGTTTAAATCGAAGTAAAAACACGAAATTTTGGCACACTCCTTGCCTGCTTGTGCAAACGGCGCGGTCGAAAACAATAGAAAGGGATTGGCACTGGACATCAATTTCCGCCATCTTTGGCATCACTCAGAGGCTTCACCAGGGCTCTCACATCCTGTTGTTAGGAAATCCTTAGATTCAGGGTAACAATTCCTTAGATTGACTAAAATTTCCTTAAAACCGTGACCGAGCCTGGTTCCCAGGAATATGACGCCTGGGAACTAGTGTAAAAAGGCGGGGGGAAAGGCGGGGGAAAAGGCGGGGGAAAAGGCGGGGGGAAAGGCGGAGGAAAAGGCGGGGGAAAAGGCGGGGGAAAAGGCGGGGAAATTTTGTTATCATCAGTCATACTCATATAGACAATATAAACAAGTGTAAAACAACTGTCAACAGCCAAGGCGAGGGCCGAGCAGGCGAGCATGTCGGACTCGGAAGATGAAGAAATTAGCCCTCCGAAAAAAAAAGTGAAAACCAAACTGTACGAACAAAAATTCCGTTCAGATTGGTTGAGAAATCCTGCGTTTAAAGACTAGCTAATCGCACCGTCGAATGGAAAGAGCGAGCCTTCATGCAAGGTATGCACGAAGAAGATTTCTTGTTCAAAAACTGCTCTTCAAAGACATGGTCTTTCTGCGCAGCACAAGCAAGCATGTCTTAATTCGTGCAACAAACCAGACTTCCATTCATGCTAGCCTTCAAAAGCAACAGTCAGCAGATATATACAAGCAGACCACGACAGTGCAGATAGCGGCCTTTCTTGCAGAGCACAATCTTCCGCTGAGACTGAGCCCCTCACTCCTAGAGTTGATGAAAGCGTCGTGTCCACAGAGTCGTGTCCTAGAGTCGTGTCCACAGAGAAGCAGTTAGGAGTTTGTGTCATGTATGTTGACGAAAAGGATTTAACACCATTACACCAGTAACCAGAGTTTTGGATATAGTTGAAGCCACCGACGCATGACCGAAGGGACTATATACAAAGAGATAAAGGGGATCTTTGAAGATAAATCGATACCTCTTACCAACATCATCGGTTACTCGTCAGGTACATGCAATGTTATGTTCGGGGAGAATCTAAGTGTTTCAACCCTTTTGAAGAAAGATGTGCCACATGTTTCAACAATCAAATGTAGCTGCCATATGATCCATCTTTGTGCATCTCATGCCTGTTTGAAGTTGTCCACATCCATTTCAGCCGATCAACGCTCAGACAGAAGGATTTCGCACATTTCAAAACGTTCGTGGAAGCCCAACCTCACAAGCTGCTGAAACTCGCTCAGACAAGATGGCTGTCCCTCGAAAGCTGCGTTACGAGAATTCTGGAGCAATGGGAAGCACTTCGTCTGTATTTCATTGCATTCGTGGTGGATGGCAAAGATCCTTCGTGCACAACATAGAGTATCCTTAAGGGCTTGGGCAATAAGTTTGTGCTTGCTCAGTTAGAGTTTTTAAGCGCGCAGTTACATCGTCTCAACCAGTTTAACACCATGTTCCAGACGACTGAACCAATGCTACATCATCTTAGAGAAGCGGCGAGGAAGCTACTGAAAGAAATTCTCAGCGACTTCATTCTCATCGACGTGGTCAGGACACACGATCCCTTCACGATTAGCGTCGATCGCATGGACATTCGATTACCGTTGCATAGGGTGTACATGGGAATCTTGGCTACATGTACACTACAAGATTGTGGAGGTGATCTCGATTCAGCGCTGAAAGTCAAGAAGGCCTGTGTAGAGTCTCTCGTTGAGCTAGTGAAGCAAATACGATCACGCTTCATCATGAACGATCCACTTTTTCGCGTGGTAGAATTTCTCATTCCAAGCAATGCGATCAATTGTTCACCGCCATCATTACACGAGCTGTTCTTGACGCTGCCATACTAGGGTGACGTCGCAAACAAGGCACATGCTGACATGGAATGGAGAAGGCAATCTTTGGAGGAGTCGGCAGAATTGACACCTGATGAACCGTCGCATATTTTCTGGCAGAAGAGGCTAAACGCAAAGACAACCAACGGATCTTTCAAATATCCAAATCTACGAAAAGTTGTCGCCTGCGCGATGTCCTTGCGGTTCTCGAATGCATCCGTTGAGAGACTTTTCAGTCTACTAAAGTTGATAAAATCCAGCATGCGAAATGTACTAAAGAGAGAAACACTCGTTGGCCTTATGCACGCTAACGAGGGAATGAAAGTCCATGGAGTCCATGCACACCAAGTAGAATTGGATGAAGATTTTGTGCGCATGGTTAAAAATGTGAAAAGCAATCTCACTGACAGTCTGATTCGAGAACTTATCACAGAAGAGTTGAAAAAAACCCAGTGATTGATTAAAATATTATGCAAAAGAGCGAACATCTCTTAATAATGAACAGTCAGACTCATATTAATAACAACAATTTCTATTTGTTGTCACATTTTGTTCAATTTTCATGATTTTTGTTAATAAATATATTTTATTGAATGGTTTGGCATATAATATGGCCGAGTTTCTCAAGTATTTTTCCGAGCCCGTTTTATTACATGACAAAAAATCCGTATTTTTGTTCTGTTTAAACCGGTTTAACTGGTATAGAAGAGGAGAATACGGATTTTACCATGCAATACGGCCTGGTATTTGTTCTGTTCTCGTGCCCTTATATGGAAGAATACGTCATAGTCATATAATAAAAGTAAATATTTCAGATAAAATTCAGAATTCCTTAGAAATTCCTTAAAAAATACGTATAAAGTTCTCACTCCAGCTATATATAGAGCTCACTGTACTTCACTTGCGCGGTTAGTTGATCAAAAGAACTAGGGCGAATTGCAATTCCAATATGGCGGCCGCCATCGGACGATTTTCTCGTTGTTTTGGTCGTTTTCGGAGTCCAAATCGTCTTCTAAAGCAAACTCCAGCAGTGACATGTGTTAGGTTAGTAACTTGAAAATATATTGCAAACGAATTGTCGGGAATCGGTCAACAGCACGCCGCCATATTACTATTGTATGCATATGACCAATAGACATGTTGTATATTTTGAATTAATTTCATATTAAATTTCCTTTAAAGGACACTGAAACGTGTAGTTAGTGAGGAAGCAGAAGAGGAACTTCGACCAACGTACAGATTACCCGGCGAGCTCAATGATTGGACAGGGAATGTCCTTTACCCTGACGAGGAGTCGAAAAAATGGGATGTTAATGGTAAGAAAATAAAATAAATGAATAATACACTGATCAATCCGAAAGTGTAACATCCCCCCCGCATGTACCGGGGCATTTGACTTTTGGGATGTATAAATGCTCAAATGCCTCACCCCAGGTCAAAAAACGTTGTACAAATGCCCCACTCTGGAAAGTTTGTATCGCGCAACCGAGATATCGGGCGCGCAATTTTGATTTCTCTGTATATTTACTATTAAATTTTTCAAATCTCGGTTGCGCGATTTCCAAACTTTCCAGTCAGGCAAATGCCCTACGTTCCAAGTCCAACTGGTGGTCAAATGCCCCACTTACAATTTAATGTCAAGCTTGAATTTTTGATAGCTTAGCTGGTCAAAGCAGTTATCATTACTACAGGAAGTCGATAGATTTATTCTACACCTGAAAAATCCATATGCCCACCTGACTATCACTATCGCCATTCTCAAAAACGTCAAAAGCATGTTTTTGACTTACTATTTTAAAGCCTGTGTTCTTTTTTGCATGTGGGGAGCGAGTGTAGATACAAGGAACTTCATGTTAGGACAAAAAAAATACTAAAAGGAATGCAGTGGCAAATGCCCGACCCATGCGGGGGATGTTACACCTTTGTATTGACTGGTGCCTAAGAAATAAAGAAAATAATCCACTTTTAGACATTTAGATAGGATGAATCAAAGTACGAAGTGTGGCTATTTGTGCTGTAGTTTTTAATATATGCGGTCTTTGATTTGCTATTCATACTGGAGTCAAACTATTCCTTCCAGTTTTCTTGCCAATAGTTGTTTCAATTGATTTTTTATGATCCTATCTTTGTTATTTTTTATAATATAATAGGTTTATTATTATATTAACCCTTTTCTGCATAGATTTATTTTTGAAAAAATTTGTTCCTTCCAATAAGTGCGAAAGGGAACAAACTGTGCCTGAGATATTTATCAGAAATACATCAAATTATATATCAAACTGAAGCTTAAATACCATAGATTGTAATTATGGAATCTATTTGCATACATAATGTTTCCATAGCAACAGGGCACCCTCCTTCATTTGGTAACAGTAATGGTTATTCAAGAGGTCAAATTTCTACGTACTAAAAAGGCAAAATACTTCACTCCTAAAATTATTTTGTTTAGTATGATAAGAAGTACATTACATGAGCTCTTTTCCGGTATATAGCTTTATCACATAAAAATGTTCTTTTAGCGGAACGTTTGGGAATATTTGCTGTATATGTATTGTAGGCAGTTGCGATATTGAAAAAAATCGATATATCGATATCGAAAAAATAATACGATAATATCGACTATATCGAATTATGCAAATGAGACGTAATTTAGTCAACTTGCATGTATACGCATCACAAACAGTTAAAAAGAAGTGCATGAAACCAGTCATGGTACGTCTCAAAGATTTATTAACAACGGTTTATCCGTTTATGAAAGTTTAAAGATATAATTATTTACAAGCCTAATGCATGGTTTCACAAAAACTATTGTTTTCAAGCGTTCAATGCCGCTGCTTGGTGATCTTCTGTGGTCACAGTTTCTCTGTTTCCGCTTTTAATTTCAATTGCCCACGCACTTGTATCATAAATTCGCAATACACATGCATGTTGTCTAAACTTCACCGGTGAAAACAATAATTGCCGAATAATCGGAGATTAAGTTGTTTAGTTACAACTTTCGATATTTTCGATATGCGAAAAATCAAATATCGAATATCGATATTTTTGAAATATCGATATTTATCGAAAATATCGATATATCGCAACTGTCTAATGTATTGCACAATAGTCGCCAAATACTGTTTGGTTGACATATTCATGTATTTTGGAGTTCTATTTTAGTCTATTTTCCCACTTGTCATTTGGTTTTGGTAAATTCATAGTATAGAGGTATTCTATATCCCCCAGATAGAATCCTAAAATATTGACATTTTCTAAACCACTTTCCACCTCATTAGCTAACTGGGAATTTCAACATGAAATATTTGGTACTTTACTATCCAGAACAGCTTGATGAACATCAATATCTCACTCAGAGTATTCAGATAAAATATCTGAGCCCTCCCCATCAAACAGAATGCCATAATTTAGATCGAAAAAGTAAAATATTTCATGCAATGTACAGTTGTCCTTGTGCTCTATACATTGTTTACTCACGTTACAGCCATAATTTAAAGGGTTGTGTCTTCAAACACGGTGGGTGTATCTGTGAAACCAAGGACTAAAGGCGATGTTTCATGGGACAACATTTAGTGACAACTCGCAATGCAAAATAATGAGGTTATACCAAATTTATTTGGTTCTGTAACGATTTGCATTGCAAGTTGTTGCTAAAAGTCATCCCGTGTAACATCGCCTTAAGTTTTTAAAATATTTTTACATATAAACTGCTGCATGTGAAGTATTTGTTGCATGTTCTTCCACATGTTTTTCACACAGTGAAACTTCGTGGTATTTTGAACGAAGCAAGGATGAAAGATCTTTTTAGGCATGGAGTTTGATTTTTTTTAGCAAAAACAAAACTCATTAGAATCACTAGGTGTATCTTAACACCATTAACACCCAACACTTTCCCCTTGAAAAATTATTTGTGTGGAAACTCCAGTATGAATGGTAAATGAAAGACTGTGTACAGGTCTAGTACGAACAGCCACCTTGATTGAAGTGCAGACTATACAATTAATCACTTACTTTTCACATGCGCTGGAAGTTTTTGCCATGGTTTTTAAACGCATATGCTTTCATTGTGATGCAATTTGCCTTCGTTTCAACAGTATTGACATTATGTACAATGCATAATTATATTGTAACTGCTTGGTTGAGAATCATAGAAATCTGAAAGACTGATATTTAAACTGTATTTAACTGTGATTTATAAGCTACTTGCACATAGGAGTATTGACTGCAAACAACACACAAAAAAACGAAAGAAATCTGCAAAAAATGCAGTCCCAGTAATACTGTACTGTACGTTATAAGCTATTTCTGACTACTGAACGGTACAGTAGATTTAAGCCCTGTACAGACGAGCAAGTTGTCCTTGACAAGTCTTTTTTGCTTGTGCATGTGTACATGACAAAAAATTGACAAGTTTTCCTTGACAAGGAACAACCTTGTTTAAACGCTAGTCATACCAGCTCTTGAACAAGGAGCGTACTGCTCACAAAGTAAACTTGACAAAGGAAATGCGCAGTACGCCACTGCACACTCATCTTCGATTTAGTTGAGCGGTCATTGCCACTGTAAAAAAGAAGTATTCATCTGTGTCGTTTATATGCGGTCTCGTAAAACTTATCAGGGAAAAATTGATTGGAAAAACTTGTTTGCAGTACACATGAACAAAGAAATTCGTCAAGGAAAACTTGCTTGTCTCTTGCTTGTCTCTACCGGGCTTTAATCTTTTACGCTGCAAAAACATTAACTTTAATTTCTTTTTGGCCCTTCTAGACAAGTTATGTTAATACGCCTTAATTATCTTGAAAGTAACTAGTATCCTAATTCATTTTCTGCATATTCACCTGCTCGTTTATAAAAACCCCATGTATATAATAATTTAAGCTGAACAGTCATCGCTTGGTGCTGTTGTGAGTTACAGCTATATTCAGTGTAACTTTTCATTTTTAAATAAAATTATATATTATTTCAAATTATAAATAACTAAATAAGCATGCTGACTACAGGATTCTCCATTTTGTTGTAACACAGTGTTGTGTAAAACAGTGGTGTGTTCTATAATTGATGTGACGTTTTACTGTTATAAACTTTAGAATTCTATAAAAGCTTAAATCTTCCCTCTAAATGCAGGAAATGGCATTTCAGAGACTTCAGATTTCAAAACTTTCCGGGAGATCCCCCTAGAGGTTTGTAGAACCTCCAGCACTATGTGACACTTACCTGTTCAGACACCTTTTTTACCTACAACTGTGGAGAACCCTGTGAGTATTAATCCTTACCTGCGCTAAAATGTATAACCCTTCACTTAATTTAGGATTATTATCATTAAATATTAATGTTCTGATTATTATCAGTATAATCGTCTATACGTGATATTAAGCTTCGAGTCTTCAGGATTTTAGTAGCAAACTACACTTCCAGACGAAGGGCCTTCGCTCGAAACGTCGAAGTTTGTGTTGAATTTTTCAGGTAGTTTGATCCTGAAGACCGGAAGCTTATCGTGCTCTGGTTATTAATCTTTTGTCACATTTCATGCATGATGGTTTCAGTTAGGTGTGACTAGAAATACATACAATTAATTACCATCCAAATTGCTCATAAAGTAAATGTAGCAATATGAAACACATTGCATGGTAAGAGGTGGTTTTTTTTGCAACCTTCAATAGCTCCCATTTGTCAAAACAAACCGTGGCACACGTACTGAAGCCATATTGGTTTTGCAATACCTTTATGGTTCAAATGTTGTGCAAAAGCAATTATAGATACTCAATGCTGGGTTATATTTTACTACTTGATATTTCGACATACCTTGTGGTACACTACAGCATTGGACATGTACATACACTTGATGCAATAATGCCCTGAGTGTATTATTATTATTATTATTATTATTATTGGAGCCTAAAATACATGATGAAGACAATATAGTCTTAATTACCATGCAATTACATTAAAATTAGAGTAAAATGATTAAAATTTACATTGTTTATTAATATTAACAATATTACTTTAAGTAGACTATAAATTATTTAAACTATTAAAGTTTGTATTTACACTATCAAAGTTATAGTAAAGCTTCATAAAACCTAGGGTCTCGCTAAACTACTATTATAGCAATTTATAGCGTAGACTAAAGGACTATTCTTAAATCTCTCTGTTCTAAATTTAAAATTATAGTACATATTGTGGGGCTTCGGTGGCGAAGTGGTTAGCGCACTTGCCTTTCACCTCTAAGGTCGCGGGTTCAAGTCTCAGTGAGAACTTTCACAATGCGACTCGAACCCACTCCTCAAGTGAAAAGAGTAAAGTCAACGCTCTGCCGAAAGTCGTGGGTTTTCTCCGGGTACTCCGGTTTCCTCCCACAGGGAAAGTTGACAGGGTGGGTTAGGTAAAAAGGGCCCACAGTAATTGGCATATGCTGTTGTGGTGACCCTGCCTTAGTTGGCGAAGCTAAATAAATAAAATAATATTGGCTTTCTCTGTGTCTTGTGTCTCTGACGCGGTCCGGGAGTAGGTTGTGTAGACGGTGCTCAGGCACAGATATATTTGCAATCAATTCTACACAATGATTCTCACGTCTTTCAGTCAACGTTTGCATCTTAAGATGGTTTAAGGCTACAGAATAATCGACACCAGGTAATATTATTCTGAATGCTCTTTTCTGTATTCTTTCAATGTTAATACTTTGAGCATTAGTTAATCCTCCATGCCACAACACATCTCCATATTCCAGAGTTGATCTAATTACGCTACAATAAAATTGTAGCAAATCCTGCTTTGGCGCCCCATACCTTTTAAGGACTTTGAGAAAGTACAACCGCTTTCTTGCTCTCTTTACGATATACTCGGTATTACTATTCCATTTTAAATTGTCATCAAGCCATATTCCCAAAAGTTTAAAAGAAGGGACCCTTTCAACTTCTGAGTCATATAAATTGATACTCCTAATTGTAGTTTTCCTAACGCGAAAGTCAAAACTCATTTCTTTTGTTGGTTTTTTGCATTCAGTACCATTCTTTGATATCCTTTGGATATTAAGTTGCATGTTTCCAATTGGTTGATTTGACTCATGGTTGGTTGCATTCAATATTTCCGATAGCGTGGTGTCATCAATAAACATTGAGACTAGTTCCGTATTAGTTGAATTGTCTGTCACTACAACGTCCGGTAGGCGACTGATCTTGGCAATAAAGGAAAAGGGTCCGATCTTGCTCCCTTGGGGTACGCCAGCGTTGATATTGCGGAAATCGGACAACTTCCCCTCAAATTTAACTCTTTGTTGACGTTGAGACAGATATGACGCTAACCAGGGTAACAAGACAAGCCTTACACCTATCTTTTCCAAATCAGAACGGAGAATATTATGACCTCTGAGATCGAACGCTTTGGTGAAGTCCAAAAACATGACACGGATCACTGTATCAGAATTTTCCATGGCTAAATACCAATTGTGCATGGAGCATTTCCAGTAATGCCAATACCGGTGACGACCCAGGGATTCCGCCAAACTATATTCCAAACCAACAATATTCCACCAGCTACACCACTGCTTCGCCACCATCTACTAAACGAAAGCGCCAAAGAAACATCTTCTGATTCAACCCCCCGTTTAGCAAATCGGTTAAGACCAACATCGCTCGGAATTTCCTGCAGCTCCTCGATGAGCACTTTCCAACATCAAACCCTTTACACAAGTTATTCAACCGAAACACAGTCAAAGTTAGCTACAGCTGCATGCATTGCCCAACATTAAGAACGTTATATCTCGCCACAACAACCGGGTTTTATCAAAAACGGTAACCACCCCGTGAATGTCCTTTGAATAAAAATTGTTTAGTCGAAAGCGTTGTATACAAAGACGAAGTAAAATCACTCGATGACGGATTAACGAAAGAGTATATGTAGGAATGACGGCAATAAGCACAGTGATAAGCACAGTTTATAATCACAACTGTGTTGGTCTGCCACTGAGTTTCACCATTTACATAATATCACGAGAAAAACAGGCATTGTGGTGGACATTACAGAAAAATGTTGTGCATTACATTTTGGGATATATAAGAATTGCCATCTCATCCTGTAAGACAAGAATTCTCCGTGCACATCTAAATGATTGCTTGCGCACTATTGCCTTGAAGTGGTAGCTTATTAAACGTAGGTGCTTTAAACCATTTGATGTCTGAATTTTGACAACATCGAAAAAAACAACTCCTGCAGTAAACTGAGTGTGGCCAATTCACCAAATCCCATTATCAAAAATGATTGCTCAATGTGTAAGGTTTCTAAAAATACAGTATTAGTGAGGCGGTTAAGAGCGAAATTTAGCTGGAAATGTTCATTTTGTGATAAAAGCACCATATTTGCAGGAAGTATAGACTTTGATATGACAATAACTTTTAGATATGGAGGCATCTGAAAAATTAAAGTCGCCGGCCTAAAATTTGGGTTCTTTTTCATTTTCCTCATTAAACTCCTATATTGTCGAAAAATATAAAATTGCAAGTTCACTTATAGCAAAAGTGATTACAGAATCAGAAAGCTTACAAAAAGTTATATTAAGACATGTAAGTGGTTACCATGATTTTTCAAATCCTTCTTGAGTTACGAGCTGTTAAATACGCATTTTCAAGCTAGTACCCAGGCTTTTCGCGCGATTTCGTGGCATTTTTTCCATTTTGGAACAGCAATAACTCGAAATCGGTTGGGAAAATAAAGGTAACCGCTTAAGTGACCTATATATAGTTTTTTGCAAGCTTTCCAAAGATGTAAGTCATTATTGCTTTAAATGAACTTGGAATTTCACGGTTTTACAAGTATAGGAGTTTAATGAGGAAAATGAAAAAGAACCCAAATTTTAGGCCGGCGACTCTAATTTTTCAGATGCCTCCATATCTAAAAGTTATTGTCATATCAAAGTCTATACTTCCTGCAAATATGGTGCTTTTATCACAAAATGAACAATTCTTACACTTAACCGCCAGACTATATGCACTATTCCATTATCTATACTTTCAAATTTTGGTATTCATGTCTCATGTGGAATAACCCCTTGGTATACTTGATATATTTTCCAGGTACAGGTAGCTAGATCCTTCAACTAAGCTTTTTTGTAAATATTCTATAATGGGAATGGTTTAACTGTCTGACCTTACTGTATATGAATTTTTAAAACTTTTTTAATCCCACCCACTGTGCACAAATTGATAACACTCCTATTACAGTGCAGTTGGTACCCTAGGTAAATTGTTCCTGCCCCCTTCTTAATTTTGTATTTTCATTAGCCTGACAATGAACCGTCTTGTTTAGAACCCGTGGAAGAAGCTGCCGTAACAAATCTCACTGTGAATTTTGGTCCTCAACATCCCGCAGCTCATGGTGTCTTGCGACTTGTTCTTGAACTTGATGGAGAGGTATTGTACTGTTACTACTGTACTGTACTGTAGTGTACTTTGCAGTAGATGATGTTGTATTTTTGTCTGCCCCGTATCCAGGGCTAAGAATAACGGCTTTTTGCTTTTTTTGACCAGTCACTTTTTTTGCCTCACCAGTAATTTTTTTTTGCCTCACCAGTCATTTTTTTTTGCCTCACCAGTCATTTTTTTTTGCCTCACCAGTCATTTTGACCTGTCACACTCGTGACTCGTATGGCGTCCGATAGAATTTCAGATTTCATCGGTATTTGTTTCATTACTAAGTGCATAGTAGTGATCTTTTTGGGTTTTTGCTCTATTTTACTCATTTTCAAAATGACCGGTCAGAAACAGAGTGCGACCGAGCTAACATCAAGTTTAACGGTCATTTTGACCGGCGACCTACAGGCCGTTCTATTTAGCCCTGGCCATGAAAATGATAATGATTGGCAGACTGCAGTGCAATTTCAAAGTAATTGCCCTGCCCTCGGCCAATCAGAATATAGATTGTTCATGTATATTATACTTGTCGATACTGATGATACTTTTCTAATTAGACTGTAGAGAGGGCTGATCCACATATTGGATTGCTTCATCGAGGAACGGAAAAACTGATAGAGTACAAGACATACTTACAGGTTTGTTGATGTTACTGGAGATTTGGAACGAAAATTACATATTAAGTCTAATCCTTTTATTTGAAAACTTTATACCGGTAGAATAATACGACACTGATGTAGATTACTTCATGGTTGATGAGTGCGTACGATTTTCATTAAATAATAAACGAACCAACAATGAAGTAATTTGTCTATTATAATGGACAGAAATATAGAAATAAATATGTGACACTGACAGACTCACAGCGAACAACTCGCAAGCGAAGTATATCTAACCTCAAAAACAGATTTCTTACCGGATATTTCTTAATTTTCTTTGTGAAACTTAATTGTAATTAGTCGCTTTATTAGCGGAAAACGCAATAAAAATCTTCGCTAAAACCGGGCGCCATGTGTACAATTATGAGCGCGAAAACACTAGCCAATCAAAACGCTAGCGGATACGATAATTCACCACATGTGAGAAAAATCGTCCCACCATTCAAAACGCTGAGACGATAAATTTAACATGTGAAAAATATCGTTTGCTGTGTGGATGCGATTTTTATTTCACCTTTCTACTGCACGGTATTGCGGCTTGCTTGTATTAATATAAATATATATAGCTTACATGTATATATACATATTGATTAAATTCGCTATATTTTGATGTCTAGTCCCTTGGAAGTGCTAGCCATTAATGAATCCAAACTTGATAATAGTATCACTCATGATGGGGAAATACATATCCCCGGTTACGTTATAATAAGAAAATATCGAAATAGACATGGCGGAGGGGTAGCTCTATATATTAAAGAGAATATATCTTGCTTAGTAAGACATGATCTTGCCCCTGCCCGACTAGAAATGGTCTGCGTAGAAATTAATCTTCCATACAATAAATCGTTTTTAGTCAGCACATGGTACAGACCGCCAAGTGCAGATACAGATTTATTTGAAGATTACACTAAATTTGTTGAAAAATGTGACTATATGTTGAATAAGCAGTTGATTGTTTTAGGAGACATGAATTGTGACTATATACTCTAGAAATCCACCTGAACCACATACTCGAAGACTAAAATTCTTGTCATCTATATATATCGATTACAACAACTGATATCGGAACCTACACGTGTGACAAACACGTCAGCCACTTTAATAGACTTGATATTCACAAATTATTATTATATTTATTATTATCAATATTTATACAGCATTTTTCGTCAGTATAAAACTGTTATCAATGAAATAGCTGTAATAGCATAGAGTATTAATAGCAATAAAAAACTAATTACTTAAAAAAATTGAAGTAGAGCAAAAAGTCTAAAGTCTTAAAAAAGTACTTAATTAGAATCCTAAAAAGTCATTTCCTAAAACTACTTAAATTATCTTCTAAAATAATGTCTCTTGGTAAAGTGTTGTATAATAATGCGGCTTGAAATTGGTACATTTTCACTTCTTACTTTTGGTAATCTTAAACAATTTAAGTTCCCCCTTGTACTTTTGCCATGATTGAAAGTTTCGAAATAGTTACTGAAAATGTCAGGCGCTTGACTATGAATTGTTAGGTGAACAATAATAGCCACTTGCTCCGAGCAAAGTTGTTTTATCGTGGGCCATCATCTCATTTTCGGTCAACAATAATAATGGCTGTATCATTGCCCTACTAGAAATACATGCTTGCATGCAGTAACCCCTCGCCCCAGCTGAACATTGCCAGACACTACATTCCAAAACATTACTATTACTAATCTTTTTCATCACAAAATCTGCCATGCAAAGGTTGTAGGCGAGTCGGATATCTGCGTTCAAAACAAATTTTTGGCTTAGAAAACAGAATTGGATCCTTGGCTCACACCCCTCTTCACGACGCAAACAAAGGCTATCGCCATATGAAATGTTTTACTTGACGTAATCACTGTGTTTTCCTTCATTTTAAATGTGCCATTAAAATTTTGATCATTACTCTAATAGTTTGGAGAGAAGAGTGGAAGGAAACAATATTATTTTGGGAAATTTATTTTGAAAGAATAACAAATGGAAATTTTGTTTCAAGAAGAGGAGGCACAGTAGCCATGACAACACGATTACGGATTAATAATTGCTGCCGCAGGCAGCACTCCTAAATGTGACATGCTAAGGTTTCTCCAGAGTTCACTCGACCCAGTCTTTCGGGCCGATTTATGTATTGTCGAGATCTTTTGTCGAGATCTCGATCTCGCGTCTGTCCATATTTAAGATGTCGTAATTCCGGGGGGGCACCGGGGGGAAGTAAGAGAAAAATATTGAATTGCGTGCGCAAATTTGCAAGCTTTTTATTCTGGATCTGACTTGATGCAAAATATACGAACACGCAAAATATACGAACACTTCCCGAAGAAACCAGGTAAGTATGGCTTTATTTCTTCCTGCTAATATCCACCAAGGCGATGAACTGTTTAGCGTTCATTCTAGAGGCAAGCAATGTGCTTTTATGAGTTTATCGGCGCTTCTTACAGCCCGAAATATCCCATTGTCCGCATGGTCGTTTACAACATTTAATAGCGGCTTAATACAAGGAGACAAGATGTACTTAAGAGCTCTAAATAATGGCCTATTAGTCCTAGACCCTGGTGTAGAATTTTTGTCTATAGATAACTTACCAACAATTGTTACTGGTAATAATTCATGTACGAATACATGTAGTACGATGACAAATAGTGGTATAAATCTACCCGTGGAGGTAGCACAAAATATAAACAATCTACACGTGGAGGTAGCCCAAAATATAAACAATCTACACGTGGAGGTAGCCCAAAATATAAACAATCTACACGTGGAGGTAGCTCAAAATATAAACAATCTACTCGTGGAGGTAGCTCAAAATATAAACAATCTACTCGTGGAGGTAGCCCAAAATATAAACAATCTACACGTGGAGGTAGCTCAAAATATAACAATCTACCCGTAGAGGTAGCTCAAAATATAGACAATCTACCCGTGGAGGTAGCTCAAAATATAAACAATCTACCCGTGGAGGTAGGTCAAAATATAGATAGTGATCTACCCATTGTGGTGGAGCCCATTGAGGCACAAAATAACATTGATCTACCCATTGTATAAGAAGAACAAATTGGCAAAAATGAAGACCCAATTTGGTTTATGACTTATGGAAAGGAGCTTCAAGGCCAGGGCTTGTTATAACTGATTGGGAAATTGAATTTCCTTACCATGATATTCATACAGCACTTTTGCATATTTTCTTGAATGACAGTCATGCTATTTTAATGTTAGAGGGCTATATTATGTTTAAACGACTACCTGATATCGAACATCCAGACTTTGAGGTTTTATGGACACATATTAGGCCACCTAGATTACCAAGAGGAATAAACTGTATCGTTTCAGCATGCGTTTACCACACACCAAGTTCTAACAATGCAGATCTCTTTGAATATCTATCTGAATCTTTGACACGAATTGATAGTCTTTTCCCAGGGTGTGGTATCATCATTGCCGGTGACTTTAACCAGTTCGATACCAGAGACCTCTGTCGTGACTTTCAGTTAAGGCAAATGGTAAACAAACCAACGCGAGGCACCAATACCCTAGACCTCATACTTACGAACATGTACAAATTTTATGATACAAAATCAGCTATTGTATTGCCTCCTCTAGGTTTATCAGACCATAATGTAATAATTGTTGAGCCCAAAATTAGAAGACCTGCTGGTATCTCAAGTAGAAGAACTGTCATCAAAAGAGACACTCGTCAGTCACGCAAGAATGAACTTGGTCGTTTCCTGAGTAACATTGACTGGCATATTGTAAACTCAACCATATCCTGCGATGATAAATGTAATTTTTTATGTTCCATCATTAAAACTGGTTATGATACTCTAATGCCAGAGAAGCAGGTAAAATTCCATCGCAACGACACTCCTTGGATCACAGAAAAATTGAAACAACTGATAAAGCTGAGACAACGTGCTTTTTCGTCTAGTAACACTTCTCTTTTCAAATTCTATCGGAATAAAGTGAACAGAATGAGGAAATCCTGTAGGGGAAAATATTTTGCTACCAGAGTTGCCAATCTAAAAAAGTCCAACCCGAAATCATGGTGGTCGGAAGTTAAACGTATTTCAGGTATGAAACCGGTAACCAGCTGCCTGCTGAATCAACTTCATATCGAAGATACAGAACATCTAACACATAAAGGTTTTTCAGATTTAATCAACAATAGCCTATTGGAACCAATGAATTCTTACAGTCCATTAGATGCCTCAGACGTAGGAATCCTGTTCGAAGGAATCCCTGACGACCCTGACTGATATTGAAATGGTGTTAAAAAAACTGAAACGCCTAAACCCATCCAAAGCCCCAGGTCCCGATGACATTCCAAATTGGATTCTTCGAGATTATGCCGAAATCCTTGCCCCCCCTATATCAAACCTATTGAATTCCTCCTACAAACAAAAGAAGCTTCCCTTGTCATGGAAACAGGCTAATATAACACCTATTCCAAAGGAGAAACCTGTTAAGGATATAAACAAACACCTTAGACCAATATCGTTAACTCCTGTCCTATCTAAGCTTGCGGAGGAATTTGTCGTGGAAAAATACTTCGCCCCAGCTGTGCTTACGGTAATAGATCCCTTTCAATTTGGTGGCATCCCTCGATCTTCTGCTACCAAAGCTTTAATTTCTATGATTCATACTTGGTCTCAAGCCACTGATGGAACTGGAAATGCTGTAAGAGTGGTATTATTTGATTACAAAAAGGCTTTTGACCTGATTGACCACAAAATTTTAGCAAAAAGTCATCAATTTACCCATGCCAACTTTCATCAAGCGATGGGTGGTCGACTTCCTCATGAACAGACAACAACGAGTGAAATTAGCAAGAGATTGTATGTCCGAATGGATTGATATTCCTTCCGGTGTCCCTCAGGGAACTAAACTGGGACCCTGGATGTTTATTCTTATGATAAATGACCTCCGCCCTCCTCATCATGAGCGATGGAAATACATTGACGATACTACTGCATCAGAAATTATTAATAGAGACTCATCCAGTAATATTCAAGATGCAGTCGATTGCGTTCAAAACTGGTCGGTAGAAAATAAGATGCAACTAAATACCTCGAAGTGCAAGGAAATCGTAATCAGTTTCACTAAAGTTGAGAAACAATTTCCTCGCCTAAAGATTAACTCAGGTCATATCGAAGTAGTCAAGCATGCCAGAATCTTAGGACTGACAATAACCAGTGATCTAAAGTGGAACCAACATATCAACAACATTATTAAGAAAGCCAACAAACGCATCTACTTTATCATTCAATTGAAACGAGCCCACGTCCCTGAAACTGATGTTTTAAACTTCTACATTACCTGCATTAGACCAGTTATGGAATTTAGCTGCCAAGTATTCCACTTTGCTCTACCCTCTTATTTGTCAAACTCCCTGGAACGGATCCAAAAGCGTGTTCTATCCATAATCTATCCACAGATGAGTTATGCGGATCGCTTATCTAAATGTGGCATCAAAACTCTGAGTGACAGGCGTGTCGATGCATGCGAGAAACTTTTTACTGAAATCAGCACAACACCAGTGGCTAACATGCACGATATCATACCACCAAGATGCCTTTCAAGTTACAATCTGAGACATTCAAGAACTTTTGTCCTCCCAAAAACCAAAACAAACAGATTTAAAAACACTTTTATACCCTCATGCGTTAGACATTTTAATGACAAAATCTAACTTTTAGATCTTGATTCTCTTGAACTACTATATTAGCGTATTTTTACCCTACAATTATGTATTTTAAAAATTCATGTGTAAATAGAGTATAAATTAATTAACTATTTTATTAATCTATGTAAATTATAGCACGCAATTCAGCCTTATAGGCTGCTATGTGTTATCTTAATTAAATCTATCTATCTATCTATCTATCTATATGATGGCCGTAATAAAGCATATATCAGGCCGCTTTATAGGTTGGTACTACTTTGGCTACCTTGCAATTGGAATTGTAGAGTTGGTTAAGGACCAATTAATGAGATAAGTCAAAACAGGGGTTAATTTCCTTAGCTCCATCTTTAAGTAAATTAGGTGGAATTTGGTCAACACCGGCAGATTTCCCTTGTTTAAGTCGCTTCAACTCTCTAAATGATGGGGCTTCGGTGGCGCAATCGTCAGAGCACGCGCCTTTCACCTCTGAAGTCCCGTTGGGGACGACTTATGATAGCTATGTGAAAAGAGTTCGTCAACGCTCTGCCGAAAGTCGTGGGTTTTCTCCGGGTACTCCGGTTTGGGAATGTTGACAGGTTGGGTTGGGTTTAACCCCTAACTGGCCCTTCCACCGTAGCTGTTCTCCGTGATGGCGAGTAAAAGGTGGCTGCCATATGCGCGCCTAGAAAGCCTTCGACTTGGTCACGTTGAGCTGTGTCCTTCGCAATTCAGCTTAGCTCTCAGCTGCAAGTAAGGATAATAAGCACACCCCCTTACTTACTTACTTACTTACTTACTTACTTGCCTTGCGCGCACTTACTTGCCTTACTTGCCACTTGCCTTACTTACTTACCCACTTACTTGCACTTGCCACTTGCCACTTCACTCATGCACTTACTTGCCTCACTTGCCACCACACCTTGCGCTCACACACCCACTTTCTCTTGCTCGTCTGCTACCTCGTTTATTAGTTAAGTGATTTGGTTATACGTTCACGACTCTTCCAAATTCGGCTATTAATGCTAATCACTTCATTTTGGAGTTTCTTGCCAACGTTGGTAAAGAAAGAACAAAAACCATTATTTCCGTCTCCCGTAAATGACTTTGAAGATGTTTTATTTTTTTATTCCGATGGATAGCCACCAATAACACGGAAAGTTAGAAGTGAGTATGCTCCTTGGATTACAGATAACATCAAGAAAAGTATGCAAAATAGAGATTATCTTAAGAAAAGAGCCGTAAAATCAGGCTCAAAGAATGTGCACGAAGCGTATAAAAGAGCAAGAAATGAAGTTAACAAAATCGTTAAAAACACGGAAACTAAATACTATATGAGTGCCTTGAGTGAAAATAATCAAAGCCCTAAGACATTGACAAACAAAAATTCCAAAACTACTAACATTACTGAGATTCAGGTTCAGAGTGATCTCTCTGTTACTGAGCCTAAACATATTGCTGATGCCTTTAATACATTTTTCAATAATATCGGGCCTCAATTGGCTGATGCTCTACCTGCAACTAACATAAAAGCAGAATCATATATTACCTCTGTGAATTCCTCCTTTGAAATTCGGACCGTTTCAATCGAGGAAGTATTTAATTTACTTTCAACTATAAAAGTTTCTAAGGCAACAGGTCATGACAAAATTTCACCGAAATTGTTGAAAGACTCTGCAGATATCATAGCTCCATCCTTGGTTAATATCTTTAACCAATCTATTAGAACTGGTATCTTTCCTGAAGATATGAAAACTGCAGTGATCTCACCTATATTTAAATCGGGAGACAAGACTGAGTGCACTAATTATAGGCCTATTTCAATACTCTCGGCAATTTCCAAAATTTTTGAGAAACTTATTTCAACGCAGTTGTCTGATTATCTGGAGTCCAATGAGATACTCACAAGTGAACAAGCAGGTTTCCGAAAGAATCACTCAACACACTCATCGCTCCTTCAAGCTACAAACAAATGGTTAATTAATATGGACAATGGATGCTTGAATGGTGTAATATTTTTGGACCTGAAGAAAGCTTTTGATTGTGTTGATCATGATATACTTCTCAGTAAATTACACCTGTATGGGGCTAGCCCTAGTACCTTAAAATGGTTTAAGTCGTATTTGTCCAATAGAACACAAATGTGTAAAATAGAACGAACCATGTCAAATAGACGTACCATAAGATGCGGAGTGCCTCAGGGATCAAATCTGGGACCGTTGTTATTTTTAGTTTATATAAACGATCTCCCGAGTCTCTCGCATTCGAATACTGCTATGTTCGCTGACGACACAAATTTAACGACAAGTGGTAGATCAAGTGATGAAGTCATAACTAAATTAAATACAGACTTAGAAAGAGTTCATCAGTGGTTGCTGGCCAACAGGTTAACTCTTAATAAAGAAAAAACAGAATACATGATAATAGGGTCTAGACAAAGACTAGCCAAAATTGAAAACGACCAAGAATTAAAAATTGGGGAAACCAATATTAATAGGGTAAAGTGTACAAAAACCCTAGGTATAATTGTTGACGAACAATTATCGTGGAAAAACCAGATCGAAAACATAGTTAATAAGGCTTCAAAAGGTATTGGAATGTTACGTCGAATGAAGAAATATATTCCGACACCAATTTTAGAAAACGTTTATAAAGCTATAGTATTGCCTTATTTTGACTATTGCAGTTTAGTTTGGGACAATTGTATAGTGTTTACCTGCAAGAAAAATTACAGAAAATGCAAAATAGAGCAGCAAGAGTAATTACGGGGAAACCGTTCTACAAGAATAAGCGATATGCTAACCGAACTTGGCTGGCAACAATTAGCTGAAAGAAGGAGATCTCATAAAATAACATTTATGCATAAAGTTAAAAACAAGCAACTCCCAGACAGCATATCTAGCATGTTTAATATTAATAGAAACGACAATTACAGCCTACGTAATAATTATGTTGATTTTGCTCTACCAAAGCCTAAAACAAATTTCACTAAAAAAAGCATAAGTTATTCAGCGGTAAGTCTGTGGAATAGCCTCCCGAAAGCCGCTAAAGCGAACGGCGTTTCTATTCGACAAATAAAACAATTCTCTCGAGCCGATTATAACGATGGGACGAAACGTGTGAACAGTGACTAGAACCTATTTTTATTTGTTTGTAAATAATTTGTCTATTGAGTTAGAATAGTTATAATGCCTTTGTATATAGTTTTTTTTATTGTATTTCGGTAACGGCCCCTTGGAAATCAGATGATATTAGATCTGAAGGGTTACCGTTCTCAAATAAGATTAAATAATAATAATAATAATAATAATAATAGCATTTTTGCACCAGAATGTTTTTGGGTTATTGGTTTCTTCCTTCAAGATATTTCTCTGGAAATTCGCTTTTGCATTCCTAAATTGTGCTGTCACCGAATTACGTAATCTACGATATGTTGACCAATCGATCTCTGAATTTGTTCGACGAGCCTTTTTAAGATGGAAATCGCGATTTTTGATTTCTTGTGTAATCTTCGATGACATACAAGGACAATCCCTACCACGAACCATCTTTTCTTTTAATGCTACATGTTTGAGGACAGTAGATGAAAATTCGTCCTTAAATAAACCCCATGCGCTGTTTAAAGACTGTTCTGTTGTCACTTTAACCCATGATTTATTACTTAAATCTTGTTTAAAAACATCCTTATTGTATCTTGAATAATCATGATGTATAATTTTATATTTATTTTGCGAATAATACCGATGAAATCATGATCACTTAACGATAAAGGGTAAACAATATGGTCGGCAATTCTTTCAGCGTTTGTTGTTAATGCAACATCAATTAATGTCCGACTATGCGAAGTTATCCTCGTGGGAGATTCTATTACTTGTTTCAAGCCATTTATGGTAAATATATCCTTAATTGTTTTATGATCTCCTGAAACCATGTAATCGCAATTTTAGTCACCAGTAATTATCAGTTATTTGTTCTCATTTGCACTTATGGAGATCATATAACGCAAAGATTCCGTAAAGTTCTGATGTAAATGAGATGACGAATCTGGAGGTTTTTCATTACCATAACAATGATAGATGATGAACTTGTAATAAACAACTCAATACAAATTGATTCCACTTCCAAGGCTTCAAAATCTTGCCTTCTCTGCCAATTTAGGTCGTTTCTGACATAACACATTACACCCCCTCCATTGCCTGTTAATCTGTCTTTCCTGATGATTGAAAACGCTGTAGACATCCATTGCAAACACCAATCGACTGGTTTTTCCGAATTATCTTTTCACAACATGAACAAGCAATTCGGCTGGGACCAGGACAAAGTTCTATGTCACCAGATATAGTAATAGGAGAAGCTTCATAACATACTCCTTACGAACAAATAAACCATGTTCCTGTTTATAAACCCATATCGATGAATAAGTGAATGATTCCATAACATTTAGTTGACTTTCTACATGTTTTATATTATATAATCTTGAATCGGCCATTGTAAAGGTTGGCTTTTTAATGAAAAACACGATACATATAAAAATGCTAGCTTTGAACAAATTAAAGCCAGCCGCCATTTTTGATGACCTTCACGCGAGACAAGAAATATAGCAAAATCAGGAGCAATTCATAATGGTATGTCTGACCATAGTTTAATCTACGTTGTGCGCAAGTTTATCCCAAGTAAGCGTAGACAGATCAAAAAAGAAGTACGAAACTTAAAACATTTTGTTAAGGAAAACTTCATCTATATATGATCTACTCAATATACCTTGGCAAAGAATAGAAACTGTTAATGATCCTAATTTGGCCTGGAGGGCGTGGGGAACTAATTTTAATCAGGTTTTAGATAGGCATGCGCCTTTGAGGCATCGCCGTATACGGCAATCCTCTATTCCTTGGCTAAACTCGATGCGTAATCGTGATTATCATAAAACAATCCGTTAAATATTGCTCTGAATACCACTGGAATCTTTATCAAGCCTCCAGGAATAGAGTCAATATTGAAATTCGGAACAGCAAATCTCGTTATTACTGCCAAAAAATTGACGAATGTAATAAAGATGATCCAAAAACTACTTGGAAACTTATTAATTCTCTTACCGGTCGTGCTAGTAAATCAAAACATATTTTTGAAATTGAAATTGACGATAAAATTATTCGTAATGCTGATGATTCCACCTTACACTCCTCTGGAAAGTCCATAAACGACCTGAATTACAAACTCTCTTCTGCCATGGAGGACGTCGAGCAATGGAGTGCATCTAGTGGGATGGTGATTAATTGCGAGAAAACAAAATCAATGGTAATTTGTACTTATCAGAGATCTGCGAAAATTGGCTCTTCAGAACTCCATATCAATCACAACAATAACGTACTTGAAAGTGTAGAGTCAAAAAAACTGCTGGGTGTGACTGTTGACAATCATCTCTCTTGGAAAGCTCATATCAACGATTTAGCTTCTAATCTAAGCAAACTCATCGGTCTGTTCCGCCGAATCAAAATGTATCTGCCACTTCAAACAAGGATTTTATTCTATAAAACGTACTTTCAACCAAGAATGGATTATTGCTGTACTGTTTGGGGACAATCACCGCACACATCAAGAATATATAAACTATCTTATTTTAAGACTAATTTACGATAAATCTAAACTTTCACCATCTAAACCACTTTTCGAACAGTCGAATATTTTACCAATAAAGTATAGAGTTATGTATAGGGCAGTTTGCTTAGTCTATAAATCTTTAAATAATTTGGCTCCAGACTATTTAAGTGATATGTTCAAACCAGTGTCAACGGTTTCCCAGCGACATACCAGAAGCACTGCAAATATGGAATTGTGGGTACCAAACCACAAATTAACAATCACAAGGAGTGGACTTCAGTACACTGGAGCATATTTTTATAATATGTTGCCACCGGTTATAAGATCTTCCAGTTCATTTCCAACGTTCAAGTGGAAAGCTCATGAATGGATTTTAGATATGTTCAAAAATGACTCTTAGGCGTTTATATATATGTACTGTTATTATATAATTAGTTATAGCTACCTAGATAAGTTATTTATGTAAATATGTATAGAAATGTAAATTGTACTTCATACATGTAAAGATATTTAGTTATATATAGTTAATTTTAGAAGGACCAGTGGAAGATTAGCAAAAGCTAAACTGGCATATTTCATTGTAAATTAACCTTCTCTAAATAAAGTTTAATAATAATAATAATAATAATAATAATAATAATAATAATAATAATGATGAAAATATATCGGAAGCTTTCAATGAATTTTTATCAATATTGGACCTAAACTAGCTTCCGAAGTTACAAATCAGTCAACAAATAAGGTTGAAACCTATTTAGAAAATAACGAGTTAAGAGGAGATTTTTTACAAACTCGCGTATTTTTTTCAAAAAGTGCTCAAAACTTAGTAACCAGGCAATAGCAGCCCAATATTTGGGCGGTCAGAATTGCCCGCAATTCAGGCGGAATATTAACAGACAAAATCAACAGAAACAAGAGATAACATAGAAAATATTTTAAAACTTTAAATTTCAGTACGTTCATGCAGAAGGTGAGTACAAAAGTTTTATTTTTAGTATGTTTTACATACTATATTTTTGTGAGCAAAAACGCTATATAGGGCTATAGGTATAGGTATAGGCTTGCTTTAATATACACTTGACATGAAAAGTTTCAGATGCTAAAAATACTTTTGTCTTTTTGTAAATGTCAGGAAAGTTTTCCTTTAGAAAATATTGACTTAAATTTTCAGCCACTACTCTGTCATGAAATATTAATGTTCTAGCCTGCAATACACATGGGTTACGAAATGGCTTTGACAGAGACTCAAATAGGAAGTTACTGGAGTGCATAATTATAAAGCTAGAAAAAGCAAAAATTATAGGCTATAGGCATAGCCGCAGGAACAGTTTATGTTTTTGAAGAGCCTATCAATAAAATGGATTATATTCAGTGTTGAGTGATTTCGTAATAATAATTTTGGATAATATAGTATTAGTTTCTGATAGTTTAATATTACCATTAAAATGGTAAACAACATTGGAATGTAGTTACATCCCTATATGAAAACATGACAATGTTATTTCGGACCAGATGGATCCATGGTTTTGGTACTTAGTCAACATTAGGTGAGAGAATTAGTAAGGAAAAACACATACAACATTTTAACTCCACCAGGAATAGTTTTAAATATGACATTCAGTAACATTCTTTACAGTCTACAGTACAATCTAATTATGCCAGAGAACTAAAATATATTGTTATTACAAGAGATGAAACTCTGGTGGCTCCACACAAACTGGGTGAGCTGAAAAATTACTTGATTGCAGTGAAAAGAAACAATGAGCGGATAAGGAAAAATCCATTAATTTACCGATACAATACAATATGTGGGCTTATCGGCCGATTATCAGTTTCCACCGTTAACAAACTGATTATCGGCTCATCCCTAGAAATACGACCTGTTTCATGCAAACGTTCAGCATACCAAGGGTGGAACCACTCAGAGTAGCATCCTCTAGTGTAATTTACCTGAGTTCTGATATAATAGTCTGAGTCATTAGACTTATTGTAATTAGCAAAATTACTTGTCCCAAAATTTGAATGAACAGTGTCCTGGCAATTAAAGGATTTCCTTAAAAGCTTCATGGAGGGATCTGTCAGGCTTTAATATGCACATCCCGCATTGTACAGCATGCTAAAATAACATAGGAAACATTTTAGTATTGAGCAAAACATTATATCACCAATATTTTTCACAAAAATTTTACTTCAATAATCTAACGTGTCCATCTCCCTTCTTGCATAAGTCATGTAACCTCAAAAAGGTAGATGGGGTTGGGCCAACTTAGTAAATAGTACATTCTGACTGTAAATGTTGACACAAATTCTGGTGGGTTTTAAAAATGCTAAAAAATGACCTAGGACCGCCCACTCAAATTTTGAGCAAATTATGTTTCTTGTAAACTAACATACCCCAGGCTTACTATGAAAGTCAATTTAGCTTGTTCGGAAACAGTTCTGGTGTCATTTTCAGCCGTTGAACTTTGGATTGAGCTGTACAGTAGTAAACTGCATTTTGAGCAAATATGGCAAAAATATAAAACCTCTATATTCTTTGAAAGCATTCTAAACCAAACTATTGATAGGCTTGATACTGAGAAAGATGACTAAAAATTGTGTTTACATAGTTGAAGTATAAAATTTGAATGGAGCATAATACATAAATGATGGTTTGGTCAGTGAGCTTTACAATGTTAATGTTGACACAAATTCTGGTGGGTTTTAAAAATGCTAAAAAATGACCTAGGACCGCCCACTCAAATTTTGAGCAAATTATGTTTCTTGTAAACTAACATACCCCAGGCTAACTATGAAAGTCAATTTAGCTTGTTCGGAAACAGTTCTGGTGTCATTTTCAGCCGTTGAACTTTGGATTGAGCTGTAGAGTAGTAAACTGAATTTTGAGCAAATATGGCAAAAATATAAAACCTCTATATTCTTTGAAAGCATTCTAAACCAAACTATTGATAGGCTTGATACTGAGAAAGATGACTAAAAATTGTGTTTACATAGTTGAAGTATAAAATTTGAATGGAGCATAATACATAAATGATGGTTTGGTCAGTGAGCTTTACAATGTTAATGTTGACACAAATTCTGGTGGGTTTTAAAAATGCTGAAAAACGACCAAGGACCGCCCACTCAAATTTTGAGCAAATTATGTTTTTTGTAAACTAACATACCCCAGGCTAACTATGAAAGTCAATTTAGCTTGTTCGGAAACAGTTATGGTGTCATTTTCAGCCGTTGAACTTTGGATTGAGCTGTAGAGTAGTAAACTGCCTTTTGAGCAAATATGGCAAAAATATAAAACCTCTATATTCTTTGAAAGCATTCTAAACCAAACTATTGATAGGCTTGATACTGAGAAAGATGACTAAAAATTGTGTTTACATAGTTGAAGTATAAAATTTGAATGGAGCATAATACATAAATGATGGTTTGGTCAGTGAGCTTTACAATGTTAATGTTGACACAAATTCTGGTGGGTTTTAAAAATGCTGAAAAACGACCTAGGACCGCCCACTCAAATTTTGAGCAAATTATGTTTTTTGTAAACTAACATACCCCAGGCTAACTATGAAAGTCAATTTAGCTTGTTCGGGAACAGTTCTGGTGTCATTTTCAGCCGTTGAACTTTGGATTGAGCTGTAGAGTAGTAAACTGAATTTTGAGCAAATATGGCAAAAATATAAAACCTCTATATTCTTTGAAAGCATTCTAAACCAAACTATTGATAGGCTTGATACTGAGAAAGATGACTAAAAATTGTGTTTACATAGTTGAAGTATAAAATTTGAATGGAGCATAATACATAAATGATGGTTTGGTCAGTGAGCTTTACAATGTTAATGTTGACACAAATTCTGGTGGGTTTTAAAAATGCTGAAAAACGACCAAGGACCGCCCACTCAAATTTTGAGCAAATTATGTTTTTTTGTAAACTAACATACCCCATCCAATACGCGAGTTTGTAAAAAATCTCCTCTTAATCATTCCATCCTTTCGTTTTATGTTTATTTCGGTGGAGAATGTTTTGAAAACACCAAGACATCTGAATGTTTCGAAAGGCACGAGTCTTGACCAAATTCCGGCTAAGATGCTACGCATTGCTGCAGATATAATTGCACCTTCTTTAACTTATATCTTTAATCTGTCACTTTCAACTGGAGTGTTTGTAGAGGATTGGAAGGATGCGAGAGTTATACCGATTTACAAGGAAGGCAATAGACGAACGTTATGAAATTATTGACCAATATCAATTCTACCGATAGTAAGTAAGGTCTTCGAAAAACAACTTTACCAACATGAAAATGAAAATTGCCTTATATCAAAATTCCAGTCCGATTTTGGAACAGGATATTCCACAATTACCGCCCTAATTCAAATGTGTGATAACTTGTACGAAAATATGGATAACGGCAAATTAACAGGGGTTCGATTCTATAGACCATGTTATACTACTTGAAAAACTAGCATTCTACGGTGTTTCACAACTCGAACTCACATGGTTCCAATCCCACCTTGTAAACGGCATCAACAGTGCCAAGTAAATGGCTTTCTCTCCAAAAAAGCGAAATACTTTGCGGGGTTCCTCAAGGGTCAATACTTGGCCCGTTGTTGTTCTTAATTTATATTAACGATTTACGTAACTGTCTTGAGACAACATCACCCTGTTTATATGCTGGTGATACCCAAATTTTTGCCTCCTCGCACGACTCTGTTGAGCTGGCTAATGATATTAATTCTGCAATTTAGAGAATGTCACGGATTGGTTAAATGTAAATATAAACTCCAATCCCATCCTTCCAAGGCTAAGCTTATGGTCATAGGATCAAAACAAAATTTTATCAAAAACGTTGGTGACTTGTATAATCCAGCATTATTATTAATAATAAGGTAGTATTATCTGTTGACTCGAATAAATGTCTAGGAGTTGATCTTGATGATAGGTTAACCTTTCATGTCTATATTGAAGAAATGTGCAAGAAGCTCTGTTCAGGCATAGGAGCATTGAGGAGAATTAAACCATTTGTTCCCCCGGGTTCTCTTGTTACACTATACAAATCGTTAATTCAGCCATATTTTGATAATTGTTCTCTCCCTGTGGGATACATGTGCAAATAGGACAAAATCGTGCTGCTAGAGTTATTACTGGAGCAAGATATGATGATAGGATTAGATCAAGTGATCTTTTGCAAACTTTAGGGTGGGATACTCTACATGTTAGGCGGGCTAAGTTGAAGAGTGTCCTGCTGTACAGTATAAAGTCCTCAATTAAAATTGTTCGCTATGTTTAAGAGAAAACCTCGTAAGACTTAGAGATCTTAATAGAAGCTATAAATTACGAAATCAGGAAACGGGTCTAGCACTTCCAAAACCAAAAACTAATTGCAAATATAGTGCATCAATGCTGTGGAATAATCTTTCATTGGAGGCAAAAAAAGCGACTTCGCTTCATCAATTTAAGCGTAGTATTGCGGAACTGCCGTTTTAGAACCATGTTGACTTAATTGTAGTTAATTTTCTATAATACTTGACTTTTTTCTTGGGGTGGGGGGGAGGCGGGTAAATTTAATATTTTATTAATGTATATGTGTATTTTTGTATGTATAACACGCCCCTCGTGTAAATCAGCTTATAATTGTGTGAGGCTAGCGTGTTTCTTTTGAAATAAAAGTGATTGATGATGATGACGGAAATCGCTATACTTATATAATATAATGTATGTAGAGCGGAACATCCGATTTCATCGGCGAGTTTTCGCTCTTTGACAGATTTAACTACGTAAAGTTAAATGTCCACATACATACACCCTTCAGTTGAATTGATTTAATTTTTCTCATACTAAAAAGAGGTTACATGGATACTGTACCGGGTGGCGCAAAAAAAAGTACGACTGTTTGATTTAGTATAACTTAAAAACAAGTTTCTTTGCATTCAGCGATGTCTAACTTAGATTTTGATGTGTGCCATGCGCATTTTCGTGCAATATTCAATGACGATTAAGTTCGGCAGGCCGGGTACTGCTGACCTCCGTATATTTCGACTAATTACTACCTCAAAATACTTCGAATCTAAATAAATTTGGAATCAAATTATATACAATCATCCCATTGTTTTGTGGATATATTTTCCGTGCTGTAAATTCATCGTTTCAAACATTTATCGTGGATTGTTTTATCGTACTCGTCTGTGTATATAGATTACAGACAGCGTCTACTTCTGGTGTATTTTGAATATCTCGTTATATATTTGCTGGATCTGTTTGATAATCTCTCAGTGAACTGTAAATCGTCTTCCTAATATTGTGTCAAGGTTTTTATTTTATTTTATAAGACAATTCGAATTATCTCGTTTTGTTCAATTTTGGCCGTTGGGATTTTTGAATAATTCGCGGCGTCTCACCGTGGCAACAACTATATTAGTTCGTGTCTCGTGTCTTATGGTTATGAAGTTTGTGTTCAGGTCTTGGAACGTCAATTACTCGTCATAATAGTACATCTTGCGTCATTTTATACTCTAGTTTTATTTTGTTGATTTCCGTAAAGAGTAAAGTATTTCGTCAAATAATCTACATTTATAGTGTGTTATATTTCTCAACGCCTCTAAAATACAATCGTCTGGTACTTGACCTCAATTGACCTATAAGAGCGACAAGGCTTAATCCCTCGCAAGTCAATCTTCACGATGCCAAAACATATTGCTTTTTGGTTTTCGTCACTCATACTGCTGTTGCTCCTTTTCATTGTCTTCAACTCATGTAACTCATGGAATGTAGACACTCCAGATGCCTCACTCATGATCTCTATAGGTGCTGATATCACAAAATATCCAAACAGAAATTGTGGACTCTCCCGTAAATCAAAACACTCAAATATATTACCCTCCCTTAAAGTTAAAGCCGGAATTAAACTTCTAAACGCCAGTTTATACGCTTACTCTCTTGTACTTCTTGCTGGAGACGTCAGCCGAAACCCTGGGCCTGCCAATATCTCTCAAGATTCGCAGAATTTTAGTAACATTAGTTTTCCAAGAAATCGAGGACTTAAGATTGCACATCTAAATGTAAGAAGCTTAATCAATAAAATAGATTCACTCCGTATTCTTTTGGAAAACAATCCTTTCGACGTCCTGACCATCTCTGAAACCTGGTTAACCAACAAAATATATGACCCTGAATTAACTATTCAAGGATACTCTTTTGTCAGAAATGACCGTAAAAACAAAAAAGGAGGTGGATGCATGATATATATTCGTGATGGTGTACCCCATAGGGTACGGCCCGATTTACAAGATGACAATATAGAATCTTGTGTCCTTGAAGTTAATCGGCCAAAATGTAAGAAGATGTTCATCTGGTCAATCTATCGAGCCCCTGATGCACCATTAACTAATTTGATTGATACTCTAAATTCAAAGATGAGCTTACTTCCTCAGGATGCTGAACTAATTTTACTTGGTGACTTTAACGTTGACGCCCTCGCTAAAAGAAATAATCGGACTTACTGCCTGAAACAACAACTTACTTTGTTTGCAAGTACTAACAATTTAATCCAACTGATTAACACTCCAACACGGATAAACGAACTTTCATCAACAGCAATTGATCTCTTGTTTGTTAATAACAAACATCGTATTGTATCAAGTGGTGTGTTACCGGCTGTACATATCAGCGACCACTCCCTCATTTTCTGTGTTGTCAAGTTCGGGGTAACAAAATGTCCCGGGAGAACAATTGAATATACATCCTACAAACATTACTCTAAAGAAGCATTTCTGGCAGATCTTAGGAACGTAAACTGGAATATTGTTGATGAAATTCCTGATAATAACACCGCAATAAATTTTTGGAATAAGCTGTTCTCTGATGTTGCAGAACGTCATGCCCCTACAAAAAGAACTAGGATAAAAGGTTGTCATGTGCTTTGGATGACTTCTGAGTTGAAAACATCAATGCAGGAACGTGACCGTTGTTTCCGTAAAGCTGCTAAATCTAATTCTCCATCTGACTGGTCCAAATATAAAAGATTAAAATCTAATGTGAATAGACAAGTCAAGAAAAGTAAATCTGAATACTATCTTAACCTTATTGAAAGCTCTAAGAATAATCCTAACTCTCTCTGGAAATACCTAAATGAAATCACCTCTCGTAAACCAAACTCCAACATTTCGTGTATTGAAGTCGATGGAATTCCATACACTGAACCCAGACAAATCTCTGAAATTCTCAATAACCATTTCTCAACAATTGGCTTAACACTCGTTGAGAAATTCCGCTCAGTTATTTCTACCGTCAGTTCAGCCCTACATAATGATCATCCTCAATCTGAAGTAAAGTTTGTCTTTAGAGAAATTGATGAGTGCTATGTTAAGTCAAAACTAAGGAAGCTTAAGACAAACAAGGCGATTGGTTTGGATAATATTAATGCTAGATTGCTAAAGGACTCCGCTGATGTTGTCTCGACAAGTCTCACTAACATTTACAACCGTTCATTAGCATCCTCTGTCTTCCCAACAGTATGGAAATGTGGCAAAGTAACAGCGTTGTTTAAATCTGGAGACCGCTGCAATGCCAATAATTATATACCAATAACCATTTTACCAACTGCTAGCAAAATACTTGAAAGAGCCGTTCACAGTCAAATCTATAGCTATCTACTTCAAGAAAATATCCTGACCCCGAAACAATTCGGATTCCGTCCAAAACTCTCTACGGCAATTGCTCTTACTAACTTCACTGACACCATTCTTGATAATTTAGACAAAGGTTCAATCGCAGGAGCAGTTTTCTTAGATCTATCGAAGGCCTTTGACACGATCTGCTCATAGAGAAACTTGCCACCATTGGTTTTTCACAGGCGACAATCAACTGGTTCTCTTCTTATCTATCAAATCGTTTTCAAGTCACTTCTATTGGCCTCGAACACTCATCCACTAAACCTGTACAAGTCGGCGTACCCCAAGGAAGCATACTGGGCCCTCTACTGTTTCTCATTTATGTGAATGACATTCCATCTACTGTCCATAACTGTAACATTTCCCTGTATGCAGCTGATACTGTCCTGTTTTGTTCAGCTAAAACCGCTATGGAATTGGAACAAAAACTAAACTCTGACCTCCTGAACCTATCTCATTGGTTTGCTGCTAACCGCCTAACTCTTAACACTTCTAAATGCAAATTTATGATGTTCGGAAGCAATGCCAAACTTACCAAACTACATGATATAAATCTACTCATTAACGACCGCCCACTAAATCGTGTTCAATCTTTTAAATATCTTGGTATAACCTTAAATCAGACATTATCGTGGTCAGATCATGTTGAAACACTTTGTAACAAAGTCTATCAACGCCTCGGTGTCATTCGAAGAGTTAAACAGCTCTTAACACTCGAATCCCGGCTTACTTTAGTCAATAGCCTTGTCATGCCGATATTTGACTACGCTGATTTTGTATGGGGTGATAAAAACAACTCCGTCCTCATGGATCATCTTCAAATCCTCCACAATAAAGCCGCAAAAATCATTCTTGACGCTCATCCACTTTCGTCAGCCTCTGAATCACTAAAATCGTTAGATTGGCAGCCGTTATCAATGCGCAGACACTTTCACCGTTGCCTCATCATGCATAAGTGTTTAAACAATAACGTCGACTTTAAATTTAACTTCAAGTACTCGTCCGACATCCACAGCTACAACACCCGAAACAAACAAAACTTACATTTGGAGCGCGTCAAGAGAAATTGGGGGAAACAGGCTTTCAGCTACCATGGCTGCTAACGACTGGAACAGTCTACCGATTGACATCCGGGATACAGAACAATTTACAACATTTAAAAATAAACTTAAGAATAATTTGTCACTATAAGACACTATACCGCAGTAATGGGACGCACTAAGACATTATAAGCTTTAACATTAATATTATCATTATTATTGGTAGTATATATATATTAGTATATAGTATTATATATAGTTTTTTGGGGTTTTTTGTTGCTCAGGGCTCCGCTGAAAATCACTTTTGTGAGCCGCGGACCTCCTGATTAAATATTGTAATTATTATTATTATTAATATTGACCGAGATATATAGCTGTGTTTAAACTTGAGTAAACTTTTTTGGAAGTGTCGAGAATTAGCTTAAAATGGCCTATTAAATAACTTGATAACCATTAGCATTAAGTTAGACATCGCTGAATGCAAATAATTAAATGTATAGCTCTTTTAGTTTTCAAGTAAAACTAAATCAAACAGTCGTATTTTTTTTGCGCCACTCGGTATATATAGGGCAAAGTTGTTTTAGGTCAAGCGACTACTTCCACATAAACCTTCTATATAATGTTGTAATTTCTTTTGCAGGCCTTGCCTTATTTCGACCGCTTAGATTACATGTCTATGATGGCCAACGAGCAATGTTTCTCACTTGCTATTGAAAATCTTCTTAATATCGAAGTCCCTGAGAGAGGCAAGTGGATAAGAGGTAAGCTGTATGGTATACAGATGTAAATAAAGTTTAGGTTTGTTTGACTACATTACTATACAGTAGCTATATACTATAGTGCTATAACTGATGCACCAAAACAGAAATATAGAACAAAAAATATTCCGAAGAATAGCATACAGTAAACTCAAATGCACTCGCATTTTGAGTTGAAAAGATGCTATTCTTAGCACGTAATTTAGGTTTGTTGGTGGCTAATCAAGGTTGCATGATTAGTAAATTCTGTATATACTAATATTTTTAACAAATTGTTTTACTCGTGAAAAAACTCGCTTTAAAATTCATATACAGTGTACATGCAGGGCTCGAATTTGGGAAAAGACAAGCCCAGTTTGGTTTTGAATATTACTAGGTCATCAAGGCCAGTGTTCAGGGCATAAATGCCAACTTTCATTCAGTTGCTATTTGAAGCATCTTAATACCATGCACACACTGATGTATAGCATGAAGATTTAAAAGAGTAAATGTATAATATACGGTTTCAGTCTCAGAAAACGAGACAGTTATGGTGTTATGGTGGTTTTAGATGGAAATTTCGAGCGAAAATTATATACTTATTTTTAGACCTAACCATGCAGGAACAGTTACCGAAAATGCAACCAGGCCCCACTGGCATGAATCGAACCTGCGGCCCTGCGATTCTGCTATTAAGACCACCATACGGTTTCTCCTAAAAGGGTTAACACATTTTAACTAAAACTGATTTTATTTAGTGTTGTTTGGTGAGCTGACTCGTGTCTTGAATCATTTACTGGCTGTGGGTACTCACGCACTTGACGTCGGAGCCATGACACCTGTATTCTGGTTCTTTGAAGAAAGAGAAAAGGTGAAAATGCTTTCCCGTTCGTGCCTCGCAAATTACCGTCGGTAGTACTGTCATGCAGTAGTTCGTGCGCATGGAATATTGTCGTTGGGGTTTCTGTCATGTGGGGTTTTGTCATGGCTCCATTGCGAAGCTACCGTAATATATCTTACTGATAGTTTAAGACATCCTGCCTTTAGCTGGAATTTAATTGTATACGGAGAATGAAAATATCATTTTAGTCCTTTCTACAGCATTTGAAGTCATTTAACGACCTCATTTGACAATGAGGTCGTTAAATGATGAAGCATTTAACGACCTATACTGCAGATACATTGTACAATGTACATGTGCATGTATAGTCATGTTGCAACAAAGGAGATAGTGAATTATCGGAGCGACTTCAACGACGGGCTGCTCTAATTGTTATGAGAACTGAACGTAGTGATCCTGCTTTTTTAAAGCTTAAATGGGAAACTTTAGACTGTAGGCGAAAGAAGCATCTTCTTAAATTTGTGGGGAAATGCCTTAAAGTCCCGCTATTTTTCATAGATTATTTTTCTTTTAATCGTGATATCGTACATAGGACAACGAGACAGAGTAACGCACTGCACTTACCTAAAGTAAGGACCGAAGCAGCGAAAAAGTCATTTTATAATAACGGCTGTGTTGTTTTTAACAGTCTTAATACTTAACCATCGTATCTTGATATGTTTTGTACTTAGATCTTAAATTTGACATTATGCATTCTTAATAATAATAGTTAGTCTGTATATTTAAATTGTTGTAAACCACAGGGCTCTTATTGAAACAGTGTTTATCTAAACGCCGTCAAGATTATTACCCTGTTTAAATAAAGGCATTACATTACATTACATTACATTACATTACATTACATTACATTACATTACATTACATTGCATTGCATTGCATTGCATTGCATTGCATTGCATGGCATGGCATGGCATGGCATGGCATGGCATCGCATCGCATCGCATCGCATCGCATCACATCACATTACATCACATTACATTACATTACATTACATTACATTACAGTGCTTTACATTGGATTTTGTAGATGATGGAGTTGTACGAGCGCGTGTCAGGTGCAAGAATGCATGCTGCTTATGTTCGTCCCGGAGGCGTGGCCCAGGTATATAATGTCGCTCCATACTATTTTTTTAAATGTGAAAAATACATATTTACATGTTGTATAGAGGTTAAGTAAAAGATATTCGACTTGTGTGAAATAATCTATTTTGAGTTTCTGATTTTTCAAAATAGAGTAACTGTAAAGCCCTGGTAAAAAAAGATGAGAGTTGGCAAGCGAGAATTTGCATGAGAGATGAAACTCTCGTGTCCCATGCACTCAAACAAGAACAAGAGTTGCATGAGAGTTGAGAGGATATTACAGCGCCTATAGCAGTCAAACGAGCAAAAACTGTCATCAACTCTCGTCAAAATTTGAGTTGCAAAGAGCATCGACTCTCATCCTCGTTTGACCGGGGCTTAACCTTTGACTAAATGAGTTGAGCATTTTTGTGTACAGTATCTGACGTCCCCACTCCCCTCCAATATTAAAGCAGCCTGATGACAATTAACATTCGACCATGAGTTAAGAATGTTCTCAAATAAGTTGTCCGAGATTGTATACCTGTTGCTATTATTTTATTAACAGTGGTCGAAATTTACGCTATTCCGCTATACCATATATAGTAAAATGCCTGACGGAATAGTAAACTTCATGAACTTGTGGTTGGAATCAATTTAGAGTATCAGTGTGTTATTGAAGATTTATTTTACTGTTAAAACTTTGTTGATTTCGTAGGTGAGTTTTTGTTCGCTTGCGTATTCTTTTTTCTTGCGTATTCTTTGCGTTCATTTAATTTACTTTAAATTGCTGCGTAATATAGACCACTTTCATAATTCAGATGAGTTTAAATATTCTTTTGTGTGCATCTTAATAAGCCTCATTGACCTCGTTCAGGTTAATAAATTCTATTCAATTTCATTCACAGAAACGAGGCTGATAAGGCTTATTAAGATGCACATAAAAGAATATTTAAACTCATCTGAATTATGAAAGTGGTCTATGATGTATGACAGACTGGCTTTCAAACCCTTTTGCAAAATGTGGCGGTTAATACTGGCCTTTACTGGGTGTGAATGAACCACCGGCCAAGCGTAAAAAAACGAACAAAAAGTCGAGAGACAATGCCTACGGTAGCACAAAAAGGGCACCGACATTCGTACCGGCGTGGAAAGAGAAATATAAGTGGCTAACTTACAATTGTGAGCTAGACAAAATGTTTTGTCTTTTTATTAAAATTTGTTCACAGCAGAGCAATGCATTTGATAGATTCTTGGTGTGTAACCAGACAACAACATGCAGAAGTGCTTGCTATATTTGTTTGTTGATCTTCAGTTCATGGGATCTTGCATGAGGAAGACGTCCCAAACGTCAGACTAACATTAGCTTGTGAATGGACTCTGAGAAATAAAGGAAAAGCGGATTTTCAGACGGAATAGTACATTGCAAAATCTACTATTCCGGTTGTATAGTAGGACATATGTAGATTTCGACCCCTTTGCTATTGTTGGTATAGCAAAATAGGAAAGTCATTTAATATCCAACAACTAATTTTGTGTTTTAATTGTCACGGAATATGGTTTCCCCAGTTATTGTATATTACTGTATGCTAATATATACTATTAGTAGAATCATACTAGTATACTATTGCAAATGCTGTAATTTGATTGGCTACCGTACTCGCTATCTAATTAACAATTAGCCAACGAGGCCGAGTTGGCTATGAGCGAATAGTCAACGAGGCGAAGCCGAGTTGACTATTCGCTCATAGCCAACGAGGCCGAGTTGTCTAATTGTTTTAGTATAAACTATAGCATTTATTGAGAACTAGGGAACACAATACAAAAGTAAACAAAAGTATTAATATTAATTTTAAACGTGAATTTTCACGCCATTGTTTTGAATTTTGCTACTAGTAGACTATCACTAATAGTCTACGAGTAGCGTAACCAATCAGAACGCAGGAAAAGTGATAGTCTATTACTAAGTTTATACTAATTGTCGATAGATAGCGAGTAGCGAAACAGCCATCTCCTCGGCGCGATTTTTAACGAATTTATTTCAATAAATTATGAAAAACGTTTTGTAATACTGTTTTCTTGCTGGTTTCTACTAAAACAATTAGATTATTCGCTCTCGATTTCTACGAGATGATAGTTCATTCGGGCTTCGCCCTCGTCAACTATCACCTCCTAAAAATCTTGAGCTCATAATCTAATTGTTAAATATATACTAAACCTGCTTTTACAGGATCTTCCGCTGGGTCTAATGGATGATATGTATGAAGTGATTCGAAAAATTCCGCAAAGAATGGACGAACTAGAAGAGGTACGTAATAGTGAGGACCCATAGTCATAATTTGTCATATTATCGTCTGGCCAAAAGTAGGAGAACAATGTTACAAAAACACTTGATTCTTTTCCTTGAAATAACTTTTGTCAAGGCCTGTTTCTCCCCCTGACGTATGTGATTTCACACAATACAGCAACAACTGCACTTTTTGCCAGGTATGAGCCAATGGCCTCACCGTTGTCATCAAATCCAGTAAATCACATGCGTCAAGCGGAGAATCGGATCCGACAAATCGGATCGTGTAAAGGTACGTTCACACGCTACGATTTGTCGGGCCGATTTCAGATGCACGTTAATGATATTTGAAAAATACGTGGCAAACGTCATCTGGCGACATCGTCAAATGAAAATATTCGTCATTAACATTCAGCAAAACCTAAAATCGGCCCGACAAATCGCAGCGTGTGAACGTACCTTAAGCAAGCCTTCACTCTGATAACCGCCTGCTGACTGTACAATACTATTTAACAATTAGTCGCCGAAGGCGAGGTGATTACAAGCCTATAGTCACTGAGCCGAAGGCGAAGTGACTATAGGCTTGTAATCACCGAGCCTGAGGCGACTAATTGTTTTAGTAGAAATTTCAAAGAGAAAAACAAACACAGAAAGTTATGAGGTCAGTTGAAAAGGCTATAGGACAAAATTCAGCGCTTTTCTCAGCGGCCGGTTATGAAAAACATGCCGGCAAAAGACGAGTGTCAAAAACATATCGAAGCGAAACAAAAACAAACAATTTCGTGAGAAAAATACTTTGGAAGGGCTCAAATACAAAGTAGAATGGTTTTAAAAATATATCACAGCTAGGTTTTTGCTGAATATAACGATATAAATGAGGATAAAACGAATAATTTTCAAAATAAACACTTGTGGTTGAGCCGTACGGAAAAAGTTTTATACATGTTCATTTCAACAGCGAGAAAACGCTGCCTTTCATGGAAGAAAAATAGTGTATTTGTTATCGCTTACCTTTAAAAATGTCAAAAATATATCCTCCTTGAATTTAGCGGCAGTTTTTTTCATTTAAAACTTTGAATCAGGCTCAAAAACCGATTTTTGTTTTAAATTCGGCAGCTTGCGAAGAAGCCATTTTGAAAAAAAGTGATAGTCACTGGGCAGTGACTATCACTTTTTAGAGGCTCAATTTGGACCAATCAGAATGCAGGAAAAGCAATAGACACCTCACAATTTCTACTAAAGTACTGTAGAAGGACTTTACTGTATATTTAAACACGCTGACCATATCAACCTGAGCTGTTTTCCACAAGGGGTGTGCACAAGAATAAAACTAATAAACTAGTACAAGAACGCTATTTACAAGGATTTAAATAACTAAGCTATATTATCTAGGCTAAAAAAGGATATTGTGGGTTTCCTATTTCTTCTTGAAAAACCTAGATAGGGTTGGTCGGTTTAATTATTTTTTTCTGAACTTTTTTTTATGTTCATAGGATCGACAGCCATGTTTTTAGTGCGTGTTTCCACAGGCCAGATAAATTTCCTGTCAGATTGTTTCAAATTACCTTCTTCCGATCAACTACATTTTCTTCAAAGTGGAAACACTTATCAGCATGATAAACATATTCATTAAAAAGTTTATGGTCGGGATTTGGGCGTGATTTGCTTTCCCTTATTTCTTTCGGTAGTTCGTTCCATACGCCATACGGATGCCCCGTCATACCTGTACAGTGTACATCAAACTTTTACAGTGTACATCAAACTAGGTAGGGTCGGGAAACCGGAAACCCTCATATTTTTTTATTTGGACCTAATTACAAAATATGTAATCTTAACTTCCAATATCAAAGGTGTGAGTATAGCAATTTTATTTTTAAAACATTTTGGATTTGCTTTCCCTTATTTCTTTCGGTAGTTCGTTCCATACGCCATACGGATGCCCCGTCATACCTGTACAGTGTACATCAAACGTTTTACATGTTATTTGTGCGAGGTTGTGGTAAACAGAGGGAACTTGGTATGCCGCGAAGTTCGTAGTTTGTTATCTTAGTTTTACGAGTGAAAAGATCAGTCCGTGATTTGGACCCCATTTTAGTAGCTTAAACATTATATATATAAATCAAATGTTGCGTCTGTACTCAGCAGGAACGAAATGTCAACTTAATGTCGAATCAATTGATCAAAACAACTGTAATTTACTGTTCAATTTACAGATGTTAACTAACAATCGTATTTGGAAACAAAGGACAGTTGATATCGGTGTGGTCAGTGCCAAAGATGCACTCAACCTTGGCTTCAGGTAAAGCTAGGTTACTTGAAACATTGATGGAAACGGCCGTTAACGAAGCCTATTTGAACACCCCATCCACACGTTGTGACCCAGTAACATAATTGTTTACAGTAACTTACTGGGATTGTTTAGGGTTAGGGTTGGGGATTGGGTCAGGGTCACTACATATGCGTAAAATTACAATTCTAGTAAGTTACTGGAATTGTTAGACGTTGTAACCAGTAATTTTACTGGCATATAACGTGCGGATCGGCTGATTTGAAATGTCTTATAATTTTATAAACAAATAGGTCGTAGCAGTTCGTGTGGTATGCGGTAACTTGTCTTGTAGACCGTATATACTTCATCTTTTGGAGCCAAAGTGGATCCTTGCACCACAAGCTTTGGTTTGGTGTATATATTGAATGGTTTATAAACCATGGTTTGGTGTATATATTGAATGAGCTCAACTTGGAGGTGGCTGATGGCAAGTTAAGAGCCCGCAGGGCATCAGGTGTATAGGGGTTTGGGTGGGGGTTGGATGTAGACGAGTCATTTAACTATATATTATCGAAATCACTGGAGTGGTAAATTGTTCCCTCGAGATTTGCTCTCGCGGGATTGATTTTATGCACCACGTGGCGCCATGTTGTTTTGTTTTTTAGCAATCTGCCCAGAACCTACAGCTCAAATTTTATTGGTTCATAGTGCTTACAGATTCTTGCACTGAGAATCTTGGACATCATATGTAGTGTTTTTAAAACTACAAAATTATTATACCTTTCCTACTCCATTTCACCCACTCACTATCTCGTTGTACCAATACTACTTCTAACACTCCCCACTGAATCCTACCCTACGTTCCTTTGCTTAGGGGTAGCTTTCATTACAGTATATACTTATGTGTCTACATGTCCACATCTCTTCTCCACACTCATCCCCTCTAACAAGCTTGCCAGTTGTGTCGGCCGTTAACAAAGCCTAAAGAATAGATTGTGATATTAAGTAATTGTTCACCTTTTCGTGACTGGATCAAAACTAAAGTCATAAACGAGCCGTGTAAAGCTTGTTTGGTTATCAACGACTATATTCTTCATTTCTTATGTTTGAGACTAATGCCAATCATTGTTACATCATATGATATGGTCATGACATATTATACTACCATAATTTACTAGGTACTTATAGTTTCCCTATTACCGAATTAGAAGGTTTACGGGGTTATTTAGAACACATAAACTGAAAAGCGTAATAACAAAATTGTTGTATAAAAATACTAGTCTAATTACTCTTCTAATTTGCCTGCATATACGCTGCCGTTTTTGCCTTTTCCGCGTCTCATGCTGCTCCCTAATTTTTGCCTGTCTGCTCCTCAACTCCCCAATTACCCCTTTAAACCGCTACACAATGCTATCTTGTTGTCTAATGGGCTATACACTATACTTCTTAATTCACATGCATGCAGTTGTCAGGCAGCAGTTTAAAACATTAATCAGGTTTTTGACGGTGTTCCATATACAACTTGTTCACGATATATTGAAAAGTAAATGCAGTCATTAATTGTATACATTTCAAAAGGACGTCACCTTAACACAACTTACTAGTCTTTGCTCTAGAATTTGCAAAGTTTAAATGAAATTGCATTTTCACTAACATTAGATGCCCTTGCTTTTAAAACGTCAATTAACATATCTTAATGGCTTTTAACACCATGTGTTTCAAACGATGTTCCGCTAAACGTGCAAGCCGGATAGCGTATTTGAAGAAGAAAATCGAGAAAATTTCATGCACGACTCCATCGAATACGTCCAGTATCGACGATTCGATTGAAATGGATAAAACACTTTTCAAATGGTTCACACTGATCAAATGGACATCATATGTTCTTCCATTTGACAAACACTTGTCGAATGGCCAAATATGAAATGGTGCGGCTATCGACACAGTGAAATTCATCATATATATAGCAAAGGAAATGAATAATTCAAAGTCTATATATTTTCACTATATATGTGTTTTTAAATCGAAAAATATAAGGAAAACTTACACAAAATATGAAATAAACAAATTACAAAAAATATAAGTGTACTTTCGTCTTGTATGTGTTCGGGGGGTTCGAGCCCCTGCGATTACTTGAACCAGCCTCTTGGCTCTGTCTCTATACTCTGGAACATCCTCCCGCCCGATGCAGGGAGTGCATCAACGTTCACAAACTAATAAATATCAACAAACTAGTTAAATGTTCACTTTAGTCCTGCTGCTATGTCAGCATCACAAGTTTCTAATATATGTAGTCTTTGTACAGGACGACGTGTAAGACGGCCTGATGATAAACGCAACGTTACGGTCGGATCAGACCATCTCGCCCTTCATGCGTTGCCTCAACACAGGCTTTTTGCCATTGTCCTCTTGGAACATTATCCTCACTTACGAGTACTACATCACCCACGTGCATTTTTCGACCAATATCGAACCATTTTTTTCAAAGTGGTTAACGCCTTAAGATATTCCGCATTCCATCGCTTCCAAAATCCATTTACCAAACGTTGATGATATTGAAATCGTTTCCTTAAGGCGTTGGAAGTGTGCTCCGTAACTTTCGTATCCTTGCTTGGAAACGCCTGCAAATTTCTCCCGATGAGAATCTGGGCTGGCGTAAGGGCTTTTAAGTCATTTGGTTCAGCTCCAATATAAGTAAGGGGACGACTGTTAATTTGAGCCTCGATCTCCGTCAAAATGGTGGTCATTTGCTCGGCGTCTAACATTGCATTTCCAAAGATTTTCTTCAGCGGCAACGTAACACTTTTCACGAGACGTTCATAAAATCCACCCCACCAAGGGGGGCTCTAGGTACTATGAATTTCCATTGAATCTTCTTCTCCGAAAAAGCTGTACGGGTTTCTTCGGATTCCAGGATTCGCCAACATCTCTGCAACTCTTTTTTCGCACATTTGAACGTTTTTGCATTATCTGACCAAATAATACTACACATGCCTCTTCTAGCAACCATACGTCGTAACGCCAGCAAAAACCGTTCGGTTGTAATGTTGCTTACCAATTCTAAGTGCACTGCACGAGTGACTGCGCAAGTGAACAGGCAAATATATGCCTTTTCACCACGGTTTTTAAGATACAAAGGCCCAGCAAAATCCAAACCAATGTTTGTGAATGGGGGTGCAGCTATAATGCGGTCAGCTGGAAGAGGTGCCATTTGTTGAGAGACAGGCTTGGTGTAAAATTGACGACACACTATACATCGCTTTACTATTTTGCGGATCGTAGCTCGTCCTTTTATCAACCAAAACCTTTGACGGACCACTGACAGTGAATATCTCGAACAAGTAATTCTACAGCGGGATGATCGCTGGGTAAAATAATGGGATGTTTCTCTTCCTCGGGCAACTCAGCTTTATGGATTCGACCACCAACACGAAGCAAACCCGTGGATGGACACAAGAAAGGATTAAAGTTTCTTAATTTTTTTTTTTTTTTTTAATTTTTTTCAATCAATCTTCGGGGAGTCACACAACAGCAGCAGCGGCGTACTGTGTGACCCCCATTGTTTTATTTTAAGGGTAGAGGGGAGGGAAACCGGAGTACCGAAAACGGGGAAGCAGAAGCTAGAAGGCAGAATTACTCTTACATGATTGACATGAACACCTGCCGATCTCATGCGAGTACCAACAGTGACCTCGACCTGTTGTGAAACAGGCTATCATTTAATGCTTTACTTTGTCCAATCAACGAAATTTCATCTGAAAACCGTTCTATTTGGATTCGATTAATCAACCAATGTTCTGACTCCTGGATTTCCAATCCAGTTAAGACATTTTGTCTTCTTTCGTCCTGTCTAACTCGAGCATTATGGATAAATCTCTTTATCCATGCTATTGTTCTCAATAACTTATTGTACTTGCTGAATCTGGTGAAGTCAATAAGCATCTCTTGTGGCTGTATAACATAAGTATTGATACTAGCTTGATGTTTTCTCTTAATCTCAACATTTTTAGTTAAAGATGTTGATCTAAGATCCTTTGGCCATTCTTCTTCAGAATTTGTCAACCAGGCAGGTCCTTCCCACCATAACTGACTTTCTTTCAACTCAATCGAAGACATTCCTCTAGTGGGTACATCAGTGGGTTCAGTATCTCCAGACAGATGGATCTAACAACAATTGAATTTCCGTAACGCGATTCGCAACAAATGGTTTCCATTTTGAGGGTGAACCACGTATCCAGTGAAGAGTGGACGAGTTATCAGTCCAGCAGACAATACGATCAATTGGACAGTCCAACGCATTGCGAACATAAGTGCACAGTCGAGCAGTAATAACCGCAGCCATCAGCTCCAATCTCGGCAGGGTAACTCTTTTAACAGGTTCTATTCTGGTTTTGGACATAACTAGACTGGTTGAAACATGTCCCTCAACAGACAAAGCTCGTAGATAGACTGCAGAGGCATATGCAAGCTCAGATGCATCACCAAATGCATGAAGCTCTAATCGAGAATACTGATTCATGGGCAACTCTACATAACACCTTGGAATGGCAAGGTTTTCAAGATCTTTGATCTCCTTCAGCCATTGTGTCCATTTTCTGCAGGTTTCTGCAGGTTTCTGCAGGTTTCTGCAGGTATTTCATCATCCCATCCAATGCCTTGGGCCCACAGACTCTGTAACAACATCTTTGATCTCACAGTGAATGGTGTGATTAATCCGATTGGATCGAAAACTTTAGCAGCGCATGAAGCTACCTGTCTCTTTGTGTATGCCTCAATCTGTGGTTGATCGATTTCAATTATAAATGTCAAAGTATCTTTGCTTGTGTCCCACTTCAGACCAAGGGCTTTGGTAATTGAACAATTCTCTGCAAAACTTTGGTTGAGGTTGAGGTTGATGAGACTGATAGGTACTCTATCTTCTTCAGGTATAACTTCTAAAAGCTCTCGAGAATTACTTGACCACTTGGTTAAGTTAAATGCTGCTTGCTCCATCAACTCCTTCGCACTTTGCTGCAGCTCTCTCGCTTCATTAACTTTATCTCGACAAAAGGCAAAATCATCCACATATGTATTCTTCAGAATTTCATCACATGCTTCAGGATACAATTCTTTATTTCTCTGTACATGCTCTTGGGTAGTACATATTGCCAAAAACGGACTGGCAATAACCCCAAAAGTCACTCTAGTCATTCGGTAACTTTGGGAGCTGCTTCAAGATCAAGATGTCGCCACAAATACCGATGAGAGTCTCGATCTTGTTCTCTTAAACCAATCTGTAAAAACATTTTCTCAATATCACTCGTAACAGCGATCTTCTTCTTTCGGAAACGCAAAAGAATACCACATAGATCTGGTTGTAAAGCTGGACCAGCTTCGATACAACTGTTCAGTGATGTTCCTTCACTATCCTTGGCAGACGCATCAAATACCGTACTATTCTAGTTTTAGTTTTCTGTCTGTCCTCCCGAATAACAGCATGATGTGGGAGATAAAACACTGGACGATTATCAACCGGCTTGATTTGATTGGCTGGTACTTCTTCTGCAATACCATCCTCCACATGAGCCAACGCCCACACAAGACCCAACCCAAAGTGGTACGAACAGCAACCGGTTCAGATGGATCAGCTTTCACAATGTCCCTTGTAACAAATGAATAGTAAAAATCTAAACCAATGAGAACATCAATTGGCCTTTGCTCTCTGGGAAATTCTTCTGGAAAGTTTACATATTTCAGGTGTACATACCCAATTTACTGGATTGACCTCAACAGCATCAGCTGGATGGCATATCTCTGCAGTGGTGTGAGTGCTTCAAACTCTCGCGAACACCTGGACCTGTCCACGGGTGCTAGTGTGCAGGATATTCTCTTTCGAAAACATGCCTTATCTTGCTTTCCACCAAAGCCAGACACAGAAATTCTAACACTAGGTCCATCAAGAACTAACATCAACACTTTGCTTTATAAAGGATGTTTGTGAACCCGAATCAAGAAAACAGTGAACAACCTTTGATTTCCTGTTAGAACCACACAAAAGAGCCGGGACTGTTTGTAGAATCACCTTTCCAATTGCATCAGTTCCAACTGAACTAGCTGTCACATTCTTTGATGCATCCTCTCGACTTGCAGACTGAGATTCTGTGGCTCCAGTCTTGTCTGGAGGTGTTTTATCTGGGGGAGGCTGGTCTGGGGGGAGGAGGTGATGGCGACTACCTCTACAATGCTTACACAATGTCTTCCGACTACAGCTGTTCGACCTATGACCACCTTCCAAGCACAGAAAACACAGACCTTTAGCACTCACTTTCCGGAATCTCTCTTTCACCGTCAATGAAAGGAAATTAATGCAAGACCACACATTGTGATCCTTACCACAAACAACACACTCCTTTTCTTGAGTTTGAGTAGATGAAAGTAAGGCTGATGTTGATGACCTTTTGAATGATGGATTTTTCTGAAATCCTTCCTTCAAAGAAATATTCTTTGGAGGTTTGGATTCTACAGTAGGTGCTTGGGTACTAGATTCTTTTGCCCTTATGACTTGCTCTAAGAAAGTAAAGAGTATTTTTATAGGCAAACAGCCCTCTTTCTTATCTCCAATTTCAAGCTCCCACTTTTCCACAAGCCTTTTTGGTAGCTTATCAACAATCAAAGGAACTAATACTGGTGCCAGGGTTTCAGAGTTATACTTCTCTCCCATAGATTCAACCGAACGAACATGCCCAACTACTTTATCATAAAATACTCTCATAGATGTTGCATCTTCAGAACTCAATCTGGGTAAATGGATCAAACCCCTTATATGGGCATCCAAGATCATCCTTGAATGACCAAATCTTTCCTTGAGTGTTGACAAAACGGTTTCGTAATTCTCAGCCACAATTGAAAATCCTTTGACCGACTCTGCAGCTACACCCTTCAGTGAACGCATAATGTACTCTAATTTTTGTACATCAGCTAAAGCACTATTATCTACAATGGATACTTTAACGGTCTGATAGTATGACTGCCAACACAAAATATCCCCATCAAATGTTGGTAATTCAATCTTTGGCAGTCTAACTTAATATGTATATGAAAATTTGTACCCTTATTATACGCTAAACATTACATGTTTGTCCCTGCTCATGAGCTCATTTGTGCCATGCTTTGCATCTCATTTTAAGTGTTGTGAATAGAGGTTTTATAGTTTTATTATGTGCGTGTAACATAATTCAGAAATACATGTTTCATGGTAATTCATACCATATTTTATATTCATTATATAAGTATAGAGATTTCCGTGCAGTATAGATAGGTGAAATAAAGATCGTATCCTCACGGCGGACGATATTTTTCGTCTCTGCGTAAACATGGCGCCCAGTTTTAGCGAAATCACCGAAGTGAGGGTTTTGTTGCGTTTTTCGCTAATAAAGCGACTATAATATTAATACCATCAAAGAAAACACTCGAGGCTAAAAATACTTAAGCCTCTTTGGTTGGAATTTCAGCAAGAAAATGAAGAAATAAACGGTAAGAAATCTGTTTTTGAGACTATAGATCTACTTCGCTTGCGTGTTGTTCACTGTGAATCTGTCAGTGTCACATATTTATCTTTATACTTATATAACAAACAAATTACTTCATGGTTGGTTCGTTTGTACGATTTTTTATTATTTACTCGCTGCATGTGAAGGTCGCTAAACGCACTCGTTCGCTGCGCTCACTCGTTTGTTTAGCGTCCTTCACAACTCGTAAACAATACAATACAATACAATACAATAAACATTTATTTTAACACGGTAAAAATCTTCAGTATAACATAATTTACAAAACAAAGCATGCATAATGACAAAAAAAAAATTAGGATCTACTGGTTTACAAGATTGCCGTGTGGGAGCTCATTTAAATTAGTATAATATTTATCTACAGCTTTTCGGAACTGTGCAAATGATTGAAGCATTCGTATATTTTCAGGGAGACTATTCCACAATTGTGCTCCACTATATTGAAAACTTCGTTTTAGATAATTAGTTCGTGGCTTAGGCAGATTTAACTTCATTTCGAAGTTCCTGAAAAAATTTTGTAGATAGGTAGGTGTATTACCTTTGAGCGTTTTAAACATCAAACCAGGCTTAAACTTTTTGCGTCTTAATGACAGGTTATCCAAGCACAAAGTATCAAGAAGCACTCCAGCGTTAGCATCGTAGCTGGACCTCGTAATGACTCTAGTCGCCCGGTTTTGCAATTTTTGTAGTTTGGAACTTAGCGTTTCGCCAAGACCATCCAAGACCGAACAACAGTAGTCAATCGTACGCACTCGCCAATCATGAAGTAATCTATATTTCTTACTTTGCGTCTCATTTTATATTAAGTGTACTGAATAGATAATTTAGTATTCAATTATCCATGTATATGTTTACCAATTCTAGCTGTCAAGGTTTCGGGCAGTAATTTTTTTTTATTTTAGAACGTGAATTAATAAGTTTTACTCTGGCTATTGAAACGGAGATTGGGAATAGGAACAGAAATTATATAGAAAGTAATGTGTTTGTAATGTATAAGTTGCCATCGGGTGCCTCTCAACTAAATACCTGAAAATGATTATAATCCGTCGCCTCAAATGCACTTCAACATTTCGAGCGACGTTTCGAGTTTCTATTTACAGTGCGACTTGATTGCATGCATGCTTTGTGTTTCAGCGTTGCCATGCAGAGTTGTACTTCAAATTGTCAAACCATGTATATATAGTGCAGATGTACATGCTTCCGTATAGAATATATGCGACGGACTAGCTGCATCTTAAGAAGAAAGAAGAAAATCTCTGCTCAGGATCGCCAGTTGATATGGACCTAAGCACTATTAGTATTATTAACGCGCTATTTCTGTTGCTTTTGAATGTTTCCTTCATGATTGCAGGAACATTGCTGAATTCTATTGTTATAATTAGTCTATGGAGGTCGTCACAACTTCGAAAGAAACTATGCTACTTTATGATTCGTGTTTTATCTTGTTCTGATCTGGCTGTGGTCGCCATCACTCATCCTTTCCTAATATCATCAACAGTTTCTGTTTTTCTTGGAAAAATTGATGAAGTACAGGAAGAAACAATGTATTTAATATCTTTCGTATTACAAGGTTTCTCGATCCATGCACTTTTAATGCTAAATATCGAAAGATTTGTGGCTTTAAAGTATCCTTTCTTTCATCAGACATCAGTCACTAAAAGGAGACTTATCTTTCTTCTGGCGATTTTGACAACTTTACCTGCTTGTCTCTCGGCATTTTATCGCGTACACCTGGGAAAATTGCCCTACCTTTTAACATCGATTTATCTTTCATTTTTCTTGTTGTTGTTCATGTACTTAAACTACAAAATGTTTATAATCGCGAAATCGAAACGCGAGAACGAAGAAACAGTTGCAACGTGCAGTGATCAAGAAAGGAAAAGAACCAAGTTGCATTTCAAAACGTTTTCTACATGTTCCTTGGCAGTTATTTGTTTTTTCTTCTGTTCTTCTCCATCAATGGTATATTCTGCTTTGCGACTGAGATCGAAAACGCCTTTTGACGATAGACAACTCATCATATTTTTCATATGGGAAGCTACATTTGTCTCTATGAACTCGACATTCAACTGTCTGATCTTTTTCTGGAGAAATTCGATCCTTCGTCGCGAAGGAATGAAGATAGTAAAATGTTTTCGGACTGCAAGATCTTGACTGGATTGCTTTTGAGTCTGTAATAAACTGTTAGTTAACATAGCATACAAGACTAGAAAAGTGTGGAATTTGACATATTGTAGTACCATCATTTACTAGATAACTATATATCGTTTCCCTATTACTCAATGAGAAGAACTGGCCGTTTTTGCCTTTTCCGTGCCTCATTCATGCAGGTGCCTAATTGTGGCTGGCTGCTCCTCAACTATACTGCACATGCACTGCACATGCAACCCCTTTAAACCGCCTCAAGCTATACACATGACACGTTGACTTGTTGTCTAAGGCCCCGTTTACGCTATACCGGATACGCATGGTCACGACATCAAATTGAGCCATACATATCAAAGCGAGTTTAGCCCCCAAAATTATAATAGTATGATCGATTCAACGAAATCAGCTAACTGGCAAAAGCCTAGGGTCAGGGATGCCGTAAAACGGCTTAAATTGATGTCGTGACGATGCGGATCCGGTATAGTGTAAACGGGGCCTGTGTAAGCATGCTGTTGTCAGGCAGCGGCTGAAAAGTAATTAAGTTTTTGGAAGACATTCATGCACATATTTCAGATATCCCTTTTTTCTGAAATTGAAAGTTATACTTGTTCAAAAAATTGAAAACTAAATGCAGTTAATAGGATTTCACGTTAACACAGCTTAGTCTTTGGCTTTGCTCTACAATTTGCAAAGTTTAAATGGTACGGCTATCGCAACAAAATAAAGTGTAACGGTTTTCACGAGCTGAATATGTAAATGTATGCTCATTATTATACCCGCTGGGCAGCTGTAATATTTCATTGTTTACTGATATAAAATTACAACTTTTATCAAGACAAGCAGGTAGAAAGCCAACTGTTTCTTACTAAAACTTAGTACAAACCCGTTTTCTCTTTTTGCTGTATATATCGTCACAACGTTATTTTTAACAGTTTTCCGTACGCTATCCTACGCGATTTGCTACATTTCAAATGACTGAAATTTCTATTTACTAAACACATGGCTTGCATATACAAATGTACACACATACGCCTACCCGAAAAATATTAAACTACACCTCAAAAACACTTCTACGTTTCCAGCGACGTTTCGAGTTAAATATTTACAGTGCGACTTAATTACAGTGCGACTTAATTACAGTGCGACTTAATTAATTTTTCTTTGTGTTTCAGTGTTGCCTTGAGTTATACTTCTAATTGTCAAATAATGGTTTGTGCATGTACGTACAAGCGTCTACATAGAATATATGTCAAGGCATATTTTAAGGAACTTACAGTGGTGGGCCAAAAGTAAGATTAGGGCCCTTAGTATTGATTACGATCGGTGCAGTATCAAATGCTTCCTGAACTCATTGAATGATTGAAATGCGATATCGTATTTGTGTTTTATTCAGGGGTGGCGCCAGGAATTCCCCGATGAGGAGGCTAGGGTCCCCGACGAGGGGGCTAAGTTCTTGGTAAATAGTAAAGCGCTCATGTGCTGAAAAATAGATTCAGAAGTCGAGAGTACCCTCTGCACACAGAATCATAGGCTGCGTGATGCATGCTGACGAAAAGAATTGAATTTGTATGTAAGACTCATGCAAATGCTTCCGCTTTTAAAGGAAATGTCATTTCGAATTAAATTTTGAAAATCATCGAATTGACGTTTAGGAAGAAAGTCTTATCTAGTACAGTTACACACTGAACAATGGATTACTAGCGCGAATAATTCAGTCGTTCAAATATATTTAAGAGCACAGTAGTTTACGCCATAAACTTTGCACAATCCTTGGGATATCTGAGTTCTATATTGTAATCACCTAGAAGGCGCCTAGAAGTTCTCAAATCGCGTTCTCTTGTAATACCATACTTTACTATAGCGTCATATTGTAATACCATACTTTACTATATAAGTAACTATAGTTACCCGATTACCCAATGAAAAAGTTTACGAGGTTAGTTAGGCTAAATAAACTGCTACTCTTCTAGTTAGCCTGCGTAGCTGACCGTTTGCCTTTTCGGCGCCTCTTAATGCAGCTCCCTAAATTTGACTGCCTGCTCCCGAACTCGCCAACCCCTTTAAACCGCCACTCTTTTTACACTATACATTCCTAAATACCGTGGTTATAATCAGTCTATATAATTATGGAGATCATCATAACTTGAAAAGAAACTATGCTACTTTATGATTCTTGCTTTATCTTGTTTTGATCTGGCTGTAGTCGCCATCACTCATCCTGTCCTAATATCATCAACAATTTGCTGGTCGTTTGGAGATTGTAACAAACTACGTGTAAAAATAGGGGCATGTATCTGTTTTCTCTTGCAATGTTTCCGTACTTGTGCTCTTGATCCTCAATATTTAGTTTTACGTATCCAATGATAATAAAATTACAGCTTTTAACAAGACAAAAAAGCAACCTGTTTCCCAGGGTTTCGCCTCCGCCACGCCCTCCTAACAGCTGCTCCGGCGAGACCCTCGTATTGTCTGGTCATGTGACATCCCAGATTTTGGGATGCAGAATAATTTGTCGTTAGGGTGTGTACGTAGGCTAAAGTTATGAGTAGTGCACATTAATTGTACGATTTACTTTCCAATATGCCTGTTTACTCATACTGTTTTCGATTCTTTTTCATTTATTAATGACGCAAAGTCAGTTTATATGCCAAATCAGTTTATAAAATAATTCAAGCTTTATAATGAATGTGTAAAATTTTCACAGCGATATAATATCTATTGTTCACGGGATTGATACTCCGTTGTCGCGTTTGCATAAAAAAATATGTGATCGTATTAAATATTAAGTAGAGAATAATACCCTCGAAATAAATCTGGTATATTCGAACACTCGAAATAAATCTGGTATTTCCAAGCATCCATGTATTTTTCTGTTTATTATATAAAGGACAGTCTTTTCAAACAAAATAAAATAATATAAAATATCCATTTTCATAAACTTCAAAAGCGATAATTTTCACATGTGAGATTATCAGTTTTATCAGTGCTCGAAATCTCTATAAAGCACTATACTTTATATAATAAATATATTTAAACCGTGTATAAATCAGTGGTATATAATTTCAAGCGTTCTCCGTACTGCGGATCGAACAATTGGTTGGTAAACATGCAGCTATACAGCAAGACGATTCCGTGCCGCATCTTTAATGTTTATATCTGTAGACGATTTTATGCGAGAAAGCTTATATCAATAATAATTCCAAGGATATAAAACTAATAGTTATAATTAAAAAACTCATTAATAATTCATGAGGAAAACACAAAGAAAAATCATGACCGTATCGTGATTTTATGTGATAAAAAATCCTGACTTACATAAACTTTAGCTTCGATTTTCTCGGCTTAGACAACGTTATTTTTCAAAATTACTACGCCAACGAACTTACCAAATGGTGATCGTTTTTTAAGCTATTCAAAACACTCGCAGAACGTTTTATATCTGATAAAACACTCCTGCTCGTGTTTTAAATATTACCTAAAACACCGTCATTCGATGCAGCGTCCTTTAGACGGATCTCTAGTAAATGATATTGGTTCGCTTACAATGCTGTAGCAGATATTAATATCCTCGTTTGAAGGATTTGAATCTTGTGAATGTATTGTTTACAAAACTTAGGCAAGTACACTTGAAGAAAATTCATTTACGGCCTTGCTGCCCGACATCTACGTTCTGTTAAAAGCTAGCAGCAATGGAGCATTCGATTTTGCGTTAAAAATGCATTTAGAACTCTAATTTTATTCGGGTCAGACTTAATGACTTATCAGGAAAGTCGTCAACAGTAAATTAGATTTTAGTATGAGAAGAGTTAAATTGTTTAAACGAACTCAGAACAATAAGGAGTCGACCATTAGATTTTTGAGGGGGTGGGTGTTGGAAGATTTCAAAACAAATTCTTGCAGTCCCTGAAACACGGAAAAAATGAAGTTCTCCGCAGCAGAGGGGTGTGGCGAAGGTGAGACCCTGGGAAACAGTTGACAAAAAAGTAGGTAACTAACTTTCTGAGTAAAACTTCTTACAAAACCATTATCTCTTTTTGCTGAAATTTCTATTTTACTAAAAATCGAACATGCATATGTTAGACGGCCGGCCAACTCTTAAAAATGTGCCCAGAAAAAGTGTTTGATGGCATTGTTTGTTACAAGTTGCCAACAGGCATTTTCTTAAAGCTTATGCATTGGCGAACAAGACTATATATGTTGCCATCTCTGATTTTGAATTTACAGCCAAAAATTTGAGAATTAAGAAATTTTTCCTATTGAATTACTATAACAGCAAAAAATTCAAAATTTCATATTGACGTTTTACAAAAATAAACTATATCATTAGAAAGTTCACAAAAAAGTATATATAAGACATTTAAACGAGTTGTACGTTTTTCATACCGTATTTTGAGTTGTTGACGCTCAAAAATGCAGAAAATGCACTAATTAATGCTATTCAGCACTAATTAATGCTATTCAGTTACTATTTGCCAACTTTAACCTTCTTTAACTCAAAACGGGCTTGAAAAATCGCATTAGCCATTTAATTGTCTTATGTATACTTTTTGGTGAACGTTCTATTGGCATAGTTTATTTTTGTTAAAAGTGAACTTGAAATTCTGCATTTTTTGCTATTATAGTAATTCAATAGGCAAAACTCTAAAATTCTCAAATTTTTGGCGGTAAATTCAACGTGGCAACATATATAGTCTTGTTCGCCAATGCATAAGCTTTAAGAAAATGCCTGTTGGCAACTTGTAACAAAAAATGCCATCGGAGTCTAACTTTTATAACTTTGGCCGGCCGTCTATGTATATCAGTAGCTCTTGAATAGTATATCAGTAGCTCTTGGTACAACATCTATTCTTCAACTTAGTCAAGAAAAATGCATTCAGACCAAACAACACTTGTGGAAATTGAATTCAACGTGTATATATGAGCATTAATAATATAATCAATAATGATAATAATGTTCATCAGGTTGAACATCATCACTATTGGTACATTGTGTACATTATATATAAATAATGTGCATAATTAAAGCATTAGAGGTGTTATCTATGAGGAATGGTCACTGTGTTCTATCAATTTCGATAGAATTCGTAAATCGCACGTTAGGTCACGGTGGCTTAGTTGGCGAAACATTTTCAAAAGTTTCTCGTTAATTTTCACTGAATTTGGCGCCAATATGGCTGCAGTTTTATTGTATTTTAGTTTTCAAATAATTTATTTCAATCCACATAGAGCTATAGAGCACGATAGTTTGTTTTGAAAGGTCCTTATATATTGGCTTTCTATCTTTTACACTCCATCTAATTAGCTAATCATGTGTCAAAATTTCTCTGAGGTTGAGTTTTGTACACAAAACTAATTACTCGTGGCAGAATGAAGTCGAGGCTATGTGTGTATAATGCTACGCTCCAGTAATTCTGCAAATGGTCTATAATGTGCCTACTTGTAAATAACTTTTTTCGCAGTTTCAATTTGGCAAATTGCCCTGGTACATAGGTAACATAACAGCATCGAAATATCAAAAAACAGCAAACAATTTCGTGCAGCACTGGTTTACTCGATCAAGGGCAGCATGGCCCTCCAGACTACTTCTCTGTGGGTTTCAAACTTTCATTGCGGGTCCTGATAGTTCGGCTTGACTACCCACACCACCTAAGGCCGCGACTGGTAATCAAGCTTACCTGGTTCCGTAGTGGGCCCTGAGGATCGATCGAGGGGGCTTCTGTAATATAGTACTGTTCCTGCATTTATACCACTTCCATGCCCATGGGCACGAGTTATTCCTGCATGAGGCAGGATCTTGTTTAATTTTAATCCTAGTAAAAATATTAACATGAGATGTAATAGCAAGCAAGTCTCTGTTGTTCTAAAGTTTGAATAAGGATGACACTGGAACCTACTTGCGACGTCACCGTTAAAGGTGCAATGGATATGCACACCTAACCGAGGCCGCAAAACAGAGAAGGAGAGTCTGGTACTAGGCTTCGGGTCTTTAGAATCAGTCTACCTGGAAAATTCGACAAGAACTTAGACGTTTCGAGCGAAGGACCTTCGCCTGGCCCTCCTACTATCTTCCAGATCCGAAGCTTATTGTATGGACGCTACCTACACTGGCGCCACACGGTCGAGGTATTATAAGGAGGCGAAACTTAGTTAATATTTGTCTTTGCAGTGGTGTTATGGTGCGAGGTTCTGGAATAAAATGGGATTTACGTAAAGCTCAACCTTACGATGCTTATGATAAAGTGGAATTCGACGTTCCTATTGGTATTAACGGAGACTGTTATGATAGGTACTGCTTTCTATCATTTACATATGACAGTTTGTCACCCTTGCAAGAAATAAGCCAGTTGTTTGTGTCGACTGCGCATCCAAATGACGCGTTCTGCGTCAGGATAAAATATACACCAATTCGTAATGTCGACTGCGCATCCAAATGACGCGTTCTGCGTCGGGATAAAATTGCAGTTGAATAATAACATGTAGCTAAGTCTGGAATATTTAAAGAGTGAGTATCATGCAAGTGATCCTCTGCGCGCTTGGCGTCCCACAAAATGGTTGCCATTTAAAACATTTATGAGTAATCTATGAGATTTAATTTGTATCGGTTCATTTATCCCAGTCGTATTGCAAAACAACTTTAAGCCTGGTTTTCAAATGTCGCCAATGCTTTCGCGGTGCCATTGTCTTAGATCATTGATAAGTAAAATCTTTTGTCTATCTGAAGTAATTTTCTCCTTCAATGATCACTAACATTGGTCCATGAGTTCATTCCCGACCATCGGCGTCATATGAAAACCAGGCTTTACTTTCACTTCTAAGCATGTTGTGTTTTTTACGTGGCAAAACGTTTATATAATGTTTAAATGTCGCTCCCGAATCATCTCCGAGTCCGACATTTTGAAGGGAAACAGCATGAAAACACGTATGCTGCTTATCGCTATATTCCCACTCTATGCCCACGCATATTTATGAGATACAACCGGATGTAAACATAAAATGTAAACACAAGCCCGCAAAGGATTACTTGCATGATACTCACTCTTTAAAATATGCATATATCAAAGTAATCAACTGATCAATCATTCACTCAATGCCTTTTTGTACTTACACACTTTTCCCTCTGTGTAAAGAAAAAATATTTTTGTGTAATTGAAGTGAGTCAACCGTGCGAAAACTAATCGTTCTTCGAGGAACGTTTTGCATATTCAAATCACTTTGCAGTTGTATTGTGGCTATTTGTAAAACACAAACTCAATGATTGAACAATTGAATACTTTTACATGCATATTTTAAATCCTCCAGGCTCAGCTGCATGTTGTGATTCAACTGCAATTTTATCCCGACGCAGAACGCGTCATTTGGATGCGCAGTCGACATTACGAAATGGTCTATTGCAGTCGACTGGTCTATTAAAATCGATCAATGTACAACTATTCCAGAGTTACGACACAGAATAAAGATCTATGCAGAAGGACCACTCGCGTCGGAACCGTTGAAGTTTTTGTGCTCGCGCATATCGCATTACGCATGTTGGCCGCCATTACTCTGGCCAGTCAATTGCTTTTTCTGGCCAATAAGCACGCTGAACTGGCTGATCCGCCATCACTCTGGCCAGTAAACTGCATATTTTGGCATAAAAAGACGAGGACACGTTGCACCGCTGAGTGGCCCTTCTGTATACATCTTTATTCTGTGGTTACGCCCTGGTCAAACGAGGATGAAAGTTGATGAGAGTTAGCAAGCGAGAGTTTGCATGAGAGTTTCATCAACTCCCGGTCAAAGAGAACAAGGGTTGCATGCGAGTAGACTGGATATTACCACGCGTGCCGGTCAAACGTGCAAAAACTCTCATCAACTCTCATGAAAATTTGCTATGAAAGAAGATACTACAAACATATTCATTCGTTGCTACGCCATAAAGTAGAGCCGGAAATAACTGCTCTATTTTAACCATCACGCAGGTTCGTAGCAAGAGTAAAATTTTTCTCTACCCCTAACGTACTTTATAAACACGTTATCTTAATATTTTTACTATTTCTAGGTATTTATGCAGAGTGGAAGAGGTGCGACAAAGCTGTGATATAATTATACAGGTAAACGAGTATGATTTATTGCTTCTTTCATAAAATCACGTTACTTTTACAATGTAAACCTTTCTGTGATCACCGCGCTGTGGTGTCAAAATGAAACCTTGACCACTGATCTGGAAATAATACTGGATCTATTGTGTTAAAAATGAAGCCGGAACTCAGCCATTACTAAGGGACTAACTAACAAATTTTTTATCGTGTAATGGTACAAATTTATTGCTTCATATGTTAAAATAATGGTATTTTTAGAGTTCAAAGACGTTTTAAAAAGAAATAAGAGACAATTTTCCTGTATATTTGGTCCCTTAGTAATGGCGGATTCCTATTGTCTAGCAAAGTTTAACTGGCTTCATTTTCTGCACCCGTGAACAATAGGTTGCGCTATCCAGTCTACTTTTGAGATCAGTGACCTTGAGCCGTTCAAACTTCCATAGTGTAAACATGTCTTTAAAACTACAAGATACCTTTCCTACTCCATTTCACCCACTCGCTATTTACTCGGTTGTACCAATACTACCTCTAACACTCCTCCCCACTGAATCCTATCCTACGTTCCCTTGCTTAGGGGTAGCTTTCATTATATACTTATATGTCTCATGTATATGTCTACATTTTTTACTCCTCACTTATCCCCTCTAACAAGCTTCCCAAGTCGTTGGCATTACCCATCACGCACAGTTGGAGTCAAGATTAATTATCGTCAAATACTGGTCATTTCATCTGGTACACACAATGTCTCACATCAGTACTTCTCCAATTACTTATTTTTAAATTAAATACTAAATTCATAAATCACATTACTTTTACAATGTAAACGTTTCTATGATCACAGTGCTGTGGTGTCAAAATCAAACCTTGATGCGTTGAAACTTCCATAGTGTAAACGTGTCTTTAAAACGTTGTCCCCTTGTTCCAATTTTCCTAACCCCTTCCAGACAATCATGCCGCCCCGCCCCATCCTACAGAATTGACGCTCTATGTGACTTATATATATAAACCCTCGTCGTCGTTTAGTGTTTAAACCGTATGCCTGAGGGTGAAGTGAAAGTGGACGACGCCAAAATCGTTGCTCCTAGTAGATCTGAAATGAAGGTATGATGGGCTACTGTAGATTTCAAAGCTTTGGATACAGTAGCTTGTAGCCAATTGTTACATTAATGGTTACACGTCATATAAGGCCAATTAAAATTTTTTTTTAGTTTTTAATCGCCGCCCGCCCCTGAAAAATTGGCTGCCCGAAACTTTTTTTTTTATTATTAAATCGGAATTAGTCGGAAGTGGTCGGAAGTAGTCGGAAACCGAACGCCGGCGGCAATTGTTTTTCAACATGCCTTTCGTTGTCGTGCAACTACGAAGAGGAGCACAAGTTTTGAAGCCCTGGATAGACGTACGAGTTCCGTTTAGGCATCGAAGTTAAAAATGGCTCTTAACTGTGACTATTTCTTGCGCAGACAAAATGTGTGAAATGGAAAACAACCTTTTAACCCGTTTTTGAAAGGAGAAATATACTACTTACGCTATTAAAAAATAAATAATAAAACTAATAAAAATCCGCCCGCCCGCCCCATGTTTTTCAAAAAATCTGATGAAAAACTAAAAATTTATTTTAATTGGCCTAAATACATGCAATTCTACTGGAAAATTTTATCAACGAAATCATATTTGCCAATTTGGGAATGGTCGAAATTTGTCATATTTATTTTAAACTTTTTTGTCTTTTAAAAGATTTTGATTTTTTTCCAACAAACCTTTCACGTAGAAAAGGCGTGCTTGTTCGATCAACTTACTAAACATGATTGGCGTCAATACTTGTATGGAGCATTTAAATGGCTTTAATTAGCTCAGCCAAACATGTTTAGTCACTCTCTGATTGAAACCTGTCAAATGCTTCAGACATGTCTACATAAACTTTGAAGCTTTGCGAAAGCATTAAATATGTTTCTAGCGTTGTCCACAGGTATATATAATCTACGGTATCATAGATTTTTTCTAAACATGACAATATAATTTAGGAAGTGGAAACATGTCCGGCACCGGATACCGATATGTAAACGTTATTCGTCCGACACAAGTATTCCTCATGCTAAAATGATACCAAGTAAATTTCGTTAGGTTTCAAGCAATCCCTCGGTAGCCGAATGGTTAAGGCGTCCGCCTTGTAATGACATGCACGTAGGATCTAAAGCCATATCGAAAGTTAGGATGCGGGCCGGTTAGGGTTATAGTTAGGGTGCGGGTTGGGTGCCGGCAAGGTTCAAGTTAATTTTGTTCCAGTTCAATGTTGTATCTACGCATGCGTAATATTGTGTCGGATGAATAGCGGTAACACATCGAGATCCGGTTTCGGATCTGTATGCACGGCGTATATATAATTTATGTATTTTCTAGGAATCAATGGAAGCATTGATCCATCATTTCAAATTATACACTGAAGGTTATCAGGTACCACCCGGTGCTACGTATACGGCTATTGAAGCACCGAAGGTAAGATCGTCAGATTTTTTGCAAAATTCCTACTTTCACTTGATAGTTTCTTGCCACTAGCGATTTTGAATTCGAGGAATGGATAAGGTAATGAAAGGTTGTTAACTAGATTGTGGATGTATTAACTAGAAGGATTTAGAAGTATTAATTAGAAGTATCAATTATTAATTGTCATGCAGGTATAATTTTGAGCCTTTCATAGATGTGCTTCGAAACCAATATGGGACCTTAGGGAAGCACGGGTGGCAGATGTAGTTAGCGCGCTTACCTCTCAGTATGTTATGCTGTACTGTAGGTCGATGGCAGGGATGTACTTAGCTTGGGGAACGTCCCTGTGCACGATAAACCCATGTACGTAGAGATTGGTTGGATTTCACTCGACATTTTGCTCAACATTTCACTCGACATTTTACTCAATATTTTACTCAAGCGCCGGTGGAAGATGCGATTAGCGCGCTGCCCCTTACCTCTGAGTTAAGCCTGCTATACTGCAAGTCGAGGGCAGGGATTTACTTGCTTGATAACGTCCCTGTGCTTGATAAACTCATGTGAGTCGAGATTGGTTGGTTCTCTCCTGTGCTTCGAGGGTTTTTCTCCGGGTACTCCGGTTTTCCTCCCCCTCTAAAAACTAACGTTAGGGATTCACCTTAAGGCCTGGTTTCCATATGGTCGTAACCGTGTCGTAAACGTGTCGTAACTGTCGTGGAGATAGACTGCAAGCCTACGACACGGTGACGACCATATGGAAACCAGGCCTAACTAACTAACTAACTAACTAACTAACTAACTAACTAACTAACTAACTAACTAACTAACTAACTAACTAACCCTCAGAACCTTTGTCAATTGGGTTGTAAAACCTGTTAAGGCTTTCCGTCCACCTGAGAGTGGTAAACATCATAATAAACTAATATTTTGAGTCCTGTTGGAGCCAGGTCCAGCCGGAATTTTAAAAAACATTCGGCCGGAACCGAAACAGCGTACAGTACTGTATTTATTTACTTTCTTTTATGCCGGACCGGGTGATATTTTCTATTCTAAGGAGAGACCTCCAAAAGTTGGATTTAATAGAATGGTGAATATCAATGAAATACTGTATTTGACTCATGCATACGTTCATGGTATTCCTTACATACATTATCATTGGAAGAGTAGGAGCTCAGGCTGGCTATAATAGACCAGTTCGTAATGTCGACTTGGCATCCAAATGACGCCTTCTGCGTGGGGATAAAATTGCAGTTTTTTGGGGGTTTTTTATTAAACTTTGCCTAAACATACAATAATAATAATACTAAAAATAAATAAATACATACAATGAATTACAAGACATCATTACAGTAAATAGGCAGGGCAACCACTACAGCTGAGCCAATTACTGTGGACCCAGTTGAATCATAACATGTAGCTGGAAGATTTAAAATATGCATATCAAGGGTGCAACTACTCAATCAATGCATCTTAAATGCAATGTGATTTGAATATACAAAGAGTTGCTCGTAGAACAATTTGTTTTCGCACGGTTGATTCGCTTTAAATTACAAACATTTTCCCTTAAGTGCACCTTTCTTCATTTTGCTTTACACAGTAGACAATATGCTAGTATAAAGGTTATTTAATGGACAGTTCTTTTGTGGTTATATGGAAAACACAAATGGACGACTGAACAGTTGAATATGATATGCGCATTTCAATTCTGCCAGTCTCAGCTGCTTGTTACGTTTTTTGCTGCGATTTTAGGTGCGATTTTCTTCTTCTGATGGATGCGAACGAGTGGATGAGTTAGAATGTTCAGATGATGGTACATATACTCAGAATATTCATAACTAATCCACTCGTTCACATCCATGAAAAAAGGAAAATCGCACTAGAAATCGCAGCAAAAATCGCCCGTGTGAACTGGCCTTTATGATTAAACTGTAATTTTATCCCGACGCAGAACGCGTCATTTGGATGCGCAGTCGATACTACGAACTCGCTTATTGCTTTGCCTCAGACTGGACCTGGCTGCTTGGTGCCAAGAAAAGCCAAGGTGCCAAAACTCAGGGCCAAAGGTGGTACAAAAGCTTTGGATTCCTAATCCTCTGACTCCCCAAATGCAATTTTACAATGCTGTTCTCGTTAATGAACTTGATGACGCATCGTGTGAGTTAATGACATCCATCAATTTAAAGAGTATGCTATCTCCCTGAGGATAATTCGCTGGAGACTTCTATAGAAGACCTACTACAAAAGATCAACAACGTTCTTGATCAAGACAGCAAAGATGGACATGCAATAAATGTGGCACGCTTTAGCAAAGTACATCTCTCACGAATGACTGCAGGCGACAGGACAAAAGCTGAACGCAGCCATTCATTGTTACAGGACCTCATCACTGTGACAAATATGAATTTAACTCAACTGAAGTAACGTAGATCACAACTGTTTGAGAACATAATGTAAAGCCTTGGAGGGCAAGCGAACGCTGTTTCACTGATACCAAGTTATCATGTAAAACTTGTACAAATATCATGACAAACGTTAATCTCCTGGAAAGAAAAATCTCTCTTGAAGCAGATGCAGTCACTGAATCAAACCGGAAGAAAAGATTGAAAAGAAGACAGTCAAAGAGCGCAACGAGAGGTTAATGAGAAAAGCTTCAGGAGTGGTCAGCATCATTACTGGTGGATGTAAATCACTGGATGAGTTAAAATCAGGAGGCCATGCAGCAACTAATGCCTCGCTTTCACCTCACTGCTCTCACTTTTTATTAGAAAACAATTATTTTGAAGGAGAGACAATACATAAGGTTGAGTCATTGCACAAAATCCTCCAGGAAAAAAAAAGAAAAAGCTGCTAAACAACATGAGGAAGAAAAACATTAATGCAGAAAAATAGAAAGCAAACATCCATGCTGTGCTTCATTAACAAACCTTCTGGCTCATCTTTATGTACTCGTACAGCAGTTCATCAGATGATGACGAATAAAAAATAGCAGTTTTAAATATGTCTCCATAGTTTAAAAATGTTATTACTGTTAATGAATGAGAATTGTTCTAGTTGCACAATTTGCATGTGAAATCATTGGTGATCACTGTTTACTTGCTATGCAACTGACACTCAATTGCATTGAAGTATTAAGTTTTTCAGTTTTAAGCGTAGTATTAGACTAATTTTTGTTTGGTAGCCCCCAACTATGTTTTAATCTGTCTCGTACCCCCCAAAAAGTTGGGTAATTTGTTTCGTCCTCCCCCCCTCCCCACACACACACACACACACACACACACACACACACACATCCCCCACTACACATAGTTAATGACCGGTCACTTTTTTCGTAGGGTGAATTTGGTGTCTATCTTGTTTCTGATGGCAGCAGCAGGCCGTATCGGTGTAAGATTAAAGCGCCGGGATTTTCACATTTGGTAAGAGTACAGTAGACGCCTCTGAGTAGACGCTATCACTCCAAATATACAGAACATCAAGAAGTGAAGTACATTTTGGACTTTTCTGTAGTTTTAAATTTTTCCACTGGAAAATATTTTGAAATCCATCATACGGAAAAAATATGGAAAATTAATGCTATTTCCATATTGTTTCCATTGTATATCCAATACATTCATGGTATAATTTCCATACTTATTGCCATGCAGGTATGTTCATACTATTTCCAACTAGGATCCATAGTATTTCCATAGTAAGGATTTTGCAAAAATTTCTAGTGTTCTATTAATATATTGTTCCGTTTGCATGGTTGTGTTTATGCATAAACTTTAAAGTCGACTTTCTTAAATGATCATTTTCGGCGGCCAAAACATTATACAGGCTTTAATTGCTCATTCAGTCATTATTCATTCGATCAGTCCAAACCTTTTCAGTGTTCAATAAGTACTACATGTAATAGTGCCATTTGACGTAAACCTCGAAAGCTCCATGCAAGTGAACGTATTTTGTAACATAAATAACATTTTGTGAGCTCTTTGCCCTATTTGCCCTATTCTCACTTGGTCGCCATTATATTACCACTCTGTCTTGTTCTTCCAAATCTTAGTCCTTAATTTTTCTTGCTTAAATTTAATGAAAAATTGCTAAAATAATACCCAGTCAAGGCTTTCGCCGTTGTAAATTTATTTTAGCAGCTATGTTGCACATTTAAGCAGCAATCATTTAAAGACTATATTAGGAAATTATTGCATGGTTAGGGAGTTGTTAGTCTCAACTGCTGCTTGATTCCCCCTGAGCTTACTCTATACGCCTCCTGCTAACTACAGGATGTACCTGTTAAATTCCTGCAATTTGCACTGAAATTTCAAAGACCTTTGAAGCACAAAATCTTGCGCGAAGAAAATAAGAAATGAATATGTTTGGATTTGTGTATAATGGGTGATGGTGTCTTCTACCGCGGGTGTCGATTTCTACAATATACGGATCTATGGTTATTTTTAATGATTGACCGATAATCGGAATCGGAATCGGGCCGATTATTGCGTTATCGGTAGACAATCGGAATCGGTAAAAATTCCTTTATTTCTCAATTGCATAACACCGATTATTATGGAAATAAAACAACTCTTCAGAGGCTGCCAATTTGTGAAGCATAAGCGTGTGTAACTTTTTTATACAAAGCTACTAACTGTATAGTGGGTTGTAAATTACTTTATCATGTGAAATTTACGTCTAGTTTTTGGCCAAAGAAGCTATTTCAAGTTGTGTATGCCAATTCACGTGCAAAATGAAGGACGTCATTTGACTAGTTTTAACAATCGGAATCGGTTCGGGCCGATTGTGACTTGGAACAATCGGTAATCGGAAATTTCCGATTGTAGCATGATCGGTCAATCACTAGTTATTTTGCCTCATTTGCTTGGGAGAAATGGTCTTTCAGTCTGACTCTATCATACACTGGAGGTGTTCTCCTGGTACTCCAATTTACTCCTATTGTAGCACTACGACAATTAGAAACAGACCTTATACTAGACCTCTAGGGCGAGCTGTTTAGTATATAGGTAATAGCATGGTTTCCAGTGCAATTTGGATAACATGAGATTTTTAAAGTGCTGTTTGGGGCTTCGAAAAACTCATGACTGCATGCATGTTTTATCCGAATTTCACCGCAAACCATGCTATTACTTATTGATAATAAACATCAAATGATATGGTATGGTATGGTATGGTAACTTTATTTAGCCACGGTGGACTCATCAGGAAATTACAAATTTGACAATATATAAATAATACAATTCCACAATATATAAATAACAAATACACAAATATACAAATATAATAAGAAAATAAAATTAAAACCTGCTTTACATGAGTGCCGTGCATTGGTTAGATACAGTAATTATTGCCGAGAAGAGAAAATGTTTCTACAACCAGACCGAAAAGTATTAAGAGAATTAGCTTGTCTCAATTCTACAGGAAGACTGTTCCATGTTACTGTTCATGACAACTATATATACTTGCCACCTTCGCCGAACCGTCCACTGATAAAGTTTTCACTCCTTTTATATATTATTTGTATACATCGCCAAAGGTTTGAAAGTAATCTGAGCCATGCATGTAAATTCCTTATATCTTGTTGAAAACTCGATTTTGTCCATTTTAGATAACATCTAAGTTCTGTTTCGACCGTTCGGCCGCCATGTTGTTTTGTTTTTGAGAAATTTGCCCATGAGAACTTAGCTCAAATTTGATTGGTTCTTATAGTGATTACAGAAATTTTCACTGTGATTACAAATTTTTGCAAAGTGATTACAGTTTTTTGCACTGTGATTACAGTTTTTTGCAAGGTGATTATAAATTTTTGCACTGTGATTACAATTTCTTACTGCTGTTTAGGATTAACTGCATTGTAAACAGCCAATCAAAGTCGAGAAACATTTTTATGTATATTATTATTATATAAATAGGGTTGGGTTTTTAATGTAATAAGTTAATCCTTGATTAATCGTTTTATTGTTTGTTCGTCATTGTTTTTTCGATTTAGGCTGCCCTTCATGAAGTCAGCAAAGGTCACATGTTGGCTGACGTGGTAGCAATCATAGGTAAGCTACAGTTTTTATTACGTTTTTCTTGATGTTATAAAAAATCATTGATATATTCTATTTTGGGCAGTCTATATGTATGTTCGTAGTAGGTGCTGTTCGTGCATGGTCAAGGCTAGTCAGAAATCTGACCTTGTTGCATGTGCTGGCAATGAAGCCATCACTTCGCGCCATTATTTGCAGGCATAACCAATGAAATTGATCAGTAGACTAATGAGATTTTTTTAGAAAATCTCGTACTGAAATAGGCATGAAGTACAAGTCACATGTACGGTAAAGAAATGAGCATAAATCAGTGAGCAGTCCGGTCTTGGATTATTTTGAGTTTGCATATTACGTCACAAGATGGGTCAGCAAGTTTTTACCTAGCTTGACAGCCGCTGGTCAATATGAGCCTAACTATACTTAACTTAGGCCCGGTTTAGTCTGTTTAGATGACGTATTTTTCATGAGCCAAATTTAATTCATATCTTAGTCTACTACAGTAGGCGTATTTTTATGTTTGATTGGCCACCGAACGTGCTTTTGTTGAGCCGTAGTTTGTTAGTGGTTTTACTTGATACCTGAATTCGTATATACGTTATTAAAATTAATGCATTTGGTGCGGCTGTTTGAAGCAACATGTGCTTCTGTCAGTAGCACGCTCGAACCAGGCGAACGTAATAGTTTAGCCGGCCGTGCTTAATAAAACGTGTCGTGCTTCACATTACCCTGGTTCCAGAGGCTCTTAAAGAACGGCGAGACAAAATAACGGCGAGGCGAAATAAATACGAGGCGAAAGAGCCTCTGGTCAAATCGATTGCGAATCTCACTTCCATACTTGATTAGGTTCAGAATCTGAACCTCGTATGTGATTGGCTGTTTGTAAAAACATCTCAAACCGGTTTGGAAAATAAACAAACATTGTACTAATTTTAAACACACAAAGGCTATAATTAGTTCAATGTTTGTTTATTTTCCAAACCGAATTTTGACATGTTTTTACAGCCAATAATCACATGCGATTCAGATTCTGAACCTAATTAAGTATGGAAGTGAGATTCGCAATCGATTTGACCAGAGGCTCTTTCGCCTCGTATTTATTTCGCCTCGCCGTTATTTTGCCTCGCTGTTCTTTAAGAGCCTCTGGAACCAGGGTAGCTTCACATGTACTTAATTCATCGAATTATGTTCGGCTTATGAATAAAATATACTGACCACATCTTAAACATATACTCATTGTTGTTCGGTCACGTACCCTGCCATAGTCGTAAAGGTACAGTAGAACCCCGGCTATCTCGAACAGCCAAGGGAAACAATAGAAAGTTCGAGATAGCCGGGGTTCGAGATACGTGGTTGATCCAATGACCCATTGGTAACGACTGTTATTTGCGAAATATACATTCTCAAACTCATTAATAATTCATGAGCAAAACACAAAGGAAATCACCACCGTATCGTTGTCTTGATACCACGGTAATAAACACCCATAAATTAACTCAACTTTCGCGTTGAATTTCTCTTTAAATACTGGTTTGTTTGAGAAGCTATATCATACACTCGAAGTCGTTTATTATAGTGATTTAAAAACACCTCAAAGTATGTTAAAAAACTCGGCTAGCGCCTTGTTTTTCAACACACTTTTCGGTGTTTCGAATCACTATAATAAACTCCTTCTCGTGTATGATATATTACATGAACACTGTCAATACAGTCTATTAATTGTGCTGTAAGTATCTTAAACTGAAAGAGTGCATTCTGTATTATAGTCCGTTTCTAATAAAAACAACGAACTGAAGTCATTAAAGTTCGGGATAACCGGGTAAATTCGGTCAAGGGAAGTAAAATTAGTTCGAGATAACGTGGAATTTGAGTTAACGGCCGAGTTCGAGGTAACCGAGTAAAAATGATTGAATTGGTATTGGCAAATCCACGGGAAATGGGTTTAAGTTCGAGATAGCGGCGAGTTCGAGATAAGCGAGTTCGACATAACGGGGCTCTACTGCATTTAATAAAAAGGTCAAGAAAAATAATTCACTATTATGTACAGCTCATTAGCCTCATTTCCTTAACTCAATATAATGTATAGAGGCTTTAATGTACTGTATATATTTTTATGAGCGTTCTTACAAATGAGAAAACCTAATTATTGTTAAAATATTGATTTGGAGGGTCCTGCATGGGGGTACTAATCCCAGTTCCCCAGCCGAAATTTTGACCAAATCCCATAGTCTCATCCTATGTTTTTCTCAAATCCCAATCCCATTCCCATTTTCTATTGTTTTTCCTATGTTTTTCTCAAATCCCAATCCCATTCCCATTTTCTATTGTTTTTTGTTGGTGAATCCCAGTCCCCAGTGCATGAAATCCCATTTTCCCACCCCAAAAGCAGACGAATCCCAGCTCCCATTTTACCCCTTCAGGACCCTCGATTTGAGATTATATATTTTTTCTCTTTGACCTTTAGGGACCATGGATATCGTTTTTGGAGAAGTCGATCGTTAACCTTGGAATATTAAACAAAAGCAAAAGATGGCGATAGTTTACTTGATCATAAGTATTTGTATATTTCTTTTTGATATTATATTTCAATAAAAAATATTTAATTATTTTATAGGATGTTTAATCAGGTATCAATGACAATGTATTTTTGCACAAATTCTATATATCTTACAGCTAAATATGTTATTATTTGATAGCATTCTTTATACAAGTTTTATACTAGCTGTATAAGTTTATTGTTTCGTAAGGTTGTTTAGTTATGTAAAGAATATCAATTTCAACTTATAAGAAGAGAAATGTGATGGGAAATCGTGAAATGTAAGGCACGGAAAGGTATAATTTTGCTTTAATTTGTTTGACAATGTGTATTTGTTGCTTTAAAAATTTTTAAATGTGTATTTGTTGCTTATACAGCGTTTTTCAATGTTAGGATATATTTAATCAACAAAAAGAGAGCACAATTATTTTTACGAGCGAATATCGTGTTATACGTGTATGACTTGAGCTCATTTCATATCGGCAGAGAAAAACAGTTGAGTTTTATGAACATTTCGAAACGTTTTGCGAAACGTCGAAGGTTGAACTTTACTTTAAATTGAAGCTTATAGAATGCCTAATAACATACCTACATCATATATTTTGGCAATTGATAATTCTATGGTTAAAAGTATAAACCTTTCATTTTTTTACCATTTTGTATTAAAAATGAAACAATTTGTATGACAATTGTTACCATGGCTACTTGTAGCAAACCAGCGGTTGGGCAGCGGTTGACTAATTACAAATACTTCATGTTGAAACAATGTTTGGGAACTGTAGCAATTTTGTTGGAAGGGGCGAGGGGTTGCTGCATGCACGTATCTCTAGTTATATATGAAGGTGACCCTACTGCAGTACAGCTATATCAACAAACATGCGCCCATGCATATTACCAAAGCAATAAAGTATATCATTACTTTGTTTAAAGGATATGGCAATAAAAATTTAGTTTATCTCATTTGAAAGAACTTTTAAAATTATATATAAATTTCCCTTACCGATTTCTCGTATCTTGCTTAGTTCTTGAGATATTTTGACTTAAAACAATGAGCTGTCCGCCATCTTGGATTAATTTTTGATCTCATTATCCTAGGTGACCAAATAACAATTAGTAGATGTTTAAAAAGTTGTCAGTCAATTTGTTATTTGAAATAGTGACCGAAGTATAATTTTGGGCTCATAATGACCATTGGCTTTCTGGGTATAATACTTGCGTGACCCTGCTTGTGACGTAACATGCATATCCACAAAAATCCAAGATGGCGGACAGCTCGCTGATTTCTGATTATTTCTATCAAAATATCTCAAGAACTAAGAAAGATACGAAAATATATATAATATAATATTATATAATTTTAAAAGTTCTTTCAAATGAGACAAACTAAATTTTTATTGCCTTATCCATTTAATATGGAACGACTCGTTCTTTAACGCCTTCCCACACAATACAAATTCGCCAACGTATGACCTATTCCTAAAGCAAAGCAAGTTCAAGATCTCGAAAAAGAACTCAGACCTTCTCGTTAACTTCACGTATTTCAAAAATTGCAGAAGTCTGTGTAGTGAATACTTATGGAAAGCCTGGGGTAATGTAGCCTACGTCATAGACCATAATAGGAACTTTAAGATTGTCGACTACGGACCACAGAATACGGTTAAAAATTTGCGCATGGACTGGCTCGAATACGGTTGCCGTCTCCTGCGCACGGGAACTTTTAAGATAGAACAACACGACTAGAGCTTCGCTTAGAAAATATTTCTAGTCCTTGTAGTACAAGTTAGAAGTTATATTTCGTCGCAATGTACAAAACCTGAAGAGTCCAGCAATTCAAAATATCTTCCATGTCGTCTTTGTGATTAAAAAGTAATTCTCAACTTACTAGCTAAAAATTCGACGAAGATCTTGACCGTAGTCAGCACTACGAAAAACAACTTTCCAACTCACCGTCGCAGCTTGGCTACGGTGAGTTGAAAGCAGTCATGTGACTCGACCTAGTTGTCCAGTCTTCTCCCGTCTGTAGTCCGTTATCTTAAAGTATCGGCTATCTTTAAGGGGCTTCGGTGGCGAAGTGGTTAGCGCACTTGCCTTTCACCTCTAAGGTCGCGGGTTCAAGTCTCAGTGAGAACTTTCTCAATGCGACTCGAACCCAGTCCTCAAGTGAAAAGAGTAAAGTCAACGTCTGCCGAAAGTCGTGGGTTTTCTCCGGGTTCTCCGGTTTCCTCCCACAGGGAAAGTTGACAGGGTGGGTTAGGTAAAAGGGTCCACAGTAATTGGCATATGCTGTTGTGGTGACCCTGCCCTAGTTGGCGAAGCTAAATAAAATAAAAATAAAAAAAAAGTCCCTACTATGGTCTATGACGTAGGCTAGCGGTAATGAAGATCAATCCAATTTGGTGCAATCCCTAAGTCGTCAACCACATTTGCTGTATTACATAGGATTCATAACTGGACTTCAAAGGTTGATGGAACAGGAACATCTGTCAGAGTAATCCTATTCGATTACAAGAAGGCATTTGACTAAATCGACCACGACATCTTGAAAAATAATTTATATGCATTAGATTTACCCAATAGCACTATTAATTTGATAATTGACTTATTGTCGAACAGATTTCAAGGAGTTAAATTAGCGAATTGTTGCTATTCTGAGTGGGGTCATGTCCCTTCAGGTGCCCCAAAATTAGGACCTTGGCTTTTCTTAAAAAATGATAACAATATAGCATTTCATTATTACAGAAGGCTTGTCTGTTGGGGACAGCGAGGATTCTTAGAAAAGCCCTAGACACCTGAGGCTACAGATTGTCTTCGTCTTCTTTACCATGCGTTATGAATAGCACTCATAAATTTTGGAAAACTTAAATCTCTATAGTCTTTGTAAAGCTCACTGGTCCATGTTTCAAAAGTCATTTATGGCACATTTCTAGACGTGTTACTCTTCGTTTTCCGATTCTCATGGACGAAATGTTCAAACCCTCAATAAAACTGGTTAAACCTGGACAACAGCTTATTGCAATTTGAAAACTCTGAAATATGCCACAGCTCTTTCGCAAAAATCTGTGATCTTTGAAAAAAAAATAGTCAGTGGCAGATACCATGGGAAAACGGGTTTTAGATTCGTGTCTTGCTGTTTATTGATTGCTGACCCTAACCTAACCGCTAACCATAATGCATTAACAGCGAGACATGAATCTATATCCGGAAAACGAGCCAATTGGTCATAACGGCCACCATATTTTTGGCAACGCTCTTCAGATTGACGAAAGACGGGAGCACTCTCTCCAGTGGCCTTGACGAGTTTTGAGATCAGTTTTGAGACCAGAGCTCAGTGGTCTTGATATGCTGAGATATGTACAGCGCTCGACAAAATGCCAGGAAATTTGTTCGCGACCGAATTCGCGTCGTCACCGCTACTAACTCGCGCGCTCGCGGGAGGTAGAATAAATTTATCAACACCAGATGAATGTATAAATAGCTGGAAAGATGTGTATTTTAGCACGCTTCATATCATTTCCCACGATGTGCCTGTGTGGTTTCCAAACACTCGCAGTGCATAGTGTGTTACGGTTTTATTTACCCGCTGTGTTCACGCTGACTTCTATTTACAATAACAACTAGGGGGTGTTTACATCCTTGTATATATGATCGCTGATACCACGGACTCCCTGGCTACCTTCAGAGACTAATTACCACAAGTTTATAATTATGACGATTTATATATATATATATAACAGAATTGCATGATTCATGATGATGATAATACATATAATATCTAATGATTTATTTTTAAATAATAATTATATATTCTAGTATTACTATAGAATAAATGCTTAAAACACCGTCTTAGCATATTGAACTCATTTTGAAACACGAAAAACGCAAAACTAAGCTTGGAACCAACTATAAAGCACAGCTGTCAAAAACATATTCAAACACAGGCTTATACTCAAAAACATCTCACAGTTTGTACTTCAATCTTCATCTCTTCAAAAATTCTGACCTCTAACCTAAAATTGCAGTTTGACTGAGGTTTGAAGTAAACATTTTGAACCTCAATCTTAAGGTCGCATCGCAAAGCAAACTCGCTGGGAGTTCTTGCATGTAATTAAAATAAACTGTCGAGCATTGTGATTGGATGAAAGTACTCGCAGCGAGCTTGCGAGTTGGTTTTTGCGACGAGTGGAAAAGAGCCTTTGGACCTTAATTTTCGAGAACGCGTATCATTAGGCCCGGTGAATTTGGCAACCACGCCTTGCGTAAACGACGTTAAATAAAGTTTGATATTTTCGAAATCTTGAAGAATTGTGCATACCCGAAAACAATGTCCACACGTTGAAAACCTGAAAATTGACCGCAAATTTGATCGCGGGAGTCCAGTCACGTGGATGCTAGCGGTTTGCGGTTTGAGGTATTCGTAAAAATACGTCAACCGTAAGGTCTGATATAAACGCGACATTAAATTAACGCTAATTGGTTGTTGGTCTTTTAAAATCAAATTAAATTAATGCGAATCTGATTTCCATGGTAAACATCCTTCATGTTGAGAACAGTCATGTTAGGGATGGACCGTTAGAAAAGACAGTGATGGGGGGAGGGGATTTTCGGAGATACAATACTTTTTTGTACACCTATAAAAGTAAAAACAAATTTTCACTCGTTGGCTGGAAATATATTGCGATAATGCCTTTTCTTAATTTCCCCCGGGAATTTATTTTTTTTGCTTTCCCCATCCCCCCTCCCCCATTACTTTTCTAATGGTCATTCCTATATACGGCTTATAATGCGAATACTTATTTTGGATGGAATTACGATCTTTTATTGATGATGGAACGGTCGACTATCGAATCTGATTGTGATACTGTCGACAGTGAAAAGGAGAACTAATGCGCTTCTATCGTACTTGCATTTTGTAAAAAGGACTTTTCTTGTTAAAAATGATTGTTAAATGGTTAATGATTATTGAAACAAATCAAGGTCTTTTACATTAACGATGATGAAAGATTCAGTACTCGAAATTAACCATAACATAAATTAATGTTAATTAAATTAACGCGAAACTTTCCAATTCGTGCTAATAAAGTGCATCGTTAATTTCCGATCTAATCACGTAGTTTTTGGTGAGGGAGGAAAATTAAGCGCAGGTTCCTGAGAAAACCCTCGAAGCTTTGGAGAGAACCAACCATAACTCTACTTACATGAGTTTGAAAACACAGGATCGGAAGTCACCCAACCTAAGGGGTCATCCCAGCCTAGACCTACAATCAGGAGCAAAAATTATTGAGACAACCGCATAAATTATCCTCCCCCCCCCCCAATACAATGTTGTGAGAAAGAGTAGACAGAGAAAATTCACCCCATTTTTATCAACATTGTTCGTGGGGGGAGGCTGACGCAATTCAAAATGAACAAAAACCTGAAAACTCTCATAATGTTTGCACGCGATTGAATCAGGAGCAATCATTATTGAGACAGCCGCATAAATTACCCCTCCCCCCCAATACAATGTTGTGAGAAAGAGAAAATTCACCCCATTTTTATCAACATTGTTCGTGGGGGCAGGGAGGAGGCTGACGCACTTCAAAATGAATAAAAAACCTGTCTCATAATTTTTGCACGCGATTGTAGGGCCTTTACTCGGCACGTGGCGTTTGATTTGCAGGTTAATCGACTTCATCGCCTGACCCCAGCCTTCCTATGTGAAATGCGCAGAAATAGAAGGCCTGGGTCTAGGCTGAGGTCATCCTTAATTATCAAGATTTTCACAATCATGAACAAAGTACGCTTTTTAAATGTCGATAGATCCATTATGCCTGAGGTTCAACATTTAAAAGTACACTCTGGGAGGGTGGGAAGGTAGTCGAAAAAAGAGTACTCTCTGTACGCTTGTGAAAATGTTGATAATTATGGACGACCCCCCCTAAGTAAGTATCGTACCAAAAGGGTTCAATTTAATTTACCCGAATATTTAATTTTTTGCAAACTTTTCACCCCACATATTGTTCTAAATCTATTTTGGTGTTTGACTAAAGAGTTGTATTGAAAATTGGGCACTGCTTTCGATTATTGAGAGAGCAGCTACACTTTAATGTCGGTAGCAACTTGGCAAGCTCGTGCAATCTATTAATCGCAACTGAAAATGATTAGGGGCGGACCAGAGGTAAAAAAAAGTTCGACAAAAGCAGGAAATAAAAACAAATAATTCGTGCAAATGGTCCGCCCCTTAGGCTTAGGTGCGCGTGCTTGCACACACATTTTCTAAAGAACAGTGTAATTAGCTTTTCTCGCGCCATGCGACCAAGGCCATGACCGCCATTTTGGGGATTGGCTAACCGCACAGGGAAAGCAGACGGCAACAAGCGAAGGAGTGGATTTAGTGAAGTAAAAACACAGTACACATTGTTTATAAGTACTGTTTACTTCATCAAGGAACTCCTTTGCTTGTTGTCATCTTCTGTTGCTGTGGGGTTGCCACCCAAAAATGGCGGACAATGCCTGGTCGCCGATGGCGTGAGAAAGGCTAATTGCAAAGTATCTTTAGACTTTGGGGCTAGGTTTTCGAAAGCAATTTTCTTACTGGGTTATCGCGCGCGCGCAACCCCTTATCCTTCTATACCCTACCCTAATGCATGTGAGAGCATTTCCCCTGTTATTGTTGGTTACATTTATGAGGTAATAAGGAAGATATGTTGCTATTAAATTGCAATGCCCTGTCAACTTATATTTATAGCAAATGCCGCGTACTGCGAGCTGCATCGACGCATTGAACTAATCAAGGCTGCAGGCGAAGAGTTCATATATCAGTAGATATCTGTTTTGATATCGTTGGCAAAAGATAGCAAAATTACGTCATCAACAGTTCCCAACCTGTATACTTACTGTGAAGGTCATCACCTTCGACTAGTCAACCTGCTGGGTAAATTTAAAATTATTGCAATTACAAATTCGTGCTCACTTTATAATTAAAAAAGTATTACATGAATTAGTATCATATGTAAATAACCAGCATATGTTACGTAATACGTAGCCAGTCTAGACTCCAGATAATCTGATAATTATATAATTCCCTGTATAAACAAGACCACAATCTGTCGCTGAAAGGTGGAGTGTAATGTGTGGTGGTATGCGTAGATTTTCCTGTAAAAGATTATGAATGAGTTGAAAGTGGCGGGCCCGTACGTTGTGGTAGAAAACATACATGTGCTTTTTGTCCTTGTATTAAATAGTGATAAATCTGACTGGGGAGGGACATGTATACATATAGTCATGGTATACTCGCATGTATGTGCTTTTTCATTATGAAAAACCTAAAAGAAGAGGGGGGATGGGGCAAGGTGTGGCAATATATTAACATGTATGTTTTTTTGTTAAAGACAATTAACGAAAATGCCTTCATCTACATTTTTCTTCCAACTTATTAAGAACACCACTTTGCAGCTTTACAAAAGAAACTGAATTGCGTGAATTTTACAAGAAATATATCAGAATATATAGATAAACTAATTATGTTGTTAAGATGTATGTTACACGAACAAATCTTGCCTAGTTAATTAAACGTGATGTAAAGTCCCGATGTAAACAAACCGGCAACGTCCGTTTGTTTACATTTTAAACACGCTATATTTAAAAAATTATGATGTGTTCTGGTTCGCTATGCTTTAATTTAAATAAATACAGATTCGAGTTTCTGATTTAGAAGATGTCGAATTTTAGTCGAAACAACGCGCAATTTGGGCATTGTTTACATCGCGGGACCCCCCATAGCACATGCGCAGAATGGACTTTACATGGTCTTTAAGTTACTAAAATTTGTTCATAAATGTACTGTAGTTATTAAAATTTACTATCATATTAAAATCATGAAAACGTACGTTATTTATAAATCTAAGAGTTATTTGCATCATGGACAGATGATATTTAAAACGTTTTAAAATCTCTTGGTGTTAAAGCTAGGTATCACGAACTCGCGTTGCTTTCTCAAACCGTAGTGCTGAGTCGCCCTTGGTGGTAATAGATTATTAAGCTTGTGATCAGGGTTAGCATCATACAATACTCTTGAACAATTTCTGACATGCCTCTTTTCGTCTAGCACTGAGGGTCGATAACTTACTGTATGCCAGACAGTCATTTTAATTAGTACTTGAGTAGATAACAGCTAGAGAGTACTCTACGCTATACTCGTTCAATGGCGTCGCCTGGAAGATTGGTAGGGCGTAGTGAAACTAAAACTTGGCTGCTGTATTCCAGAATGGGTCTGACACAAGTACAATATGAAAAGGCTGAAAGTGATTGGGGGAAGTGTGGTGATTTACCGACATGCATGTTTTTTTCCTGTAAAAGTTTATGAAAAATCTGAAAGTGGGAGGAGCAATGTCTAGTGCTATACCTACGTGTATCTTTTTCTTGTAAACTTTAATGAAAATCTTAAATTGAAGGGGTGGAGGATGGTGGTATATTCACATGTGTGCTTTGTCATGTTGACTAAATTAAAAGATTATGAAAAAGCTGAAATCGAGGGGAGGCAAGGTGGGGTAATATACCTACATGTATGTTTTTTCTTGTAAAATATTTTGAAGAATTTGGTATTGAGGGGGCAAGGTGGAGTGTAATACCCAGATGTATGTTTTTCTTGTAAAAGTTTGTGGAACATCTGAAAGTGGGGCAGGACAAGGTGTGATGATACCCACATGTATATTTCTGTCCTATGTAACCAATATTTTGAGGGTGGAACTATGAAAATTGAGGGTGGAACAAAGTGTGGTGATATATCCACATGTATGCTTTTATCTTGTAAAAGGTTATGAGAATCCGAAAGTGGGGGGAGGGCAAGGTGGGGTGGTTTTCCTGCATGTATGTTTTTTCTTCTAAAATTTATGTGAATGTGAGAGGGGGAGGTATGTCCACATGTATGTTTTTTCTTGTAAACAATTATTGAAAAGGCTGAAAGTGGGGAGTGGAGCAAAGTGTGGTTGTATACCAATATATAGATATGCTTTTTCATGAAAATCTTACATTGGTGGGACAAGGTGGGGTGGTTTACCTACATTGATGTTTTCTTTTGTGTAATATTGATGAAACACTGAAATTTGGGGAGGATAAGTTGGGGTTGTATACCCACAAGTATGTTTTTCTAATAAAAGGTTATCAAAAACTGAAAATTGGGGGGTTGCACAAGGTGGGGTGGTATATCCACATGTCTGTATTTCACTCTAAAAGGTTATGAAAAAGCTGAAAGTTGGAGTGGGCAAGTTGGGGTGCTGCACTTACATGTGAATGTGGGGGGGAGGTGTAGTACGTGATGTATACCTATATGTGTTTTTCTTGAAATAGGATATGGTATGATTTTCTTGTAAAGATTGGGAACAAGATGAAAGCGGTGGGGGGAGGGGGTGTGGTATGAAAAAATTGGGCGGCATACCTACTTAGGAAACGAGGGAGGCATACATACTTTGGATTTGGCATAGGAGAAGTTGTGCGAACCCCTGAAGAGCGAGCAGTCTCCGAAAAGTCCATTTACACATGCAGTAGTAAACATAAAAATAGAGCAACCTTTATTGAACTTTACGTCAATAGATAACAGACGTGTTGCGGGATGATTTTTAAAATATGCGATTTGGGCGTGACCCAGACTTGTATACTCTTCTAGATCTAAATTTTATAATTGTCAAATTCTACTCTCGCCGTTTTAACCTGTATAATTTAGCTGTGCTCAACTCTGTAATGAGAGGCAACAGGCTGACCAAGACAGAATTTTTATACAAGACAGAATTTTCGGATGACTCCCGAAATCACGACACGAGAATTAGGGTTAGGATCAGAGGAAGGATTGGGATAAGAATTCTATTTAAATTTAGGCTGTAAATATTGAAATTATAGTACACTGGATACATTGTCGTGGTTTAATTCGTTTAATAGGCTCTTTATATTGAATACACGTGCAAGTCCTATTGACCTTGTTCTTGAGGCTTTGAATAGCATGTCATGGGTTATGTTTTAGTACTTGAACGTTGATTGAAGGGGCATGGCTGCTTCTCAAATACATCCGGTTTAAATCCATCACTTAACGCCTCCTATTGACGTTAATATTTGAACCATAATTCTATAATTTTTGACGAATTTCTGAGTTAAAGGCAATAAGTTAATGAGATGACGCAGCATGAGGAATTTCAATGTACTCAATATAGCTGTAAAACACTGAAACAACTACGGTCCGCCACTGGGAAACAAATTAACAGTTGCACTGCTTGCACACACCATAAGTATAACATAGGTTGTTGAAAAATGCTGTTTGTCGGATATGAATATTTGGTAATTATTATGTGATACCTACTGTAACGTCAGACATTAACATAATGCAATCATAAAATATTTCGCTCCAATTAACTAATATTTTACCATGTGACTAGCGACATATGCGTCAATGCTGAAAATAACCATTTTGAGTGATAGGCACTTTAAATAGGCACTTGCAATATATTTGCACTGAAGAGGCGTTGACGCTGAGACATGCAAGTCTGCTGCAGGTCGTACGATATACGCTTCTTCATTTTGGTGTTGTTGAGCACTCCGTGACGATAATGAAAAGCTAACTTCCATCGAGGTTGTTTGAGCACAGAGCACTCTGGCCCCATCACAGTTCACGCATGCTGGGTACGCAGATGTCACTGTGTTGTACCACATGCATGCGCTTAATGAGAGCGAGCTCGTATGTATATAAATACAGTGCCATCTCGTACAGGTATATGTGGGTGCACCTTTGAGCCGTTGCATGGACGGCGAAACGCGCATGCCTAAATATTGTATTTTCAATTGTTATAGTCGAATGAATTTCCATATTAACAACCACAATTTAAATACAGCGATTTCTTACCCTTACAAATAGCCTTCCCAATCCTAACAATCCCAACTCTAATCCTAGCCCTAACATTGATCATAGTCAGCTCGAAATATGGTCTGGAAACAGCGCTAAAGTCTTTGTTCTATCGTTTTGTTCGTGTTTATGCAAATTTATTTGTGCACGGTAAAGACAATGAATTTGTGGCAAAATGAAGAAACATCTAATGGCACCGTATTGTCAGAGACTGGTGGTATTAATTTTCCTTATAATATAATTAGATAGAGATTAATGTGCATGACGTTAGAGAATTAAGTGACGTTAGAGAATTAAGTGACTTAATTAGAGAACTAAGTACCTTAAAAGGTTTAGGTACTTGAGCTGGGATGTAACAGAGTATTGACAGTGAACTGTGATCGATGACAGAACGAAGGGTGATCGTGTGAGAGAAACAGTGATATAGAGACAATGATTCTATTTGCCCGTGCGCTAAAGTATCGTTTGTGATTGTGATTTGTGAGAGATTTTACCTTTTATATATTACTTTTAATTTTGAATAAAACTTTATAACCAAAACTGTAACTTAGTCGGGGACTACAGTCTACAGTTCAAGGGAGGGAACATTCTCGACAGTATCGTCGAATCACTCAACCGTACTGTTGAAATATCAGTAATGACCAAGATTTGTGCACGGTGAAGCCGTCTCAACATAAAATCGTAGTTCTTTCACTTTATTATTCGCCGCTTTCAAGTTCGCCGAATTTCCAGAATGACCTCGAGAATGACTATGCTTTTATCCTGGCACTAACCTAATCCTAAAGGCCGTTTTCCACTTCCAACGCAGCGTACCGTAGCATTTTCTTTTGTATCAGCAGCAGCTTCGATTCCAGCCAGAATGTCTGCGGAATAGTTCATTCTTCGCAACTATTATCAGTTATTATCGGGCTGTATTACAACAGCAATCCTCAAAAAATACTCTACGAAATCCTGAAATCTTGTCAAGATTTGTAAACTCCTTAAAATCCCCAAATCCGAAAAATTCTTATAAAATTCCTAAAATTCCCAGAAAATGACTAAAAATCTAAAAATCTTTTGCAAAATCATCAAACCCTTTCAAAATCCCAAAAATTTCGCAATAATCTAAAGTCCTCTAGTATATTCGCAGGAATTTTGAAATCCCAAAAATAACACCTCTCGATATTACCATCCATCCAAGAAATGTTAATAACTATCAATCTAAACTGAATATCTTTATCTTTATGATTGACCACTCGAGTTTATTACATAATAATTGAGGTCGGATATAGCATTTGCATATATCATCACGCAATCATGTAACATCTTTTGACTCAATGTTATGATTTTTCTATTGTATCTGCGAATGCAGATATATTGCCATCGTGCGCGCAAGAGTGTGTTAGTTTGTAGTCTATTATTAGATCAGTGGTTTGTAGCCATTCAGCGACAGCCTAGATTAAAATGACGTAATACACCCTTTCGATAATTACGTCACGAATCTCTCATTGGCCTGAGAGCCTCGTTCTCATGAATCATGAGCGAATTGCCTTTTGCCTTGATTCATGAGAGCGAGGCTCCCAGGCTCCAAGGAACTATTCGTGACGTAATTATCGAAAGGGTGTATTGTAATGTTGCTCTTTGATCTCTATGTACAACTGGATTGATATTGATTATTTCAAGATAACATGAGTAAAATTTTAAATTTTATTTAAAATTATCCATCAAACCAACGATATTTTAAATTTTCTGTACTATTTTGAACATGGCAAGAGTCGAGGGAGTATTTTTAGTAAGTATTGGAAGTGGTTTCATAATATTTTACACTGTGGAAATGATTCGCCAATTTACACAAACTATTGACTTTACTTGACCTGCTACAAGGTAAGCCTGCATTATTCGAGCTTCTATTTCGACAAAGTTCACTCATAAAAGTGTTAAAATAATGCAATATTTATTCTCAACACTATTTGGGTCAAATCGTCAAATCGAATTGTCATTTCGATAGTCAACATCACCTTATACTAAGTTTACTTTTGATATTTGATTGGTATAAACATATAAGCACAGTTTGGCATTTCTTTCCCAAACTGTTGTGACTAGGGGGACTAAATGAGTTGATGGTATGTAATATTTATATGTGGTGTGTAAATAGTGCTGCTATGCAGAACCTTTTATTCTCTATTAAGTATGAAAGACTAAAATCTGAAGGCTTCACAATTGTTTACAAATTGCTCCCATGGGCTATGGGCCCTCATATACCTTTATGCACAGTTTTTTAAAAGCAATATAAACGTTCATCCACTCATTGAGTGACATTGCCATCATGCATGTACATTATACAATTATGCAAATAGGCATAGGCAGATACATGTACGCTTTGCGTACCTATTTTTATATTTTCTAAAGCTTTTATCGATCCTGCATGGGATAACAAATTGTTGCTATTCGGAGAGTTTTTCATGTATTTTTTTAAAATTGTCTTTTGGTTAAAGAGTGTATCAGTGTATGGTACATTATACAGCCTCGTTCCCAGGCTCTCGGGTGAACTTCGCGAGGAAAGCACTAAGCGCGCGGGGGTGCTTGGGGAGGTTGCAGCGGGAGACGTTCCCCGCGAAGTTCATTAAAGAGCCTGGGAACGAGGCTGTACATTATACCAAAGTTATAACTGTACGTAATCGTAATCTATTTCCGAAAAATCAAGCATTTAAATCTACGCGGTTACATATACAGTGATTGATTTCAATACCGGGAATAGCGTCTTCACATTTTACCTTAAATAAATACCCTTCCTTAAAAAATTTCACATACGGTTTCACACGTGAAAATGTCTTTTCTCATGCGAGTTAACTGTTACAATTGCACATTGATTTCACATGTGAAATTAATTTTCACATATCAACCTTTACTTTCATATGTGAAAGAATATGTAAACATATTATGTAAAACTCAAATTTTATGTGCAAATTCTGAAATCCATGTATCCGAAACGTGCGTTTTCACATGTTAAATGTTCCAATTCCACAACTTTACATAACTTCAGATATACTAGATGCGAAATAGTATGTGAAATTTTCATTAGGGTATATGAAAAAGTGGTAATAAAATTTAGAAATTAATTATATTAATAGTCCATATTTAGCTCATTTTCTTCTGAGTATTTTTTAACTGAGATCACCTAATTTTCATACAATTGCGGGGCTGGAAAAGGTTTGGACACGCTTTATACTCGAGTTGTCATGGTAACACAACGGCAGCTGGTTGTTGGTGCCACCCAGCTGCGACAGTAACTTTAAACTTGCCCCACTAAATTAACCTATAGCATCAACTATTACCGGCCTAGTGTTCAATTTCCGCAACCTGTAATTACATGTTAGAACGCCTGCCAAAAATATTTTGCCGAATAGTAATTTCAGTAAAAGTTCTGTCAGTCTCACCTTTAGCTTTAACCATTCAGTATCAAAATATATAAATATATATTTATGCATCCTTACAATTTATATATGAACTTGAAGCTTAAGGGCAAATTTAATTAACTTCGTAAAGAATAGCAATTAAATCAATTATATATTTGTCAAGGTGATCTATTGATAAATCTATCTGAAATGACAATTTGCTCGTAAAGAATATCAATTAAATCAATTATATATTTGTTAAGGTGATCTATTGATAAATCTATCTGAAGTGACAATTTGCTGAAACTTTTGAATTTTGGACTAAAAATTTAGCCCATGTGTGTAATATCACAAAACCGAACAATCGAGGTCTCGTTCGTGCTGCAGAGTACGAGTGAAAGTAAAAACACGCTAAATGTAACTTTAAAACCTACACACGTAAAAACGTACAAGTTGTAACAAACCTGCAGCAGACTAGCTTGTACCAGTGCTGTCTCAACAACTTGTTATCAGGATGTGTTCGCATTGCTTGTTCCCAGCTTGTTGACAAGTTGCCAAGGCTTGCTGAGAACATTCTACTAGATTGTTGGTTCCGGAAGACTTATTACCGTCCTGCAATTCAACAACTTGTTAGCAAGTTGTGAGTGACAACCTTGTAGGAGTGACAACCTTGTCAAGGCTTGTTGAGAACATGCCACTAGGTTGTTGGTTGAACAGAGTTATCGCCGTCCTCCAATTCAACAGTTTGGTAACAAATTGTGAGTGACAACCTTGTAACACCTTGATAAAATGACAACATTGTTACAACTTGTTTTCAAGCTTGCTACAAGTCTGTTGCGAACACATCTTGTTGACAAGTTGTCAAGGCTTGTTGAGAACTTGTTACTATATCAAGAGTAGGTTGTTGACTCAACTCAGACTTATTACCGTCCTGCAATTCAACAGCTTGTTAACATGTTGTGAGTGACAACTTTGTAGCAACTTGATGAAATAAAGCTTGCTACAAGTCTCTTGCGAACACATCTGAAATTTTTACGTGTGTATCCGGGAGCACTTGGCGGGAGCAACTTGCTAAAAATGCAACTAGTCTACAAAGAAGTGCGAGAAAATTCTAAAATCTTGAATATGTTGAAAGAACTCTTTTCGTACTCACCCAAGCTCGACCCGATAAACATAGAATCACCCAGCCCTGTTTATATTAAATACAGTAGTGTAAGTGAAGTGCGCGTAGGAATCGTAACACAGTATAGTTGGATATGTTATAACTTTTATATGTTATAACGGTCAATATAGACCATTTACAGAATTACTGCTGCGTAGCATCATACACGCATAGCCTCGACTTAATTCTTTCATTTCTTTCGAATTTTATTCAGTCTTACGGAATGTCTGAAGTTTCTGTCTGTTTTCAAAAGAATTAAGTCGAGGCTATGCGTGTATAATAATGGTACGCCTCAGTAATTCATCAAATGGTCTATAACTCCAGTACAGTCATGAGCGGAAGGCATGAACATTGGGGTGTTCCTGTCTTTTGGGATTTTTTTGGGGGTTTTAATTTTTTTTGTTTTTTTTTTTTTCTTTTTTTGACACTGTCACTTGGACGAGAGGAAGGAGAAATTAGCATTTGTTGTGCTAGCATTTTTTTAAAAAAATAATTTTTCTTATCTTTTAACAACTACTCTCTAAACAAAGTTAAATTTAAATTGTTAAAAAAATTGAAAAAAATATTACTATATATACTTTGATAAGCACTTTCATCTTCAGTGGATCAAGAATAAAATCAAAGTGAGGTTACTCATTTTCATAGATATTTTATTTTTTTTCGTATTTACAAAAAAAAAAAAAGAAAAATGTGATTGTTAAACCCGGATGTAATTTTGCTAATATCTCGCTCCCTGTTTGGTGGTATTTTGGTTTTGATTATATACTTTCGCACTTTCTTATTATAAGTGAATTAATTATTTTGACCAAAAAGTTCCAGTTTGACCTTTTTTTCCTAAAAAAATTATTGGGGGGGTGTAACATCCCCCCACACCCCCCCAGTAGCGACGTCCCTGGGTCAGTAACTAAAATAGAGTTTTCTGATTGGCTGGTTACTAGGTCAGTATCACACCAGTAAGGACTTAGTGGTTTTCGCGCCAAGGAGTGAAGACAATTTTTAAGCATAAAAATTACCCAAAACGTTAAAAAAACTTGGTCAATGCGAACCCTCTCCCTGCGTTGTCCATCATGTCGCATATTTAACATAACTTTGCTACAAGTTAACGAAGGCAAAAAGAAACTATATTATTTTGATTACTTTTATTAGGTTCTTCAGTTCAGAAATGTTCACCTTGATACAAGGAAGTTTATTGAAGTAAACGTTACTAACAACCGTTTAAAAAAACCTCAATCTAATAAAATGCTATTACTATTTACAAGTGTACAAATTCTGGCCATTCATCGAGCCAATCTGTCTCTAATTCCAACTAAAAACCCTGAAAAGGTTCAGCTGATTAATTCTAGTTTATCTAACATAGAGGTATTTCTACAATGTCATATCCCCGGATTCCGTTACTGCGGACATAAGGTCGTTTAAATGTACATTAAATGATGTCTGGAGCGATAAGAACAAGAAAAAGAGCAATCGTCCAAAATGAATGCTATTTGTACATCAAATAAAATATACTGGTTATACTGATTATTCATTAATGTATTACTGCTGAAATAACAGAAGTCAAATCCGATGTAACAAAATTCCGAATTCGAAATATCGCAGGTATAGACTTTACTAAGTGGCGTAGCAAACAGGGGGGGAGTGCTAAATAAAAAAATAGAGATATTTAGTTTACTTGCTTGGTAGCGCTTTTGAGGTTGACACTCGATTGCTGTTTACATGCAACTAACCAATCAATTAGCTGCTGGAAGTATATGCAAGACGTAAACATCAAAATACATATGCCTGTTACATACGAGCTTCCTGGTTAATATGTCTTACATATGAAAACTTCAAAGGAAAAATTTGAACCTTTTTCTTGTTCTTACTCGCCGACAAGCTATTTATTATGCTTTCACATACACCCAGTAACCAAGAGAGAGCTACGTATTGGCTCGATTGGCCTTAATTAACGAAGTTGATGATAAGACTGTCGCATAACTTCTAAATTTGTCAGGAGCATCTGCCAGGTTTTAAGTAGCTCACTCAGATGGTTTGAACTAATATCCACTACGAAATGCAATGGGCAAGCATGGAAGTTTTGTATATAGTCTATGTGGTGTACACGGGTATTTGAAATCGACGATAGAAACGCTGGCATAATTCTAAGATATTAACTTTTGCATAACTATCATCTGTCGAATCACACCACATGCAGGAATGATTCAATAATTTCGACGAAAGGTTACCAAGGTTAAGGTTAACCTTTTAACTAAGGTTACAAATATTAGGCAAAGTCGCCCGACTGACTGACTCTCTTTGGTTACTAGATGAAATGCAACTACAATGCAAGAGATGAACAAAACCTAAACCTAACATAAGACAACAATACTTTAACGTTTAATATAAACAACATTCGCGAAGAATGCGTTTCGAACTATTTTAAACTCCGTTCGTTGTTCTCAGAAAACGAAAACGTACGAAACGGTTACATCTGTAACTGAAGAATCTTTCATGGTCATGCGCAAACGACGAAGACACCTTAAAGATGACGTCATTCAACTACAACCTCCACAAATAGAGTACCAACCTCCTACCTAGGAGGCTTTGCATATGAGAAGTACAATCTTAATTAAAATCTAGGAATTACGTTAGCTGTCAAAACAACTGTAAAAACATAGGCAAATGTTAGAAACAAATATCCAGAATGTTTCGTTTAAACAGTGCTCTAGTGGTTGTAGTTGATGACGTCATCAAGAAGTCCATATTTGGAAACCAGGAAACCGATAACAGAAAACGGCTACGGTTGAGTAAAGTTTTCAAGTTTTAAAGCAAGCCACCATGCTGATCCATTTACTGTTCAAAGTACTCCGGATTTTCCGAAAAGTAATGTTCAAATGTTTTTAAGCTTAAATGCTGGCGTCGACCGAGGTGTTAAAATATAAAACCCCCTGGGTCTTTGTTCTAGTCAGATCAGAATTCCGACGTTTTGGAGCAGCCTGTAAAACCTTATCAACGTGAACTGACATCGCATGAGAATTACGCCTGTTTTTTTTAAATATTTATGTTATGTTAATATCAAATATTTAAATAATGTACTCGGTCTATGGATCAGATCGTATTGATTTGTCAAATGCAGAATCTAATCATATAAACAAAATATTCCAAACCGTAGCCGTAAACTGTTCACGGAATCTTGAGATCCATCGTGCGTTGCGCCTATACAACTACATATTATAGTTTCTGTTAGAATATAATATAAAAAATATATATAATGTATATACTTTGATATAATCAAGGGCATAGCGAACGATATAAATCGAGTTAATATATAGATGACTCCTAGAGCTATAAGCTTTTTAATTTAGTTACAGGTGATTACATGGAAACGCTGACTGCAAGAGAAGGTTACCACTAGGCCGTTTTAAAGGCGCGTAAGAAAAAAATACATTAATCTACTCATGCTAGTTGAACTAAGAACTTCTAATCTAATATAATAACACCCCTAAAGATTCTTTAAATATAATAACACAGACTTTTGATAAAATTATACTTTATCATGGAAAGCAATCCGTAGGTGATGTGCCGAAACCAATCCGTAGGGTAAGGTGCAGAGGGGTCCCAGAAAGGCTAACTGCCCACCCCCCCTGATATGAAAAGGTGCATCTCCAGGGAATAAGCACCTTCTCTGGAAGATGAGCCCTTATTCAACCCTGAACCGGCGTTTGTCAACAACGCAACAAGCAACTGTGGTACTCCTACCTTCATTCATTGTTTCCATGTAATCATGCCCCTAATAGTTACGGAATCATTAAAACCCTTCTCATCACTGCCTTTACTGGCTCTATATGCGGGATCGCATGACGCGCATTTCGATTGTTTATCCGCGACGCGTCGCCATAAAAAGAGCGATCTGCGCGCTAACTGTATTTAATCACCTTGCGGTGTACTCTACGTCCTACAATATGTTAGGCGACAAAAACCTGCTTGGCAGGGTACAAACGGAGGCGTTTTATACTTGAGGTACAGTACTTACTATCGCCGTTACCTGTCTCACTGTTACTTGTCCATAGATACGATGGAAATTTTCATCCAGGTTGAATGTGCGCTTGCCCGCACGCGACGCAAGATCACCGTCTCATAGCTTAAATACCCCGAAGAATGTCGAGTCGTCGTTCGTATTAATAAGATTGCCTAGTTTCTTCTGCACGGCAACGTATAGTGAGTCACCTTTCTTTAAACGGTGAACGCCGCTCGTAAACGACGTGAAAAATCCTGACCGTTTTCCCTCAAATCCATTCGACATGACGGCTCTTAATAATATCGACTGCGTTGAGCCGGATTGTTTGAACACAAAATGTATCATATAGCTTAGGTCGTCTGAACTTAGCTTCTTTTTCAATTTTGAACCGTTCGCAGGGATTTGAAAGTACACCTGGCTGTATACATAGTAGTTCCCTGTCTCGGTTATATTGATAAAACGCGGCTGTACATCTGTGGAGGTCATTCCAGGACTTGCTTGTATATATCTGCCCTTTTTTGCCCAAACATCAAGTAGTTCTAAAACGAATACGTTAGAGCATAAATATTCACTCCAGCTCATAGTTTGCATTAAGCTAAGTTTGAATTGCAAATACTACTGCCGGCATTGCGGCCGGCATTAGAGAGTTTGGCAACGGGACGGCGGGAGACGACGGGAGACAGCACTTTCAGTTGAACGCTTCTGAGAGAAGCACCCTTTTAATAATTCAAAAATGTGCCAGTATGTAATATAACATTTCGAAACTTAAAGCTAGGATGCTGAAAACGAATCTCGTACCTATATAAATTATACAAGTAAAAGAATGAATTTTCCAGCGAAGCATTATGTAATGCTTTCTTGTCTGAACTTATCAATCCTAGACATGCGGTCTTTACTTTCTACAATGTCTAACTTCTATAAAATATAGTGGGTGTTTCCCCCCTATCTTGAAACCAATGCATTTTATTATAAAAGTATATACTTTCTTAACAGAAATGATTTTCAGGGATTAAAATTGTTGCAGCATGTAGCGTCATGAAACAAAGTCCTCAAAAAGCATCAAAATTATTTCTTTTCTCTAGAAGACAGGCATTGTAGTCGATAGGTTCAGACTATAGATAGCATTTTATAATGCCTCGCCAAAAATGTTTTTGATCCCATCTTCTTATTTGTTACATCTACTTGTAACACTAAGTTATGGTATCCGTTTTCAGTATCTCATAAGCATTAAAACGATATAAAGTGTGGAAATATCACAGATCACTCTGTTTTTGCAATTGTACATACATGTCCCACACTGTTGTTTAAATACATGGCAAAACGGTTACAAAACACTCGTGGTCATGGTTTTCGTACGCAATTCTTAGCGCGAAAATTGCTCAAACGATAATTGTGATAAATAATTATACCAACATTCTAACAAGCGTACAAATCGTACGCTGGGGAGGAGTTAATAGCTAATGTACGCATTTTTATATGTTTAACTATAGACCTATCATCATCACTCCTGAGGTTGAACATTTAAAAGTACGCTCTGGGACAAGGGAGGGAGAGGGGATGAAGGGGGTCGAAAAAGACTCTCTGCACGCTTGTGAAAATGTTGATAATTATGATTTTTGCAATATAGTGACCCATTAGTGCAAATACCATTTGAGTATTCCGTTTATGCAAGTGTACTGTAAAGTTATGTACTGTACTGAATTTTATTTTACTCCATTTTACTCTACTGTACCTACGTCGATACTTTGCAGTAGTTTACTATGTCAGTTGACTTATGGATAACACCTATAACACAGGCTATATCTTTACATATTAATTATATTTTGTTATGATTGTTATGACTACTTTATTTTCATTGGTTAATATTTTGTTCACGTGACAGCTTTTATAGCGTTGCTATAAAAGCTGATGTAATGTGTTTATCTGTCTACTAATTTCTCCTGACGAAGGGCTTTAGCTCGAAACGTCGAGATTTTGTTTATATCTTTTAGGCACACGCGAAGCAACCCTCAATTTGTTCTATAAGACAGATACTTGTTGGAACTTACCATATTGTGGCAAGCCTAATGATTCGCTATACGCCGTCAAATGTGCAACCGGACGTTCTTTTTTAACCTGCAAGTCAAATATAGAAACGTAAGTTAAACAATGATAGAAAAATATAATCGCAGTTACGCAATTCATAGCAATCCTTGCCCAATTGGAAAACAAGCTTCAATTTATCGAGAATAAACAGACATGAAAAACTGTAAAGAAATGTTATTCAATGTTATTCCGTTTTGCTTTAAAATATCTTTCCAATAAGCTGAGGCGGATAATCGGAATGAATTACCAGATACCAGCTAACCCTAATCTTACCCGTAACGCTCACCCATAAACAGCGAGACATCGATATTTATAACCGGTGTCAAGCGAAATTTATGATTTCTGCGAAATACCTGACCAGGCGTGCAGACGGGTCATGTATTTCGCACGTGTAGGCGGGAAATACATAATGCTTGCTAAATATCTGACTCCGCGGTCGAAACGACATCTCGGTTTATATCATGTTTCATGTTCATACTAATGTATCGCATCCACCTCCGAAACTGGATTCAATTTGATATTGCTGATATCGCGAAGAAATCAAGAATAAGGGTGCTTATTGTAGTAAAATGAAGTGCAAAATCGCTTTAAAAAGCTGTCGATTATTATAAGGGCAAATCGAAGTCAATCATACGCATCACGATCATCGGCGCATGTGCAGAACTACTACAGTCACAAATTGCGCAAGTGAGAATTTCGGGTTACATCTGCACTGGAATCACAGTATCATTTGGCCAAAATTGACAAGTATGGTCGTCTCAATTACTCAGGTAATGGAAAAATCCCTTTCTTAATTTCTTACCGTTAACGAAGACATATTGCAGGCCTCGCATTTTCCCGGTTCGCCTTTTAGACCTTGGATACCAGGATTTCCCAGCAGACCTTGGGGACCAGGTGCACCCTTCGGACCGGTTGGTCCTAATTTGCCAAGTGGACCTGAAATATTAATAAACACATTTTTGAATAAGTTAAGAGCACCTGTCAAGTAAATGTAAAATAATCTGCCAGCTGTATGGTCAGCATAACGCTGGAATTCAGTTTTTCTAAATTTGTACCATTTCAACTGACCGAGGATTTTTATTGAAACTTGAAATCTGTACTAAGGAAACATGCAGTATGATTGCAGGAAATCCAATTTCTTTACTAATTTTCATTTCCATACTAGGGATATACATTGGATTGAGTTATGCAAATATTAATGTCATAATATGAATTTCACTATTTTATTTTCTTCCAGTGAGAATCTGCTGAATGCATCAGACCAATATACATCAGATCAACGTTTTGGACGCCATGTTTCATACAAAGAAAAAGTGTTCGGGCCCGCGCGTCAGGCGAAAGGTGCCCCAGAATCGTGTTACAGAGACCTTAGTAACTCAAAATACGAATAACGTCCTATACATATATGCCTCGAGGATTTTTTCAAGGCATTGGCTTTCAATCGAATAAAGTCACGATCCGGTGATCGGAATGTTCCATTGTCTTTTTCACTGTTTTGAAAATCCTACGCCATCCAGTCACTCATTGTTTTGACCAACAAAGTACTTTTAATGTTGAATTGTTACAAACAAGAGACTGGCCGGGTCACCGTTTTTGAAGTGGATATATACAAATAATTGTTTAATTAGTTTGTACTGGTTTTAGGTTCTATTTAGGAGCAGAGTCCAGAATGGGTCTCGTTCAGTTTGCTATATCACCAGTCCAGTTTGCCGCACCATTTCCATACTCTATCCATAGTATGGAATTGGCAATTAGTAAGGAAATTAGATTTTCATACTATTTAAACTAGGATCCATACTATTTCCACACTCAACAGTAACGAGTTTGAAAAATAATTCCAGTGATATGCGGATCATGTAGCTGGCAGAGGAAAAGCCGACAAAATATAAAAATAAAAACTATGCATCACTCCCGGAAGAGATAAAGATTGGATGAACACAATGTCAACAGAAACTATGTTGCGTTAGGCGGCAGTGAAGTTGCCACAATACCAGAAAATAGCAGTTGCTGTACTGTATATAGTATATTTACTCCAAAATCGCTTAATTATATTTGAATTAATTTAGATTTTGGACAAATCTATGCCTGAGTGAATCGCGCATTTATCGAAAAACTATAATCTATATGAAATATAAAACCCTTTTCTTCACATATCCTAGAATCGAATATGTCTGTGGAGCGTAATGCTCAATTGTAGTTTTTCTGTTATTAAATAGCCCAGTGTCGACTGTACAAGCAATGGCCACGTTGTTCAAATGTTCATTGCTTAGCTTAGATTCCAACACGAGCTTTGGCTGACGACCAAGCAAGCATGCTAATCCGTTGTTAATCCTAAAGCGCAAGCGCTAGTGTGACCGCGATCTAAAAATCATTAACCCTCATTAACTAAAGTTGCTAACTGACTAACACTTATAACCTCGAGTATATTACAACATTAAAGTCACGCACCATACTCATATAGACAGTTAAAACACATGAAACATAAAATAAGTTGGTATGGCATGCAGTGCTACGACTCGTTTGTATTGCAAATATTGATTTTTCTGTTTATCTACTGTTTAAAACAAATTAAACGTTATATTTATAACCATTTAAACACATTCTTTCGTATAATCCCAGAAAATATGTACTTAAATCCTTGTATGTTGAAAGCTGCATTACGGACTTTGAAGACCGATGTAATAACATTGAATAACATTCCCTTGTGATCTAATGTATAGGCTGAGATTCCCTCGTCCTGCAATAATTCCCTGGGTCGCAGGTTGCAAGAAAATTGCCTCGTTCAAAACAACATGACTAAAACAAGAAAATGCCAAATAACATGTACCGTACCTGTACTACCAGTATCACCTGAAAATATAAGAAAGAAAAACATTAATTAGAAACATGTTTTGTTACTGAAAACCTTGAGTGGGAGGGGGGAGGGGATCAGCATTATTTTTTTCAAACTAACCAAAACATCTTGTCCAATACATAGGCAGGAAAATATACTACAGGAAATAGACAGTAATTTGTGCTTAAACCCTAATACACATTTTCCAAGTTTCCCATGTGATTGCTTGTTAACTTAAAAGAGACTAAGGGAGCGGATGTTAGTTTTGATTAGAGTAATAAACGACAGAGCGAAGTCAATAAGTAGTACAAGCACTTAAAACTAGTATACCTGCAAGGTAGGGAATGCTTCGGGTGCATTTATTATTCTATAGCTTCTTGAAGCATGACGTTTACGCAACCCAAATTATATTGTACCAGGTTTGGAACAAAACATGAAATCATCAATTCAAATTTTGTAACATCTATATCAAAGTATCAATATTTTCCATGTGTTGTGCTTCTATATGGAGTTCCCACAAGGAAAAGTTGTGGAAACACAAAAGGTATGAAGCACATGTATACTGCCAAGGCTTTGCAAGCGCTTATGTGTATGTATAGATAGCCTATAGTCTATGTACGTATTACAAAGTCTATGAAATACCATATTTCTTATCTCTTTACCAACTGACGAATTATGGTGCGAGTTCAGTACGTAATTTATGGACTGTACAAACATTGAATCACATAAACCTACTCCAAATCGTAGTCATTGCTAAATCTATAACAATTGAGGATCACAGGTGCAGCCTGAATTAACTCTGGATCATTAAGAGGCCGTCATGTACATTGTTTGTTTGTTGTAAACCATATGCTATCATTAGGCATTCAGACAACAGTGCCGTCGGAAGCAAATTGGGGGGTCTGGGGGCATGTTCCCCAGGAAATTTTTGCATTTTCGAAGTCACAGAAGTGCGTTTTCCGTGTTTCCTAGTTGTGAAGTTTGTACACCTAAGAATTCAAGATTTCGTAACACAGTTTTAAACTTTTTTTCAAACTCAGCCCCAATTTTTGAAACAGCATTCTCTCCGTGTACAATTACAAGATTGTTTACGACCTTGTGTACGACCAAAATTGTATACGACCTCCACCGAACATGCCGCAATATCATAGGGTTGGACAAATTAACCATGTTATGTCTAACGACAAGTTTAATGACGTCATAATAATCAATTTTGTGACCTTTTACTGCGCGTGTGACGTCCCCCGGCATCGTTAAATATGAAAATGACATTGAACATTTTAAATTTGGCGGCTGAATTGTACTCGAAGGAAATGACATATACAATTACAACAGTAGGCCACAAACATGTGGAAATTATACAAAGATATGCCAGCAGGCGACCTAAACGAATTTTTGATTTGCTATATGTGCTGCACTGTTTACAATTTATGACTGCACACTTTCACTTTATCACTGCACAAATTGGTTACCACTGCACACTAAAATTAGGTATGAATGATATAGTATACGCCTTTTCGGGGTTCGCGACGCCATCTTGCCAAGTGGGGCAAACACAATGCCAAAAACATTGCCTCATCCAAATCGGAATACTTGTCCCCATGCAGGGTCATGCTATTGTTACTATATTGTGTTTGACCCACTTGGCAAGATGGCGTAGCGAACCCCGCAAAGGCGTATTTTCGCGCTCATTCTTTTTTCCCGGGCTTTAACAGCTTGTACAAGCATAACAAACACATAATTTTACACGTTGTTTTGTAGCTAATCATATTTAAGGAAATGCTTAATGTTTCCTGCATGATAATTTCTTAGAACAGTCTCTTCTCCCACACGCGTGGAACTAACGATGTTTTAGTTTCCGTTTGCTTGCAAATTACTTTCCAAATATTCGACAATAAAATTCATAATAAAACAATGTTTAATTCCTATTGTTTATGAAAGAACTTTTCAAATGCGAAAAGAATATCAAAGTATTCACAGCAATATAATCATATCTATATACAAATATAACGTATATTATAGGCAAATTATATAGTCAGTTACTTAAGAAGCCTTAATTAATTGTATGTTATAAAATAGCAGTTATAGTACGCGGGTGCTTATTGGTCGAAAACAGTGTTCGGATCTGGTTTTTATATAGAGCATGGATAATATATCCAAACATGCAAATTTCCCGCCAATTCTAATGAAGCAAAATGGCGGATGGTATTATTGTTTGTGGTTGTATTTTACCCCCAATGACTTTGAAGCTAGTTAGCGGCATATTATAAAAGAAATAAGGACGTAGTTTTTACTTCATCTTACCTTTGTGACCTCTTGTACCATTCGCACCTTTACCTCCTATAAAAACAAAACTGCTGTCAGTATACGTACAATGTACAAAATATGCACTGGCTTATTGCATGTTGACAAATAATTGACTAAAGCATAACAGGTCGAATGCTTTATCGTACTTATGAATGTTCATACATGTTTATTGTCTTTTTAAAATATATTATAGCTGGCTTGGCAGAGAAAATCGAACGCAAACGTTATGTTAATCAAGATCAAATCTGGATCAGACTTAAGTCTGGTTTCCATGTTAGAACATGTGAAATAGTCTGGATCTATCTCGTCTTTTGTGTGCCCTATCCAAATCAGTATTTTACTGACTGTATAGGGATATATCGACACTCTATTACATCGGCTTTACAGACCGATTTGTTCAACATTCATTCAGAAAGTGAGTACTGACTATATAGTGAAGCCATCTGAACATTCGTGAGAGGCAAAGGTTTTGAGAAATATATATTTGTTATTACAACCATTCTTATCACCATTCTTATTTAGAACTAGAAATACATGCATGTAGAATCCCCTCGCCCATTTGAACCAAACAATTTACTCCCCAAAAGTTATTGTAACATGAAGTACTGAATCGACTACTGTAACCATGGTAACACGCAACACTGCATATTTCTTTTATTTTAATTCGTAAAAAATATTGATATTTTGTACTTGTAACTATAAAATTATCATTATCAATTGCCCAACTATATAAAGTGGGTGCTATTATGTACTCTTTTAGCTTTGATTTACTGTAACATTCAACCTTAGACGTTCACAAAACGTTTCGAAATTTTCATAAAACTTCAACTGCTTTTCGAGCAGTATTTTTATACTTCGAGATTTAATGTGTTTTTTATTTTTCTATAACGTATTTGAATCAATACTAAAATACTTTTAAGATCAATCAATGTTATATTGACCACACAGAATGATCTACGCATTTGCAAATTCGAAAACTATACTGTATGCTAGTATAAATCGGCAAAGGAAGTATGCAAAATAGACACTTTAATACCCGTTTAAAACGCTGCTTGTTCGGTCTTTCGACTGTTTTTCTTCTTGTGGATTTGTCCTCTAAATACTTTATCTTGTTTTGGATACTTTTTTATTTGTATTTATTATGTCCTGACTCCTGAGTATTATAAAATGAGTGCAAAACTATAAGTTTGCAAAATGGCAGTCTTCTCTCGGTCTGAACTCGCGCATGCGCATAACTAAAAAAACCGTCCATGACAAAAAAAATGGCGGACAACTTTGCATTCCGCTATGTTTTCACATACCCGGGTGTAACTATCCGAGCGGAATTAGTACCCTCACACGGCGCTTCGCGCCGGCTCGGGGACTATCAACTTGTAGAACAATATATTAAGTCGAAATGAAAAGTACGTATATATTTTGTAAAATCATATTATATATAAAATACACACAATGGTTTACACAAAAACAAATTTCAAAGTTTACGTCACATTCAAAGGATTATAGGTGTGTCAAAAGTCACGTTTTCTTCCAATCAAGTTTTCATCCATTTTACGTTTCACCTCACTGTTTCAGAAACATGTTATAAGACATGCATATTTCCAAAATTGAAACCTTTGCTGACAGAACAATACCAAATTCTGCACCGAAATCGTTACGCGATGAAAAATGTCGACTTGATATAGACACATTACTCAATTAGCGCTTCTACTGAGGTTTTAACAGCATGTACAATTAAAGACAATCATCAATTAGTGGCGCAATTATTGTGTACAAGATGGCTGGAGTTTCGAATAACAAACGTATATGCTTTGAATGAATCCTTCTCCATTAAATGCAAAAATGCAAGTCTGTAAACTAAAAGAGATGCTGATCATTGACATCTTAATCATATCGAAATTTCATAGTAGGGGAATTGCGGCTGCATGTTTTTACAAGTTTTAAGGCGGTGGTAACCGGCGCAATTAAACATTTTATTATTCAATCAAAATGAGTTTTGGAATTACGTTTAATGAAAGGGTGTTACAGCCGACAGCGACTGCGAGCAATGTAATTTATCCAAACTGCAATCATCAAATCGTTTCAACTACGTGCGTACTCTAACTTTAACTATATATTAAGAATAATAGATTAATTAAACGGACAGTCTCATTATGGCTATATGTAAAACATGAATGATGATTGGACAGTTGAATGTTTTGATAAACCACAAGCAACGTTAACAACCCACCGTTTAAGGATTTTATTAAAATTGAAAGGTGGGCAATTTAGAATGAAGGCTTTATAGTAAATTATTATACGTAATGTGACATCATGGCGATGGTTATTTGCATATCAAAACATAGCTATCTACAGAATTAAGCAAACTGAGAAAGTTTGACAAAATATCTTATTGGTAATTTTGAACTCTGTTTACAATGTAATCACTAAAAAGTAGTGTAAATTCGCATGATCATTTTAAGGCAGGTCCACATTCATTAACACGTATATATACTACCATAGCATGATCAATTACTCGGTTCGAAGTTCTACTTTTGATGATATAGAAAAAGAAACAGGAATTGAAAGAACGCTTCTTTAGAATTATACATAAAACAAACATTGTCCTTTCCTGTTTAAGAACAAATATTTGAATTCCAGGCCGAGCTTATATAAGCAAATATCATTACAAGGCTGTTATAATGCTTTTCTGCGTGGGAAAAAAGTTTGGGCCACTATAGCATGCATTACAGCTCTAATATGATGTTCCTTGGAAATAAGGACGAAAACCTGCGCTTCGTCTTTTCCACATCAATTTCGTTGACGCCTAACGTTTAAAAACAAGAAGTTTTGAATGTAAAAAACACGATTTTTACACTGTACACCGATTCGGTGTTAAGAGAGACATCAAACACCGATAGAAAAATACTTTAGTGCGTATACGGTAGGAAATACGAACTTCCTTTAGAAGAAACTTTAGTAAACTCCTTATAAATACGTGTAACCACAGGTGTTTACTGGAGCAACAACTTCAGTCAAGTGCCTTCAGTCTTAACAGTAATAAAGTTAGCGGAAACGACTTTATACAGAGGAATTGAATTTACAGTACAATCAGTCAAACCATGCGCGAGATCATAATTTGTGATCGACTACGCATAATATCTATATATAATCTCTATGTTTATCTCCCATTTGACTCATTTGATGAATGAGTACCAGCTTCTTCTGGGGGCTATCCCACTATTGTCTATGTCAAGTCGACGCATATATAGGCATTTCATTTGCTTTCTTCCGCTCATTAGGATAACAAAAGCCGGAGATCAAAAACTGCATGCTTAGCTACTTGGCTCGTTACTGTAAAGGCTTTAGCTTTTCCACCATCCATATAAGTTCAGGGCGTCATAACTTCCTCCCTTAACGGATATGGGTCAGCTGCAGAGTTATGCATTGTGGGTACAAGCTCATCCGGGCTACCTTTTACGGGCCATCAAGATCAGTTTAGTTTAGTTTATTAGTTTATTATGTTTACCATTCTGAGGTGGACGGAAAGCCTAAACATGTTTTACAACCCAATTGACAAAGGTTCCGAGGGTTAGTTAGTTAGCCAAGGTTAATCCCTGGCTAGTTTTTATTGAGGGAGGAAAACCGGGGTACCCGGAGAAAAATCCTCGAAATACAGGAGAGAACCAACCAATCTCTACTCACATGAGTTTATCAAGCACACACAAGGACGTTAAATCCCTGCCCTCGACCTGCTGTACAACAGGCTTAATTAACTCAGAGGTAAGGACAGCGCGCTAACCGTATCTGCCACCCGTGCTTATAGACTAGAACCTAATAATTAATATATTTTAACTTGCTCCATTAATACCAGCTAATCCATTTTCGAATCATACTAAATTTGGTCTTTTTAACGTTAGGCGTTGCTAATGGGCCACTCAAGCAGATAAATTTGGTCAAAATATGTCGGCCTTTATCGAAAGGAGGAAAAACGAATTTCGTTGCCGACTACAGTATTAACTTAAGACTCGACGTAAAGAAAAGACATTTTATACAAATGTAAAATGGCACCCTATGGAATAGTAAGCATAATAGGACATTATGAACATCACTCTGGCCTTAGCGCAAACAATAGCCTCTGACACACATCCTTCAACTGATTCAAACTATTGACATTTCGAGCTATTCAATTTCATCTCCAATCTTGGTCAGACTGTAAAATCGTTTGAGGATTAAAACTAAATCTTATACGTATTTCACAAATGCATAAAAAGGTAGAATTGCTTAATTATTTATAAGGTTGGTCAAACTCGAATATTAAAATATTTGAAATATTTTACTCTTTCGGTCAGCCTGAAAGCAGGGAAATTTTAAGTCGTTCCAGTTAAGGGTTTCGTTGAGTTGAGGCTTTGACTTGAGTTAAAGTTGAGTTGCAAGGCAACTGGATCACGAATGGAGAAATTTTGGATTGAGATTGCTAATACCGGTATTGCGGTAAAACTGTTTATTTTCCTTCTCTATTAAAACGTCGTGGTAGGCGTACCTCATGCAGACATGTATTTCATAATTGTATATCTTTTATACCAAGGTCACTTTTACCGTAAAATGCTGCAATTGCCTGCGGTATAGTGCATGAAATACGCGTAATTGACCGGTTTTTACCGAATTTTACCCGCGAAATTTTAGCGTAAAATATTTCCATTAAAATTTGGTATATGTACAGACAATTCCCGTCATTAAGGTAATTGTCGGCGTTGGTTAAACATTCGACGTCGGAAATGAAGTTTGATTGTTTCCCATCACAATAAAACCACAACGAAAATGCCAAAGATGTTGTAGCCAGAGCGGTCTACGAGGCAAACAAGTCATTTTATATTAAAGTATGCAAATATTGCACAAAAACCTATGGTTTCCTGGTGTATAAAGGGAAGCTGCTCGATCATTCGCTAAAGCCAGACAGGATAAAGATTATAACAAGGGTTTTTGATCTGTAAGCCAGGAGCTTCATTAGGCACATTATATGTTCCGGATCGAAAATTCTGCAAAATAAATCATGGACTAGTACGTTCTTCCACAAAACAAAATGATTACATTAATTTTATTGCCATACAAAGATGGCATACAGGCGTAACGTTTACTTGTGGCATGATATCCATAAAGATTGCATGTCTTTTGGACATTTATTAAAGGCACAGTAGGGCCTCTTTATCAATATGATTGTCCAAGGTGACGAGCTATAGAAAATTTTAATTCGTTAATTTTTTTTCATAAGCCCGACTCTCTATATTGTCATTGTAACTGGGACTAACGCCCACTTAGTCCAATATAGAAATGTTAAGTTGACGACAAATTTTAGCGGGAAATCGGTTGTCCTTGTGGAGTCAGTTTCATTGAACTCTAAGTAAATTGGAATGATAAGTCAGGGGGGGGGATTGAAGCCGTGCTTTGCAGGTAGTGCCAGTCCTTTTTTACAAATTTGTTTTGAAAAATATAGTTTTTAAATCTATAAATTTTGTCACTTTAACTTACATTTACGCATTTTTACCCAAGAACTTACGATAAACATAATTTGCGCAGCTACTGAAATAATCCAGGAACAAAACAAAACTTATCAAAAAACCGCGCGAAAATTGTTGGTTTCTCTGAGTTTTCAAGCATGCAGTAACCTATTTTTAACAGTTAAAATAAGGATTATATAAGCTAGCTCAGCCGCCATATTCAAAGTGCTCATTAATGACTGCCGTATGGCCAACAACAACAAGGCGCGAAGCCGAAAATAACACCACTTGAAAATCGTCAATTTGGTTATGTTTTAGAAAGGTTAAAGCAAGGACTAAAAGCTCAAGATAAAAAGCAATACCTGGAGTATAGTGCAAAATCAGTTTGGGGACTGCCGAAGTGTTTTCTAGTGTATTTAGTTTTCTGAGTTAAAGAGCAAAGTTTGCTTCGGCACGTTCAAACATTTGTCATTTTTTCCATATACGATAACGATCCTCCTCATTTTTGCTGCAGATAGATGTAAAACAGTCAAAACTAATCGGAAAACCACAATTGAATCCAAAACATTTTCTTGCAAATTTTCGCTCAAAAACAAACTTTTGACAGAATTTTCCTCACTCCTCCCTCGAAACTCTCCTAAGTTGGTCCTTCTGAAAGTTCAAATTCCCGCGCATTGGCTTCAACGAATCATAGGCCTTGATCATAGGAGTTAGCGTTCCAGTTTACTTAGAGTTCACTGGTCAGTTTCAAATTAACATATAAGCCAGGTGTGCGCTTATGTTGGCGGGAAAATTTCATGGCGGAAAAACCACACACTTTTTTGTGCAAGATTAAAATGCTTAAAAAAGTCTTACTTCAACGCATAGTTTAAAACGATCTTCGCAACCCCCTTTCCTGATAACACACATTTATTGGAGTTTATCTCTATGGTCAGTCCTTGCCTGTACTGTTTTGTAAATTGCGTTATGTTTTAGTGATATTATGTTTGTTATATACCTGGCAAATCTTGTAAAATAGCAATGAAAATAAAATATCATAATGTATCGATTAACAATAAAACACATCGACCAAAAGGTGCTACTGTGCCTGTATATAAAGCATCTATATTTTGTCGTTGTGTTGTTCATTAAATTTTCAAAGGCCACGCAACTTGAAACGTTTGCATATCTCTGACCATTGCTGCATGTAAATTCAAATGAAAACTTGAAAATGTTCACTATAGGTATAGCCATTGTTCCACGAAATAGAATTTGTATTGGTGTAATAGCGTTTCGTCTAATTAATCAAACGACGACACTTCTTGGGGCAGCCGGAAAAGATAGCAAAAAACTTGGAAAACAGACAACATTTACATACCTCTTGGTCCTCTCCTTCCTGCAAAAAAATAATGGTAATATATGAATTAATAACACAAAATTTGTCAACTAAATTAAATAATTAGTCTACTACTATCTGGGTATATAGGGGAGCAGTATTTTTTTTTGAGAAATACATATGAGAAAATGACTCCCATTGATTTTGTACATGTTTATTTAGAAGTTACATCATCCACTTAATTTTTTATTCATCACGAGCGGAATCCAACGGACCATCGCAATTTGATTGGCTGCCAAATTTCCGCCAAAATTTCCAAGATACCTACTCTTTTTATACCTCGTGGGAAAATTAATCCGCTTAAATTGTTATTTACGCAGTAATCAAAATGTTGCAGCATTTAGTACACGTTTACCGGTGCCATTGTCATAGTATATATTAAATTTTCAATACGTATTGTTTGTATTGTTATAAATAGAAACAAATCACAGGAAGAAGGACACAAAGCCTTAATTAGCGGCACTAGAAATGTAAAAGAATGAGCCATGCCGGAGTTGCGACTGCGCATCCAAATGACGCGTTCTGCGTCGGGATAAAAATGCTGTTGAATCATAACATGTAGCTGAGACTGAAGGATTAAAATATGTATTACAAGATGTTTTTCTTTTGGTTTTTTTTTCTGCATCTCACTCGATTGAAATTAAGGTAGAAGGTTTAGTTGGATGGATATTTCGATTGAAATAATATATACAATATTTTAGACCTGAACGGGAACGGCTGCGAAAAATGCAACTCTAAGTCCTCCGACAGGAATTGAACCTGCGGCCCTGCGATTCCGGTGCAGCGCTCTGACCACTGAGCTACAGAGTCCAGTTGCCAAGCGTTAACCACAAGTTCATGTATATATACCCGCAGTACCCGCATCTACTTTTTGTAGTTTAAAGCGATTCAACCATACGGAAATTAATTGGTCTTCGAGCAGTTTTGCATATTCAAATGATTGAACAGTTGATATGCATATCTTAATTCTTCCAGCCTCAGCTACATGTTATGATTCAACCGCAATTTTATCCCGACGGAGAACGCGTCATTTGGATGCGCAGTCGATGATGCGCATTTGAAAATGTATATTGATATTTGCGCAATATAAATTAATAAAATTATTATTATTATTATTAACTCCGAACTGGCTTATTAGGCGATTTTATTATTGCCCAGTTTCGTGTGAAAATGTTAAATAGACTTATAGACGTGTATTAATAAGGTGATAATTCTAATATATGCGAAAATAGTGCATTTTGTCTGAAGTTAATTTGAGCGAGGTTTAAACACTGTACACCGAAACCACGAGAATTGGCTGAATGTTAATCAGTCGTCAGGTGAGGTATCTGTCCCCGCAATTTGTACGTGCGCTCTTTTCTTGCCAATTGCCCAAGGCTATTCTATTATTCGCACTATAAATTCTCTCAATTCAAAACAATTGTGGTTTGCAATTAAGACCATCATATAGCGGAAACATACACTGCATCAGTTGTCAGATTTATTTGCATAAATTTCGTCTTTATTGGTACTTGTACAAAGTGACAATTCATCATGCATTTATTTGTGTGAGGGTGTTTTTTTTATCAATTTCCCAATAATAATGCAGTGTGTACATGATCTTTAATTTGAATATGCTATTAAATCGCACTATATCACATTGTATGTAGTACATGAATATGTTATCAATTAACCACAATGCATGAATATTTCATAAATTGCCGATACATGCGTATCATTATATTGGCCCTGTTTAATTTAGCCATTTTTTAATCAAGTAGTTTCCATGGTGAATTACAATGGTGCTAATTAGTTCAGATTAAAAATGAGATAAATATTCTTTGCAACAAAAATTCTTATAAACATGTGAAGGGCTAAAATGCCGACAGACGATTGTTTTCCAAGTGTTCAAAAATGTCTGGTAGCGTCATATAATTACATGCTAATTTTTGTCTGTGTTAAAGCACGTATTATACAGAGTCAAAGTTAATTATAAACTAACAACAGCAGTTTGTTAATCGGCTCAAACTACATAATCTTGTTCGCATAAATCTACGAACAATATCCTCGATATATGTGAAATATGCACTGTAGTACTGAAGTGTTTAAAAAATACGTTACTCCCTAACCACAGACAAATATAGTACATATTTAATTAGGTTTTTATGTTTGTTAAACAAAGAAGGTTTGATGAAAATAAGTCAGGTTGTTTGTTGACTTTCACATGTTTCGATATTAGCATTTCAATATAATAATGGCTACATTTGCAATCAGGATATAAGATTCAAGGGTGGTCTATAAATGCTTAACATTCTTCTACTGTTCTAGTCATTATTTTAAACCGGCTAGCTTTCACTAGCGGTGCGGCAAGATGAAGCGAGAAAACATGAAAACAGGTCTAGAAAGACCTGAAATACTTCTTTGTGCTTATGCCAAAGCTTATGGAACTCTTCAATGAATTTCTTTGTTTTAACATTTTCTTATGGTTGCGTGTCCGTCGCAAGGGAAAAATCCAGCCATAAAGAAGCATACATGTAAGCCAATATACGATTGGTGCGCGCCCTCTCACAGCCGATTCAAAAAGGGTTAGGTCCTTGCAAGGGGAGAACTAAGATATCTTTGAATGCGCGGGCTTAAGTGATTGGATGTTTCAATTTTACCCACATTAATAAAGTTTTTCCAGTTCTGTCTTCCACGTGCCTAGGATGACTACCATAGCTTCTGGTACTAAATGTGGTGTGCAATCAATCCCCAGGAATGAAAAGTACAAAGAAATATTTGCGATATTGAATGACCGAAATTTGTATTGCAAATAAGGAAGATATATATATTTGCCAAATCGGGCCGATGACGTAACAATACAATAGAATAATGTTCCGTGTTAGTGAGATCGTTAATTGTTGTAAGTTATGTTGTCGTGTTTTTTTTTACTGGCAGTCAATAGTGCATTCAAAGTGAATCTTAAATGCGCATTGTTCAATCGATTGGAGGACTTGTTACGGTCATATATTTAGATTGAAAACAGTCCTATTAAAATGTTTCACTCTTTCGTAGTGGCGGACACTTCGCGAAATATTGGGAGGTGGAGAATTTAGGTTGCCACCATATAATACCACTCTTTATGCTCAACTTATTTATGCTCAATTTATATCCTACCAATGCTTTTATGGTTGTAAAATTGTTGTTACAGCTTTGTTACACAGTTACCCAGCTACCATTCAAAGGCTTTCATAAATTATTGGGGGAGGGGTTCAAAATTTATTGGGGGGTGCCCCTCCCAAGTGTCCACCACCACTCTTTCAGTCTGAGCGATAGGTAGGAAACACATTAAATCCCCCTATAATGACAGTGCGGAGTAAATATGAAATATATATAATAGAAAAATTTGAATATGAAAACATGAACAATATTGTAAATGAAGACAAATTTACCTTTCGTCCCATTTACACCAGGTGTCCCTGAAGAAAAAGTAAATAATTAATTAAATACAGTCTACATCAATAAAGGCTCTCTATATAGCAGCTATGACCATACATTGTTTCACGTGAAATGAAATTTCTGAATGTGTCCTTCAAATAATACTAACTACAATAGCCGTAACGACGCTTTTGGTTTCATGCTCAACGGAATCCTCGTTTCAAATATAAATTTCGAAATATTAAAACAGCAAAACTTTTATCAGCCTATATACAGTATATATAGAGGGAATATTACATGGTTGCGCGGAAATATGGAATTTATTTCGAGTGTTGAAGAGAATATTGGGAAATGCCATTTAAATATTATGCACCTCCAAAAGACCAAAACGCAGAACATGCAGCTGTTTCAATATTGGGAAAGTGAGAAATTGACAGGAGAGAATACCGCAGTGAACAATGTTTTTGTACGAATTAAGAAGTTAAAAGTATGCTTACTTGCTAAAGCCTGGGGGCGAAGCTAAACGCATGCATGCTCGTTATCAGTACATATACTTTTATATTAGAAACTTCACAAGAATACAACATTTAGCTTCTAAATTAAAATTCAGGTGAAAGTCAACATTTACAAACACGGTAAATGTGCTATTATCTCTCAGGCAAATTTCATCAGTGGTACAACCCCTTTTCCAATAAATCAAATCCATCTGATGTTTCCGGCTGGTGCGAGAAAGACGTGTTAAAGATTGAATTTATTGTAAGTTCGATCCAGTTTCACATTTGAGGTCAGTGATTTGCCATGGATGAAAAACAAATATTCAGAGAAAGTTTGGTCATGTGGTTTACTGGTTTGGTTACTTGGTTTAGTGATTGACTCATTCATTCATTGTTCAGTTGCTCGTTGTTACAGTTCTTATTAAATTGCTGATAAATCATAATGAGAAGTAAAACACCATTTCACAGGTATTATATTGTAGTAGAAATTTTAAAAATAAACAAATAAACCAAAACCGTTGCACTTGGTTTTTGAGTTTTTAATGAAACGCAATTCACAAAATTAAAACAGGGTCATCCTTACTTAAATGAGTAAGGAAATAGCAGCAACCGTCAACAATTGTTAAATTTTTGTGACGTTCAGGTAGGATGTCCATGGCCATGGGCATTGGAATTGGACATTACAATCATCTTCAATTTCTTCAATTAAACTATTTGGGTAACTTGCTTACTATTGATAGAATGAGCTAATTCACTTTTCTTAAATGGGGAAATTAGCCATGGCATTGCCATTGGAAAATGGGCAGCAGGCTGGGGTAGGGGCAGACCATCAGCTTTTTGGGCCTTGGTCAGGCCTTGGCCATATGCGCTCACTCATTTTCCATTTTTTCGCTAACAAAATTGGCGGCTGGACTAGTTTGCACTCGAAAGAGGCCAACTGTTTTCCATTAGAATCATAGCTTAGAAGCAGGTGAATTTTCAGCAAAAGGAAATAGTCTGAATCTGTCCTCTTTGCAGTAATTCCGGGGAACCAAAGTTCTCTGGGCCTCGGTCCGCATCTAATTGCCCGACTGCTCAGTCCGCCCCTAGGAAATTGACAAAATCTGGGAGTAATTTAATATCCTATTTAATTGTCTATAAAACAACATCAAAAAAGGAAAATGCCATCTTGCCCTTGGTTAGATCATCAACCTAGATTAACCTGCACCAACTACAAACTGCAGTTTTACAATTTGAGTAAAATTGGATAGCCAACATGCCTTTGGACTGCCCTTTTGTTGTAGCAAATGGAAGTTCTTAAATATTCAGTTTTTCATTAACATAATGCACATTTGCTAGAAGAATAAACTATCACATTTTCATATCTGGGAAAAACATTGTTACATTTAATTATAGAGTGATGTACTACCCACCCTCATCACCCTAGCTAGGCTCCTTGATGGGGTACTGTAATGCATTTTCTTAAAATTGATGTACTCTTGAAATCTAAGGACTGTAGCTAAAGATGTCAGTATCTGCACTTGTAATTGATTTCAAAAACATCGCAGCCATTGAAGCTGAGAGGCACATTTAATTGTAAATTGTGGTTTCTTAAAGAATGTAAGCCAATATATGTTATATTAATTATTTCACTCTATAAATAAATTGATCAGCCTAGTCTCTCACCCCACAACTAACACAATAAACAATAGAAAAACTGAAAAAATATCATTAGTTTCATATTTTGGTATTATGAAACATATCACTATTATAGAAAATACAATTAATACATAAATAATCATGTAAATATACTATACATACATAGATATTGCAAAACATTTTGAACGGAACTAGTACTTATGTTTTTCGGTTGAGATGAATAGCAGTTCCACTTTAAATACAATCTGCGGAAATAGGTTGTCTAAAAAACACTCATGCATTGCTAAAAATGCCAAAACTCACAGCTCAAAAGCAATTAATATGATACCATTGTTGCCTTCAGTTCCACTCATTGCAAAAACTACTTGCAAACTCACTGCAAACTTATAAGAAGCATAGGAGTATTTTGATTGGCTGCAAGTACTTACAAATCTACTTGGGAATTGACTCTTCAGATGTGGGCTTTAGAGGCTGTTCATATGGAGCCGGACTGTCTTGCTTAGTAAGATAGCCCAGTATGCAGGATGAACTTTGACTTCTGTTTATAAGAGAAATTAATCCTGCTTGCCATGACAATTTGGTTCTTTGACAGTTTCTAACAATAGCTTGCGGCAGCATCTCTTTCTACTTTCAACCCGGCTGCTGAGATTTAGCCCATTTCAAGTGTGATCCTGGCAACCAGGCTCACCGGTTACTGGTTTCAAATATACTCACAGTAACTTTAGTCAGTTTTTTTAAATATACACCCCCTCCTCCCATTTCAGAAAAAAAATGCTAAAAGCCTGATATAAGCTCAGCAAACCTAAATGTACACCATGCATATAGTCATCACTACAAATGTATCTGATTGGTATCCTTTCACCGCATCAGGTTATATTATTAACAGTACAATACACATAATTTACGTTTGTTAATCTCTATATTGTTACATTAAAACTTCTATGCAAATTGTGAATATAGAGCCAAATTGATCAAAAGCTCTTGGATAATCTGTAAGCCACCCCAAAATTGGCATGTTTACTGTTGAAATCAAACAAATGCCAGACAATTCACTCATCAATGGTTAATGCATAACTTTCAGTCAATAGATCACAATCAGTGCAAATATAGCTACCTACATATCAATATCAAAAATAAATACAGATGTTGCAATTTCTAGGATATCTGAAATTAACCCATGTCATTTCCTATACTCCACGGGTAAAATATTTCATTTCTGTTTAAACACATTGACAATGAGTAGTAACATTATGTGGGTTGCCAACATTGTTTATGAGGGAGACTGCTTCCTAAATACTCAATTTGAATTTCCTGTTAAGCCAGAAACCACTCCTATGTTGTTGGTTTGAAACAATACAGGGAGTTTAATCATTTATAATTTTTAAAATTCTTGACCTGCACACATGACACATTGATATATAAATATTACAACTAGTATCACATTCAAAATGCTACAAGATTTCATAAAAAGCAAGAGACCTTGCTTTTGGATTAAATGCTTTAAATTGTGGTTTGTTTTCTGTATATCTAGCAACTTCCACATATAAGTATATATTTAGGTTAATAGTGCAATACCAAAGATATTTATCATACAATGGCATATTGGTAGCACAATGTTTTTTAAAAAGGTATAATTTGTCTATCATCACTGCCCACATGCATGCACATTCATTTTTCATGATCAAAATAAAACCCTAATTTATGTAATATAGAACAGTTTGGGCGTTCTATAATCTATATATATTCATACTTTGATGAAGTGAATATACAGCATTTGCATGTATGACCAATTATATCCTATTTTTACTCTACAATATTAGATCCCTGTCAGCCAGATTATTGAGCCATGAAATTTAACTGTTTACTGTACATGTTAGGCAAATTAGGTATGTATATGTTAAGGATAGTACAATTCAGATACGATATATGCCATTTTAGTAACTGCACAACACGGCGCGGTTGCTAACTTGCTTTAAGAAATTCTAACTGGTTTAAGATTAGCGAGAGTGTTGTAGTTGACAGAGATACGAAAATAATCTAAATTAATGCAGCTACACTGTAAGTCTCTATAGTAAACAGGATACCTGCCAGTCAACAGTATGGATAATGAATTAACCTAAAGTATTTGACAGCATAGACGAAACGCAGATCGTGTAACACATAAAGCGATCAAATACTACACAGAGATCTCGTATACTAGACTATGTCTATGGTCAGTATATAAACTGTAGTCGTATGCAGCAAATATCACAACGGTTGATGGTTAGATACGTGGCAAACCTTCAGACAATGCAAACATCCTCGCCAAAAATAATATAGATAAAAGGTCGAAACTCAAGAGCGATGTAAGATAAAACGTATTTGCGTACGTTTCGCACTTATCGACTTGCCCCACGAGCCTAAATAACTAAATAGCCCTTTGGTATTCACGAGCGTTGCACTGCTGAATGAACAGCACGGCAAAATGGTTCGGTTTTACAGGCATACTTCAATGACCACATAAACGACTACCATTTGTGGTAGGAGAAGTGAAACTGGTAATCTGATTTGCGAGAAATTTGACTCTAGAGGCTTTGAAGCTTTCGCGGGTTCACTCACTTCGGTCAATGAAGAGATAACATCTTATGTTTGATAAATGTCTATGTGACGATTATTAATATAAAGCAATGCTCTTCGGTTAAATAAATATAGCCGCAGTAGAAAATCCCGCCGCCACCTTTTAATTTACGCTCTAAAACGGTTTGGATGATTTTAATTAGCAGCCGACGTGCAGTGCCGTTTTACTAACAATCAAGCGAAGGAATCTCGAACGTGGTGGCAAATGGCGGTATAATCTTAACTGTTATACCGTTATGAAAAGAAATGGTCTGTATTTATATATAACACTGGGTGGCACGCACGGCGCTCCATACGCGGTCAGCAGCAGTGATTTAGATTTGCAATTGCATGCAGGATGTTGCTCTAGTGCAGCTCTCGACAAACTATTGCGTTTTAAACGATGCAGAGCGTCGCAACTCGCAAGTCAACGTACGTCGATTCCAAAACGCGCGAAAGTACGCGAACATGACAAAAAGTAGCAAATTAGCAATTAAGAATAAATGAATTCGATTTCGAACAAGTACTTTGCTACATTTGCAACATTTTGCAATGACAATATGAAATATCTTGTGATTTTCAAGTATTAGTTCGACAGGGATTGAGCCGTGATATTTCGCAGACAATGAACATGGAGTAAAAATCGTTTACGGAACACGGAAGCTCTCCAGGCACACACACTTGCCTATTGAAAAGCCAAATAAAAGACGTGTTTGCTGCTAATCGGCGTTCACCTTCCCAGCTCGTGAACTTGTTAGGACTGACTAGACGTTTGAAAAGATTTCAATACAGAACGGGGGAGCTCATATCTACACTCTTATTATCTGATTTCAGCTCGTTGTTCACGTTTCACTATTGTTCACGGGCAAGAATCAATAGTTGAGATTCCAACGATATGCTTCGCTTCGCTTGTTATTTACCTACAGCGTAAGGCGAACGCTCTCACACTCGTTTAGCACATTTTGCTTTTGCTAATATGAAGTTATAAGCTGCGAAACAATTGCAAATGTGGCCTTAATAACTCTCACAAATCCAAAGCAAACTTGTCAGGCGCGTTACGAGCGAGCGGGCGGATTTATTAGACTATAGTTTCATATAAACGTCAATTACTTAGATCATGCCAATCAATAATTGCCAATCCAACCACGCAGGAAATATCGCCTCGGCATGTATACGTTAAACCGGTTCGCACCTCACGGGCATTCGAGCACACAAACTACTAGCAAAACAGCTGCAGATCGAACGATAATTTTACCTTTACGGACCATTTATTGACCAAAGATATTAGATCTGATCGACTAGCTTGTGTGTACATGCCAAGGTATTAAAATCGTTAATCTTGCCAGCCTCTAATTGTGGGCTTTTATGCCGTAGAATAAACAATTTATGACTTGGTTGCGAAGATAGGCAAATGAGCAATTTATAAAAATATTAATAGAAGCAGTTTTAAACAACTAAATACCTGGCGGCCCCCGACACTTGCATGTATCCACATTTGTTGCAGTAGGCATACTCGTCGGATTTTTCCTTCGCGTAAGGACTTGAGTAGGCGTCTCGATCTAAAAGATCACAAAAGGGCCTTCATTCAACGAAACGATGTACTTCAAAACCCTACCCAGCCACACAAAAGCGATGACAAATTCCCGTTATTCTTTCAAATATAACATATCTCATCCACACACGGCCATACAACGAGCAAATTCCCGGCGTATTGTGAATGTAACAAAATCATATTCATACGCCATTCGCAATATTTGGCATTCAAACGCCTCTTACGTACAACAACAAAACATTACCGATGGTTCCTGCGTTCGAGTACTGCCTCTATGACCGCTAACTGTAGGCGTAGAGGTTGCTTCAACATTTGCCACATTACCCGTTCCAGATACTTCGGCTGGTTTAACTTTATCCTTGTTCAAAAGCTGGTCGAATCGAGACAATCTCGTATTCATATTGCTTAACATAATAAATACTACGACGAACAACACCGCGAATATTACATTCAATCCAACAGATACAAACAGTCCAAATTTCAGTGATGTCCGTCGCTTTGGCGGTCTATATTCGACCACCGTGTTCTTTTTAGTTTTAGCCGAACTTAGCTTCGTAATTTCACACGTTAAATCGTCATGAATGCCATCCTGTTCGGTATCTCCCATTGCGAGTACGTAGCTGTAGTTTCATATACGCTGGCTGCTTCTCACTCAAAACATTTCCATGTTCCATGCGACGAGCCTGACTGTCGACGAAATGCGATCATTTGCCACGAAGGTCTGTACCTTCGAGCGTGCTTACATTAGGGTAACGCTACACCAAGTCGCGCCAAACTTCAATTTGAAACAATAGTAGCGATCGTGTTTTCATACAAGTCTATTCCTAGAAGATTTTCGCACGTGTATAATTTCGGGCACTATAGCACGATATAATTCCTTAGCATTTACCAACATAAACTGATCCGGCCAATGACTGAGTGATCTCGCAACGCATAATCGGCTATGATTGGCTTAAGCGTTTGAATAGACTCATTACGCCAAGTGTTTTGTCCAATCGCGTCGCGCGTACCATGACTATCGAAGGTTATTTAATTTCCTCGTTTGTCATTAAGATTGTTATTTTGCACTGGCGGCGGGGTACTATGTCCGTACTGTTGTTTGAGTAGGAGTTTATCGAGAAACATTGAACGGCGCCGGCAATATTATATGTTTGTTTGACTCAAGCAGCTCTTGCAATTAGTATCATTCCCCACACGGGTAGCTCATTGCGAGCAAGCTCCAGTTCAGTTTCAAACACAAAATAAGTCACTTAATGACAGTGATTTACGTTTACATTGTACATTAATATTACCGAATATGCAATATAGTTTCGTATTACGGGATTTGGTGTTTGTTGTGAGGTGATTAGAGGTGTTATATGACGCTCAATCAGATCAAACCACGGTTTGATAATCGAAGTCACTGGTGCGTCGCGTTGCGCGACGGGAACCTATTGAGGTGGCTATAAAGAGATGACACCCAAGGCAACAGTAGGTTAAAATACTTTGGCATTTTGCTCTAGATGACAGGGAAATCACAATAGAAGAAATGTGTCACCCTTCGACCCAGTGCCAATCTCCATGCGTGCAGTCATATTGTCAGTATTTCCTTATCTTGCCATTTTATTTTTTTCGAATTTTCCCCTCCATATACAGAACATATTTTCCCGCCTAATCCACGACTATTATACTCTAATCTTGTAAGGTGGTTTTTTAATTCCTTTTCTCTTTGTTTTGAGTTTGTTTCACTATAAAAGATAGTTCTCCCGTCCCACGCTGGTACCATACGAAGGGCTTTCGCTCGCAGTGTTTGTAATTTTTTTTCAGATAGTTCAGTCGCGAACTACGGTATTTGACCAAGCCTTTCGCTTGCGCTAATTTTTAGCGTAGGCCGAGAAATATAAAGCTTGGTTTTGGCTGTCAGTATGAAAAAACATAACGAGAGAATTCCGCAGTTCCGAGCGAAGGACCTTCGTCTGGGAGTTAATATCCTGTATGAGAACATTTTTGACGGGAAATGACGTTTTGTCAAGATTATGGTAGTCCAGACATCTATATCTAACGGGCTGTTCACATGAGCCGTACTGGCCAGCTTTGCCGGGACAATTTCTACAATCGCTAGCAAAAAAACTGTTCACGTGCGATATTGGTATGAAAACGAGAATACTGTTATGTAATTTCGGAGGGTTAAGCCCACTGGTTAAGCCCCGACAGACGAGCAAGTTTTCCTTGACAAATTTTCCTAGCTTGACCGAAGTTCTGTTCGCCCGTGTTTTCCTTGACAGGGAGCCTTGTTTAAAAGCTAGTCATACCAGCTTTTGATAAATTGATCGAAAAAGTTGTTTGCCGTACACACGAACAAATAAACTCGAGAATTGATCTCATCACGGAACTTGCCAAGGAAAACTTGCTCGTCTGTACGGGCATTATTTTCGTTAATTCCTTGCCCATGCTAAGACTTTTAGGACTCTTAAGACGGTTTTGAGGATGACTAAATCATCATTGTAAGGCGTTTCCACCCCGACTTCCCGCTGGCTCGCCCGCTTATATAGGCTTCATATGAGCCGGAAATTCCGGGGAGGTCGCCTCGATCAAGGGCGAGAGCATCAAGACTTGCTCGAGGACTTGCTCCAAGTAGTTATAAATGGCGCGCGAAAATGCGGCAGGAAGACTTGGAGCAAGTCTGGCGAGGGAACGGCAAGACTAGCCAGCCAGGTTCCCATGTGAATGCAATCTGGAAAATTTATATAAACAATAGATGAGGCGGGATCTGAGCACTAGCTGGCAAACTAGCTCGGCTTGCCAGGCCAACTGGCCCATATGCAGAGCTAAACTACTGAACCATATATAGTTTGTGAAGTTTGTTCGCTATTTCCTATGTTGGCAACGAATTCAATTCAAACTTGCATGCCAGACGGGCGAAATTCCGGGCGACTTTCTATGTATCGAATTTTCGAATGTGTAGCCCGGCGTTTGAACTTTGTAGAGTAGAATTATGTGCCAGAAGACTTCAAACAATATGATAAACGTTTACCTTATTGAAACGAATGATAAGTGAATAGGACAAGACTTATGCAAAGTAAGTGAATAGCACAAGTACAACACGATAGAAGAGAGTTTGTACGCGTCCAACATTGCCTATTATTATACACTCACAATTGACCAATCATGCATATAAGTCCTTAATAGGGTCACGTGCCTGTCCTATTTTTACGATGTAGTACAGGTACCTATTGGACAGTAGCTTATCGCTGCTTTTTTCCTTGTTTATCTCACCTTTTTACATGTTTTATTGATTTTAGATACAAAACAAACGGTGTGGCGAAGTAAATTATTAGAGTAAAGAAAAGGTTTGGAACATTAAATATAGCGCGGGAAAACTTGTTCGTTTGTGAAAACAGGTCGAAAGGTCAGTATATGATGACTTTTTCATTAAAATTAGGTCAAATTGTCTTAAAACAGACTGAAGGAAAGTTAATTTTATTAGGGCACACTTTTGCCTTGTTTAAAACTAGATTATTCACTTTCTGTTTTGGTTATTTAAGCAACGTCGCGGCCGAGGTTTCATACATGTTTTCCCTGTAGCTTTATCGCATTAATTGTTGTATTATTCTCGCTTATACTAAGTGTTTTTTGTTTTAACTGTTTTGTTCGATATATTAAAACACCTATATTGGATTCATTTTCGCCGAATATGGCAAAATATTAAGTCTCGATCGACTTGTAATATTGCATGGGCTCGACCTTTGGTCTCGCCCATATTGAAGTCCCGACCGTACTTAATATTTTGCCACATTGGTCTCAAAAGAATCCAATCCATCGCATGCGCTGCAGCTAGTCCGCTGATCGTAGTGAACTAGATATACAAACACGCGTGACATATATCTTCACTGCATCCTGCGGGGGGAAAGAGGGCGGTCTAAGACCTTTTCAGTCCCTTCTGAAGTTCTATTGGCTGCTCTTGCGGCTGAGGTTGGAACGGGTCTCTCTTGTTTAGTAGAACACATCTCCCTGATCACAATTGTCTACCTCCTTTTGTATGTGCTCATTCGTTGATAGTATTTCACATCTCGAGAAAACCGCAACTACACTATTACTAGCATATAGTGATAATAGTGATAGTGGAAAGTTTTATTCAAATTACCTTGCAGCCGTAGCTGAAATGGGTAATTATTTACAGAATAGTATGTGAATATTATATCTATAATATATATATATATATATATATATATATATATATATATAAGATATTTGGTGAGAAAATTGAACTTAAAGTTTATGTAAATCAGCATGATTCTGTATCAGACATACAAACTCATTCACGCTCAAATGATTTCGTTTGTGTTTTCATCATGAATTATTAATGAGTTTCACAAATATATATATATTTGCTTCCCTTGTGGTTGTTTGAGCACTCTGGCCCCAAGACACTTCACGCATGTCTGGATGCGCATGTGTCTGACTATTGTACCACATGCGCTTGGTGAGGGCAAGAGTATGGTGTATAAATACGAAGTCACTCGCATCTAGACTGCGTTACAAGCTGCACTGACGAGCCGTTGAACGGCGAAACATGCATGTCTGCAGATTTGACTATATATATATATATATATATATATACAGCCAATTCAAAAAAGGTTGTCCTTCAAAAATCTTAAATCTTAAATATTGAGCGCAAGGGATGATGGATAACTTCCTATTTAGAGCCTTTAACTCGGGAAATGTGCTTTGTAACAATGCAAGGGCATATAATAAACACTTACGATGTAGGGATATTTGGTTTACCAAGCTAATGTCCAATCTAAGGCTCCAAATAAGTAATACCCGTCATACCTTGCGCGCTCAATGTTTAAGGTTAAAGATATTTTGAAGGACAACCTTTTTTGAATTGGCTGTATATATATATATATATATGGGATTATTACCGAATGGTAGGTCCGTACTGGAAAAGTGCCCGAGACCATAGGTCTATAGGGACGTTTCTGAGGCCGAGGGAAAATATTTTTCAGTACGGACCGACCTAAACGGTAAATATAAACGTTTCTATTTTTTTCCTTCATGGAAAATTGAAAATTTATAAAATATTCCAGTGTTGTTCGATATCGGTGCATGGCGTTGCCTAATCAGAACATGTTGCTAAATTTGAAAGCCGGCAATCAAAAATCTTGAAGGAAACATATCTTTTTACATTATATTTTACTCAAGATTATGGGAGCTGTGATATTTCTCTCACTTTTTGGCTCTTCAAGTGTTTTCGTGTTGCTGTTGAAGTGTTCAAACCACCTTGTTAACCCGGTAGGCCTACTAGTCTACGTAGTGATTCGCCGTCAACTGAATTTGCCTCGGAATTAATTTGCACAAGGATAGGAATTTGCATTGTTTTTCGACTATAATTTTCCAAATCTTTCAAGACACGATGAAAAAGGTATGCCTGTTTCTTCAATTTTTGTTTATGTGTGGTTTTTCCTCGTTTAAACTTGCTAAAACTGCCCGTTTTGAGCAGGGCTTTCGACTTTACTCTGTCGTAAACATTTGTTGTTTTTTGTACAATTGACAGCTGTTTAAGATGAAAAAACATGTTCACACTGCCGTTTATCTTGTTTTCTTGGAGGAAATGTCTTGTTTTCAATGCCCCGCCGGGTTAACGTTATTTTATATAAATTTTAGAAACCAAATCACAGGCACAGCAAATTTAAAAAATATATGATGCATGCATGCTGCATCAGTGTCGGCTAACCCGAAAAATATTGTTTATATTTTTTCGTTTTTAACATAACATTTAAGCTAGATTAAAATTTTCAAATGTTTTTCACTTCTTTTCACAAACAAAAACTTTCAAAAAAATAACTCTTTGGACCACGGTCAAATATCGTAAAAAGCTGCCCGCTCACGCAGCCAATCAGATTGCAGGAAAACAAAAATATCAATAGCTGTACACAAATAAAAAAATAAATAGAAATATCTAAAATTTAAAATTTAAATTATATTTTACATCGATGAACTGTAATTAAATTTGTGACGTATTGCAAAGATAAAAGAGTTTTTCGTCCTATAAGTATGAATATATATAGGAATATTAAAATGCCTATCTTGTATTAAATTATGACTTGAGTTATGTCTTGCTGGTAAGAGATGGCGAATCTTGTGGTTAGGATTGAGCATTACGGATTGAAACAGTTAATTGTCGCATAAATATTCATGATGATCATTATGTTTAATCCCTAGGTAATTAAGTACATCAAGGTAAACTACATCCGGCATTATAATAGCCAATAGCCATAGCTGCTTTTTCCAAGCATATCAATTAGTCCTCCTTGCAGCAGGCTGGTAGAGAATGGTAGAATACAGGTATCGCATAATCAACCGAATTACCGATCTGACTCATCAGTCATGATGTGTAAGACAAAACCAACTCTTCGCAGTGTACCTTAGCACGTTTTAATTGGGCAAGAAAATACAATCTCTTATTTACTTTCCTACTACCTCGTCGATGTGTAGTTCCAAGTCAATTTACGACTGATCGTTAGTCCCAAAAGATTGATACTCGCAACGACTTCCAATTCTTTACCAGCATTAACAACTATTGGATCCATGGTTGGTTCTGGATTAAAGGAAATTCTAAGTTTCTTACATCTGTCCGGATTTAGTTGTACTCTGTTTTCATTCGATCAGGAAATAACCACGTCTGCTAAGCCTATGGCCTGAGCTTTACTAATACAGTTTTTCGAAACTATTTCCGATGCTGTTGAATAGTCAACATACTTCCAGAGGGCTGCCTTGGAGATGTTTAGATCATTTATTAAGAGAGTATATAGTATAGCCAGTGACCTAACTTGGTAGTGCCTTGGAGAACACCGGACGGAACTGATCCCGAACTCAAAATAACAAGAGACAGCCAATTTTATCCTTTGAAGTCTGTCTGTAAGGAAATTGGTTATCCAATTGATAACGCTGCGAGGCATATATAATTCCGATAGCTTCGTAATCAGGATTGAATAATCAATAAAATAAAATGCTTTGCGATAATCAAAGATTATTGTTCTTACAACAGAGCCATTTCCATCTATACCAATAGACCAATGATGTGACAAGCTAATAAGTGCCATTGCGGTGGAGTATTTAGGAATAACACCATGTTGGTTATGGTCAACCACCTTAAAAACAGCTGGCTTAACGTAGTCATTCACTAAGAATTCTTCGTCCACTTTGAAAAAGCAAACGTTAAGGGTAATTGGTCTTAAATCATTCTTTGGATCTTTTACAATCTTCGTTTAAAAACGAAATCCTCAAAGTCATTACTAGCTGATGCAATGACATTTAGAGACCAGAAACTATTAACAGCAGATCAAAAGGCTGAGGCGTTTAATGGTAGAAGGTGTTAGTAGATGGAATACTCGAACGGAAATTTATATACATTTTTTAGACCTAGCCAGAAGCAGCTACGAACAATGCAACTTAGGCCCTCTGGGAGGAACTGAACCCACGGCTCCGCGATTCCGGTGCAGCGCTCCAACCAACTGAGCTACAGAGCCCAGTTGCTGAGCACCAACCGCAAGTTCGGTATATATGATGGGAGTGATACCAGTATATTGTGGTAATGGGTAAATATCAAGAATTTTCTCGGCATCTCGTATATACCCATATTTATCCATACACCATTACAATTCCTTATACAACAATTTCGTTCCAATCGATCGTGTGTGACCCAACTCTGAACGGTTCTGCATGTTGGTTCTGCTCTTGACACTAGTAGATACATTGATCTTATTTATCTAGACTTTGCCAAAGCGTTTGACTCTGTACCTCACGACAAGCTCATTGGTAAACCAAAACGCTTTGGTATATCTGCTTCGCTTCTTAAATGGCTTGCTTATTATCTTAACGATCGAAATCAACGTGTAGTTGTTGAAGGAGTTTTTTCAATCCCAGACAGATGGAGATCTCCTTCAACATGACCTTGATTCTATGGCTAATTGGTCGCTATCTTGTCACGTTTCTAAATATTTCTTACTCATAGCATCTCGTATATAAACGTGTTTCTTCAAATCATCTTTACCACCTCAACAACGAATCAGTTAAGCGCGTAACCACTCACGTAGACTTGGGTGTAACTATAAGCAGTGATCTTAAGTGGTCTACGTAAATCATCATGCTTTGTTTTCGCAGACGAAATTGCACCCATATGACAGATACTCGTCGTCGTTTACTCTATCTCGCTCTGGTCAGATCTCACTTATCGTATGCCATGATCCTGAATATCATGTGATGTGTTTACAATGTAATACTGCTCGTAGTCTTGCTACTCCACTCTCTTGTTGTTGTCAATACCTGACTGTAAAGACTGCATTATTCTGTTAAAAATGTAATTGTAGATTTATATAGTTTTTGTTCAAAGGGCCCACAATAATAAGCCAGTTCCGAGTTTCGGGATAAAATTGCAGTTGAATCATAACATGTAGCTGGAGAAACATGTAAGACTGGAAGAATTAAAATATGCATATCGAAGTATTCAACTGTTCAATCATTCATTTGTGTTTCACATATAGTCACAATAGAACTGTCATTAAATAATTTTTGTACTAGCATATTTTGTCTTCTGCGTAAAGCAAAATAAAAAAGGTGCACTTAAGGGAATACATTTTCTAATTAAAGCGAGTCGATGGTGCTAAATGGGAAACTAAATGTTCTTCGAGTAACTTTTGTACATTCAAATGATCAATTGAACAGTTGAATACTTCGATATGCATATTTTAATTCTTCCAGTCTCAGCTACATGTTATAATTCAACTGCAATTTTAATTTATCCCGACGCCGCAAAACGCGTCATTTGGATGCGCAGTCGAAACTCCGAACTGGCTTCTTGGTGTATACCGTTGTGGTGACCATGCCACTCCTTTATGCGGCAAAGTTAAATAAATTGAATATGTAAATAAATAGATGGCTTATTTGCTTATCTATTGTTTTAAATGTTTGCCACATAAAATGGCGAACGCTAAACAATTAAGCAATGTGATATCACTTGGAGTGGCTGAATATGCATAGTGCACCTTTTTTGGCTTCTGCATGTATAAACTTGAAGTAGTTGCTTAAAACTGCATGGTTGATAAATATATGTTTTCTTTCTCCCCTAATTAGATCTTCAACAACTGCTAGTCTCCATGTGGATCTCGAACCTTCGTCGTGGAATAGAACTACGTCTCATTTCTTCATTTCTTGACAACCTGTCTATTGTATCCGCAAGAACGATGAAATTCGCATAATGAGGTTAATTATTAATGCCGCCATCTTTTCCAGAACCGTTGTAAAATATATGATAGCTTGTTATTTCACTCGACGTCTAACTTCTGACTCACTTCCGATCCATAATCTGGGTCTGTTAGCTCGTCAATGGATATATGTGCATCGAATGGTAATGACGTGTTCTACTTCCGTACAACAAGTGTGACGGCGTTAGCTGTTTTTCATCCTTAATGTCTCTTGATACAAGCAAAATTGGACGATCATTTAGGATAGTTTCTACTTCAACGATGAGGGTCTGGATCTCTTCTAGTCGAGTTTTCTTTACAGCAGTTTTTGTTAAGACAGTAAGGCGTTCCCAGAAGCCCCTGTACCAGTTTCCTCACTTTGGTATAAATTTCCACTCTACTCCTTGTCTGCTGAAGACTTCCTTTAGTGTGGTAACTCAAACAATTCTCTTAAGTTTTCTGCTGAGGCTAGGTAGGTGGATGCATTGTTTGAAACCATGATCAAGTGTGGGGATTTACGACTTGAGAAACGGCGGAATGCCAGAATAAATTTCTCATCTGATAGAGAGTAGTATGGAAGGGCCGGTTCTGGCGCAATTTTTCCAAATGCGTCGCCCGGACCCTCACCAACAACAATATCTGGCGCATTTTGAGATTTAAGATTTCTTAGCCTAGTGTCTAAGAAATATTTCATTCGCTCCGCTTATTTACGTGGTGACCTAAGGCCACTGTGTTTATCCCATCAGGCAGTATGATTCTTTTATCGTCGTTTGCGCTTAGTGCGATCTTGTTAACTCTCTCCGTATAGATCTCATGCATCCGGCTTCTAAATGTATTCATCCCTCTTAACACGGCTTTCTTTGTGAACAGACATTTTTTATAATCTTCGAACGTGATCTCTTTTTCAACCATCCCCTTAATTCTTAACTCCCTTACACTTCTTCTCCTCCTTTGCACCATTCTGTACGCGTCCATTCTTAACCCTACAAACTCCGCTATCTGCTTCCCACCACACTCGTCTTTCATCATTCCTATCACCCTTTTGTTAACCCCAGTGGGAATTCCTGACTTATGGTTTTTATCAAAGTTACTAGTGTCGAAGTGTGTGTGAACGTCTGTAGAGATGTCCTTATAGAAGTCCATTGTCTTAATCTCGTAACACAGGCTATCGGTATCTGTGAACAACAACTGTGCATTGTCTCCATAGTTTTTCTTAATGTAGGTGTAGTGAAAGTCATACATTAGTGTCTTGCTGATGTCTAGGATACTCATTCCAAGGTATATTGGTTTGTTTAGATTTATGGTTGTCTTCTCCATATGTACCGCAGCTAGGTTTTCTGTAAAAGTATTTACACCCTTAAGGTGGCTCGATATAGTAATCACAAAAACCTTATTCAAGAATCGCGAAAACAAAACTTCATACTCTATGAACAAATCCGTGTGACCATTTGTGCGCGTGGGAATATTAACGAAAGAACTTACAAAATGATCTGACGTAAGCAGTTGCTCGCGCCATCTCGCGTCATTGTGCGTGTTATATACCGTTTCATGTCAATTGCTGACGTCATTAAAAAATTCCATTTTTGAAAAACAATGCGCTATATCTCATTATTTTGTCTGGTGACCTATGTTCAAATTTTGCATGCTGTATTGCACCGCAAAAATCTTTCATTGTACCAAAAATAAAAAAATTCTGTAATGCCAAAAAAATTTTATCGAAGAAAACGACATTTTTCCCTTTTTCAAAAAAATGGCATTACAGAATTTTTTTATACTTTGCTTATTGTTAGTCTGTCTTGCAAGTAAAATAATGCACGAAAAAAAATTGGGGGTCACCGTGCTTCTTTTCCAACTACACGAGGCGATAGGCTATTTTAGAGTGAATTTCGTACGTGTATGTTGCCATAGCAACGAACTGTGTGTTACTAAAACTAACATAATTTGAAAGTAGAAACATCAAAATATATGAAAACCCTGATACCTGATGAATAAAACCTAAAAATATGGAGTTTAATAATTTCAAATTGTTGATCACCTGAATTTTTGAAAACTGTATCGAGCCACCTTAAAGTTTACTTTCTTAACTAACTTTTCTAACTGTTCCTCATTAGTAACAAGTCTAACATCTACCCTATTTCTAATATTTTCCATGGTTTTCCCAAACACACTGTTATTCATTAATTTGAAGAAGTTTTTCTCAAAGTCTGTTGTTCCCTTAGTTCTTAGATCTGTGTTTAGTGTGATGTAATCTTATGTAATCCTTCAACCACGTACTTTCATTAAATTTCATACCCTTGTATACTTTTGCAAGTTTTAATCCTAGTGAGAGGTATTGTTTGAGATTTTTATGATGAATGACATACTTTTCCTTATTGTTTAGATTTGGAATTAGTTTTTCCACGTTCCCCACTTTTACCCTTTCCGCTGCGAGAGGATACTCATTATGTATGTCATGTAACTCATTAGGATACTCCAGGTCTACCTCTAGGATACATCCCTTTCCTTTCTCCAGCTTATCCCACTGCGTTTGTTCTTCCTCAGTCATCCACGTGAATTCATTCACGGGTAATGGGTCGCTCATTGCGTAACCATACAGATTATTTGCGTCTAAGTATGGAATGTAGACACTTTCCTTTTCAGGGTTATAGTTTGTCATGTATGGATTATTTGCCTTCGCGTATCTTTTTGTTATTGTGCTGACTCCTCCCCTGATCCCCTTCTCAACCATAAGATACATGTTGGGATCCCTCAACAACTCCAGCTCCACCTTTGTTATTTTTAGCGTGGCATCCCACGCCAACCCCGGTGCTGTGTAATACCACAGGGGATCCAAACCGTAGTTCTTCTTACAAACTTTCCTTAAACTTTCCATCACGTCAGCCAGCAGTAACACATCTGTTTTCAGATATATATTGTGGTAATCCCTCATTGTTTTACAACCAAATGTGTTCCACACATTTTTTGCATGCTCGTAGTCGTCATCACTTATTTCACTATTATTTAACTTCCTATAGAAATCCTCTTTTCTTGGCAGACTATCAACCTTCAGTTTGCTAAAGTCAGTCATAAACTCGTATGGAAAAACACCCTTTCTCTTTAGCAGCCCTATTTGTTGGATCGTACAGGTTTTTTTCATTTCCTTTTCCAAGGTGTTGAACTCGTCATCACCGAGGTTACCAACCAGACTGTCTAATGAACTTAATGTGAATTTTAGTGAGTCAAGGAATCTTAACCCATATTTAATTTCTATCTCCTTCCTCTCATTGTTCGTATAGGTCTCCATAACCACCTCCTTACTGAATGAGATATACTTCTCATCCGTCTTAGGAATACATCCAATCTTTCCCTCCGAAAGTCCAAGACTCTTTACAAACAGATGTGAGTAATATCCTTCAAGATTATGAAACAACACGGGGATGAATTTAGGATTTCTCATCTTAAGGTTACACTTGTTGTGTGCAGCACCTCTATATTTTCCGGTGTAGTGACAGTGATCTCTTACACGACCATTCCCTAACTCTTTACCACATGCATAGCAATCTTTAGCACTCTTAAAGTTTTTCTCATCAGCTTTGCTCATGTTGATAGGTTTTATGTTTTTGTACACGGTGTAGATATCCCACATGTCCTCCTCAATGCTCTCCACAAATTTCTTTCCAATGTCTTCACCGGCTTCGCTCATTGTGTACAACACCGTCTTTCCCTTATAGGCAGACTCGTCAAAACACTTAATTGTGTAGCAGAATCCACTTGGTTCGTGTTTTTGGTACGCTGTTGTGTAACTTTTTTCTGGGTTGCTCTCCACGGTGTTAATAGGGACTATGAAGCTTTCAAAGTCAGCGTAAATTACGAATGGGATGTCTGTTGTTTTATGATAACCATCAAAGCTTATCTTACTTCCCTCAGGCGGGTATACATGTCTTTGATGTTCATGGTTTTCACATAACTGCATATGCTCCGTTAACAGCTTTGGAGCGCCAAAGGCATTTAAGCATCGGGTGCAGATGTGTTTCTTGTGTTCATTCTTACTGAGCTGTGTGGATAACAACCTGCTTACACTTTTAACTACACTATAATGTTCATTGAATAGGAACAGGTTTACACACTCTGTGTTAATCATCTTACTAAGTCTCAGGGTGTATATATTTTTAACCTCATCATCGTAACTGAACACGTTAACATTAATTTCGTTCACCTTCTCGAACTTACTAATAATTCTTCACCTTCATGGGAAACTCTAGTCCATTCCGCCTGCTTTTTTAAATTTTTTGTAACTCTTTCATCATCCCTCTCCACAGGGTTTAGCGCTCTGGCAACAGCCCACTTAAAGCAGTGATCGTCATCATTCTTCAAGTTGATGATAGCCTTCTTCACCATAACATCCTTTGGAAGTAGTTGATAGCTTTTTCCATTAAGTGGCTTATACTTTGTAATGAAGACTTCCAACTCTTCCACAGATAATATTCTCCACCCACTTCCGAGTTTCTGATACTCTGCAAGTGACTCCAACATTTTGCTACGCATCTTTTCATACTCTGTAGTACAATCTTCCGCAGATATTATGCTATGTGTTTTGCTACGGAAATGTGCTATGGTAATTACATCTTCACCGGTTTTAGGATCTGATCTAATCATCTTACAAACAAGGACTGTGTACACCTTTTTTCCAGCACTATCTGTGTTGTTAATTAATGTCTCAACCACCTCTATGGTACCGTTTAAAAACACTCTTGGATCTTTAAGACCGCTACCGTCTATACTCCACTTGCCGGTATTTTTCTTAATGGCGCTAGAGACTAGTCTTGGTTCTAAGTTTTTTAATATTTTTTGCCTTCTCTCCTCATCCTTAAAAATTTTTCGTAATTTGTTATTTAACTTGTTTCTTATCTTCCCCAACTTCTTTGATCCCTTCCACCTCTGGGCTTCCCTTAATTTTTGAATCTTTTGTTGCCGCTTCCTTTCCTCCCTTGCAACCTGTCGCTCCCACTTCTTTCTCTCCCTTTCTCTAACTCTCTCTAACTTTTGTTGTAATTTTTCCTTGAGTCTCTTTGCCGCTTCTTTCATTTTTTCCTCACGTCTCTTTTGCTGCTTCTTTAATTTTTTCCTCACGTCTCTTTGCCGCTTCTTTAATTTTTTTCTTCACGTCTCTTTGCTTGCTCCTTTTGCTCCGTAAGTCTTTGAACGTACGCATTGATAGTTTTATTCCAAATCTCTCTTTTATTATATGTATTATTTCTTTAAATAAAAAAAATAAATCTAATTATGACGTCATAATTAGATTATTCATTATTCTTTTTTTACTATAAGAAAATTTCTTCGCCAATCTTAATTTATTTGTTCTTTTTTATGTAGTGTAGAATACAACTAGGATTTTTGTTTATACTTTTCGCAGCTTTGCTGATGCTTACGAATTCTTGTGTTTTTCCAGTTTCTTTGTTAACGAAGAGTATGCCAACTGGATAATGATCTTGTCTTTGTGGAATTTTTTAAATGTTAGATTTTTCACCAGCGGCAATCCAAGTAATTCGCACAATGTTTTGCTATTCATCTTTGATGCGTATTTAATACCTTTTTGTCCGGCTATTTGCCGTAATTCTCTGATAGTTGACATGTTTGTCTTTATTATATATATGTATTTCTTTTAAAACAATCTTGTTAATATGAATCCAGATCCTATTCCAATTAAACCAATAGTAATGTGCTGATACTCTTCCATTTCGCTCGATGTATTGTTGGTTCTTCTGTTAATTCTTCTTTAACTTTTCTTAGCGAGTCCAAGGCACGGTTTGTTTCATCCATATCTTTGTTTGCATCAGCTAGTTCTTGTCTAAGCAACGCTATTTTATTATTTTTTCTACTTGGCTTTCATACCATTTTTCTCTTGCTTTGGCTAGCTGTTCTAATGCTTTGTTATGACGTTTCATTTCTTCTTCGTATCCACTTCTGTTTAGCTTGCTGAATAAAAACCCAGCTCCGGCGAATGCAACTGCGTTGAATAATCCACCAACTACAACACTTGTCATTTATTTTATTCTTTGAATGGATCATCTGGTACTAACTTCTTTACTTGCAAATAATGTACAAAAGGTACGCCAGTTCCAACAGCTGCTGCTAGTTTTAGAATTCCTTTTGGGTTGTTAGGGACTCCAAGATTGTCACCTGCAAACTTTTTACTTACCAAGGAAACAGCTACTGCTCCAAGTGTAATGAGACTGGCATCGTAAAATTCGTTCATTAAATCTTTTCTTTCCATTTATTATATGTATTTATTCATCAAAACTATCAAGCTGCGGTCTTTGTTTAATAATTTTGTTGTCCTCAGGTTTCTCAGTCTTATCAGTCTTGGATTTATTATTATACACATAATAGAGCCCACCAGTTCCAACAATAAGACCTACGCAAATTAGCGTACTTATCAAACTTGAATCATCACTTTACTCATCATCATGTTCAGCGTTAAACCTTTCTCTTGCTTTCCTTTCTTTTGTGGTTTTTGAAATGGCAGCCAACCTTTTACCGGCCTCCACTCTTTGTGGATCTTTTATCTTCTGAGTTTTCTCAGCTCTTGTTATTGTTTGGTCGTCACTCATCTTTTCTTTATTATATGTATTTTCGCTTACAGTTACCTTACAGATACCTTACAGTTACCTTACAGTTACCTTACTGTTACCTTACAGTTACCTTACAGTTACCTTACAGATACCTTACAGATACCTTACAGTTACCTTATAGATAAGATTAATAAATATTAAAGTACAATGGAAATGTTCAAACAAATGTTGATATTACAACAAAAACAGGAAAAAACTTCCCGGAAGTTTCGCTAAAAGAGAAAATTTCATCTACCGAAGAGGAATGTGAACACATTACAACAGAAGAGGTGTTAGACGCACTTTTGTGTACGGCGTGTGGTGAAGAGTTAGATTATTATGTTCATCGCTGGGGTTTTTCAAAAAGTGTATGTGTTAAACCACAACAAAATATTGTCGGGAAGAGTAAACAAGATTTTATTCTAAGTAACCCAGAGTCTAATACCCCATTAAATTCGAAAGATACTGCTAATCTTATGAATGATTATTTTACCAATCTTACTAGTAATTACCCGGAAGTACGTGATGGGTGGTTTAATGTTGGAATTGGAGAGCAACTACCGCACATCACTGCAGACAGTGTAACTAAAAAGCTAAGTAAACTTAACCCAAATAAAGAAAGTGGTCTGTTCGACCTAAATGTGAAGTTAATGTTTCGCAAAGTATTTCGCCGAGCCGTTAAGTTACATTTTCAATGAATCATTTACTCGTAGACTATTCCCAGATATTTGGAAAATTTCGAAGGTATGTGGAATTCCAACGAGTAAGCCCTGTTCTACGGTGGACCTCTTAAGACCAATTTCATTAACGAGTACTCTATCGAAGGTACAAGAATCGTATGCCACCGAATGGATTTACGAAGATGTTCATGATAAGATCAGTAACAGTCAATTTGGCAGACTACCTAGAACATCGGCAATACATGCATTAATCTACCTGTTACATAAATGGCATATGGCAATGGATAGCCCAGGAAAGATTGCTCGTATTATGTTTCTTGATTTTAGGAAAGCCTTCGATCTAATCGATCATAACATGTTGCTAGATAACTTTATTCAAATTGGGGTTCGTCCGGCTGTAGTTGGTTGGCTTGCATCATACTTTTACAATAGATCGCAAGTAACGTCTTTTCAAGGAGAACAATCTGATTTTAAAAGAATCAAGGGTGGCGTTCCCAGGAGTAAGCTGGGTCCAATTGCTTTCATAATTAAAATAAATCAATTACCAATGTCTATCGTACCCAAAGACCAAAATCAAATAAGTAATGCTGTTGAAGATCAAGATACAGTTATGTTTATGGATGACACAACATTGCATGAAGTAATTAATATCGCTAATCATTTAGATGGTAACCCCATTGGTAATACTCAAATGAATGTAGATAAAGTGATACAGTTTGCAAAGGATGAAGGAATGGAATTGAACGGTAAAAAGTGTATGGAGATGATTATTGATTTTAGGAAAAATAGATCGACGATACCCCCAATTCATATTGGCGGTTGCAATGTATCTCGTACAAAATCATATAAATTATTGGGAATATGGTTAGACGATGATCTAAAATGGAAATCTAATACTGAATATGTCACAAAGAAAGCGGCAAAGCGTCTGTATTTATTAAAGATTTTGAAGAGTTATGGCGCCCCCACGGGTGATTTGTTATCATTCTACTGTACAGTAATTCGTCCCATTCTAGAATATGGTGCAGAGATTTGGAGCGGAGGTCTAACACAAGAACAGAAGAAGAGTATTGAACGAATTCAAAAACGATCACTTAGAATAATTTGCCCAAAGCAAGATTATGATCAAGCATTAATCGAGACCAAATTACAAACTTTGGAGGAACGTAGGGATGATTTGTGCGTATCCTTAATTAAGAAAATGCTAGAGCCAAATCATAAACTTCATAGCCTATTACCAATGAAACTAGAATATGTTAGACAAAAGAAAACAAGAGCTAATACTCAAAGGATATATAATTTCTCTTGTAAAACTGAACGTTTTAAACATAGTACATTGGTTTATTCTATAGACTTGTATAATTCTAAATTAGTTGATTAGAATGACCTTTTTTATTTAAATTTTTAATGCACGATGTAAATAGATAGAATGGGTATAGATTAGTAAGTTTTCATATATTTAATGGACGATGTAAATAGATAAAATAGATATACATTAGTAAGTTTTTTACATTTGTATTGTAAACACATTGTAAATTAGCGTAACTGCTACTAAATGTGTCAATAAACCATTACCATTACCATAACCCAGAAGATAAACTTATTAAATTTTTCAAAAAAATTGGTAAACCTTCCTGGGATGCGAGCATTGAGCGTGATTTTTTAACTATTAGTAAAAACATTGATGAAACCCTTCCTAATATACATATTTTAGTTTATCAATTGCATAAAAAGAATAACATTCCGATAAGCCCAGAATTTTTTAAGTTTCCAAAAAGTAAGACTTCATATAACAAGTGTAAGAAAATATTTCATTCACTAGGATGGGAATATTTTTTATCCTAATTAAAATTTATAATCCACATCGCATTATAAATTCAGAGTATTAATTTTGAAACCATAATTCCACCAACAAACATAGCACTAAGAATGTACAACTGATCTTTTGTTACTACGCTTGCTGCGGTTGCTGCGGTTGCTGCGGTTGCTGCGGTTGCTGCGGTTGCTGCGGTTGCTGCGCTTCTTGTGCTTGCTGCGGTTGCTGCGGTTGCTGCGGTTGCTGCGGTTGCTGCGGTTGCTGCGGTTGCTGCGGTTGCTGCGGTTGCTGCGGTTGCTGCGGTTGCTGCGGTTGCTGCGGTTGCTGCGGTTGCTGCGGTTGCTGCGGTTGCTGCGGTTGCTGCGGTTGCTGCGGTTGCTGCGGTTGCTGCGGTTGCTGCGGTTGCTGCGCTTCTTGTGCTTGCTGCGGTTGCTGCGGTTGCTGCGCTTGCTGCGGTTGCTGCGGTTGCTGCGGTTGCTGCGGTTGCTGCGGTTGCTGCGGTTGCTGCGGTTGCTGCGGTTGCTGCGGTTGCTGCGGTTGCTGCGGTTGCTGCGGTTGCTGCGGTTGCTGCGCTTCTTGTGCTTGCTGCGGTTGCTGCGGTTGCTGCGCTTGCTGCGGTTGCTGCGGTTGCTGCGGTTGCTGCGGTTGCTGCGGTTGCTGCGGTTGCTGCGGTTGCTGCGGTTGCTGCGGTTGCTGCGGTTGCTGCGCTTCTTGTGCTTGCTGCGCTTGTGTCTTTCATTACTACGCTCGTTACCTCCTCCTTTACGCTTGCTGCGCTTGTGTCTTTCATTACTGTGCTTGCTACGCTTGGACTTGAATAGTTAACATTTGCGTTATTACCAAATCTCATACCTTTTGTTGCCATTGTGAGCACATTGTTGTATCCAGCCACCATTTCCAAAAGGATAATCATATTTGATGGAATTAGAATGAGTCCAGGTGATATTGCCATGTTAAGTACAACATTGGTGTCTTTTATTGCTTTTCTCATGTTAGTGATGGTTACTGTTGTATCATCTTGCGCTACAAAATCCGTGAAAAGTTTGTGAAACACATCCTGGATTTGTAATGACTTTGCTCCACGACCAATGGTTGGCCAACGTGTTCGTGCTTGCGCACCTAATACACAATAAACATAACTTTTAAACTGTAATTCCTACTATTCCTCCTCCATTGTTGCGTGCGTAATTATAGTTTCTAATTCTTTTTTTGTTAGGTTGTCTACTATGCCAAAGACCTATTTGTGTTAGTCCTTGATAAAATTTGCTTTCCCATGTTTTTAGTGTAGGCATATGTTTCTTAATATTTTCTAATAATTCTTTTGATACATACTGCGTCATTTTACTCGGATCTCTAAGAAACCTTCGCATGTGATAATACAAATGATACCTCGCAATACTTGTTATTATCTTTGGTGTTTCTCCGCTCTCTCTCAAATGTTCAATACATATTCCACATTTGTATGTAATAATGTAGACAGCTAATAATGATGCGAAATAAGGATCATTTAAATAATCAAACTTACCTAATGTGATATCCATTTTGTATCAAGTGAAGCAAAATTAGAGACAAAACTGTTTTTAGAAACATAAATTTCAAATTTATTTATTTTGTATGGAAGTGGATCCATGTTTATCCCATATTTTTTCCACTCATGAAGATACCACGTCCACTTTTTATTATTTTTAAATGTGTCTGATGTGATGTCATAGCTAGTTGTCTCATCCACCTTGTAATAAGTATTTGTTTTGATGATGTCAGCGGTTTTTGTCAAGTCCACATCAAACATAAACTTTAAAAGATCAGGATGAGGATACTTTTTGATAAGTGCAGCCGTCATACCCAACTTTTGATTATCCATTGCTTTTTGATAATACTCTCCATAATAGTTCACAATCCCAGTTTACAGAAAAGACACCAAAAACATGACAAAGTCTGTGGACATATTATTAGAGGAATTCAAGAAAAGGTTTGGGAAATATCCAAAGGTTGCTCAGTTTGATGAAGGAAAGGAGTTTTACAACGTTGGTGTAAAGAACCTCTTAAAAAGTCATGACGTTAATTATTTCTCTACTAACTCTGATAGAAAAGCAGCGATAGTCGAAAGATTTAACCGAACTTTAAAGACAATGATGTGGAAGTACTTCTATAGCAAAGGAACTTACATTTGGGTCGACATCCTAGACAAACTTACAAACAACTATAATCACACCAAACATAGCAGCATACTAATGAGACCCGCTGAAGTAAATGAATCTAACAAAGATCAAGTATGGATCACGCTATATGGGTATGGATTAGGAGAACTTCCGTTACCTAAGTTTAGAATTGGCGACACTGTTCAAGTGAGTAGGTATACAAAATTATTTAGCAAGGGATACGAGTCTAACTTCACGGAAGAGATATTTAAGGTTGTAAAAGTTTTCAGAGGAGATCCTAACATGTATGAGATCGAAGGGACTGAAGCCGAACCAATTATTGGAAAATTTTATGAGGAGGAACTATCTGTTGTGAACAAAAAGGATGATGTATACAGAGTGGAAAAAATATTGAAAAGGAGAAAAGGTATGGTATTGGTAAAGTGGTTAGGGCACGACAGTAAACATAACTCTTGGATTCCAGAAAAAGATATTCAGGATATACAATAAATGGCTGAAGCTACTGATAATATAGAGTTAGATAATTTAGATCGTGATAAAACTGAAGCAGAACGCAAAGCAGCGGAAGAAGAGGACACTAGTTTTATTGACGATAATAATAGACAAGATGAGAGTATATTAATCATCGACACATCTAATCCAGACGCAGTTGGTGAATCTAAAACAAGAGGAGGTTCTATACCAAATCCAAGACGAGATGCTGGAGTGATGAAAAGGGCATACACACTAGACAAAAAAGATTTTCTTAAAAAAGAACTTGGATTAAATCTCAATAAAGGAGATGGACCATCTTCCACAACAATCTTTGATAAAATAGAGCTAACGGTAACCAAAGACCTCAGACGTATTAATGGTTTTAAATTTCGTGGTGTTAAGATTATTATTTTTAAAAATGGGAAGATGGAGTACTCAACAGATAAAAGTAAGGAAAAATACGTTAATGAGTTCAAGGAATTAATTAGAAAAGCTAAGATTGAACATTCAAAAACTCCTGCAGCTTTAGTGGAAGAACAGCTTGAGGCACAAAATTTAGATACTCCACGGGAACTTGTGGATAATATTTTGGAAAATGTAAATGAAAGGTTAGAGGATGAATTATCTGAGCAAGGTGAAGCTATTAGAGGTGATGTAACAATAACAGAGAATGAGTTAAGAGAATTAAGAGGAATCTTGAACGTAAAAGGAAATTCCGGTGAGGAGAAGATTAACTTCCTTAAGATAGAAAGTAATCATTGGAAAGAATTAAGTGAAACTGAACGAGTTGCAGGCCGAGAGAGTAAGTCAAAACTTTACAAAGCAATGGCAGATATGGCTGATCTAAAAGCTGATGAGATAAGGTTAAGATTAAACATACGACCTACAGGTTCGCTAACTACATCTATCGTGGATGAAGAGGTGGAAGTAAATGATCTTACAAGGTTTGAAAGATTTAAGAAGTGGGCAAAAGAAAATATTACAAGTATATCAGTTGTTGCAATCTCAGTAGCTGGCATAATCATTACAGTTGTAATGGGGGCTAGAAATGCAATAAAAAAGGAGCAAGAGCAACAAGCAAATTCGCAAAAGCACTAGCAAACAATGCTAAATTAGCAGCTGTGTTAAACGTAATTTCAAAATTTTTAACGTGGGGAGCGAAGGGTGTTGCATTCTTAGCTAAAAATCTTTGGATTCTAGCTATAGCATTAGCTTATTTTTTGTACAACGAATACAAAAGTAAAACAAATATATATATAATAAATGGAAAGAAGGATTAATGAATTAAACCTGGTTTCAAAAGAGCGATAAAAACTGACGTTAAGGGAAGTAGAACATGTAACATTATAACATTCAGCTCTACCGAAGCTAATCCGGGTGAGGAAATTTACGTAAATATTCCAAAACTGGGACCAAACACTTGCATCGTTCCAGGTACATTCTGTCTATCATTTAAGTTTGAAAGTAAAAACACAAAATCTTGGTTTCTAAACAATCTTGGTAAACTCTTGTGTGAAAGACTCACTATAAAAATGGGTAGTGAGGTGGCATATGATAACACCGGTGAAAGTCTTATTGAGATTTACAAAGATCTTTGGAAGTCTCAAGCAAAAAGAGATAACATGTTAGAATTGAGAATAGCAAATGAAAACACAAGAAAGTTAATGTCAAAGGATGACAGTGGTACTAAAACTGCAAAGACGGATGGTGACTATGACACGATGATGGCAAAGGTATACGATGAGTTAAAAATTAAACTGGGAAAGATATTAAATGATCATGGACCTTACGCACCGTATAATATTAAGAGTGATTTGGAGTATATTCTAACTCTCTCAAAGGTTGATAAAGTTATGGTTGCACAATCTGGTCAAAGTGTTGAGGGATACAAACTAAAAAACATTCATTTAGAGAATGAGACAATAGAGAACGAAGAACTGGCTAAGGAGGTTAATGAGGGATATGGGGTTGGTCGATCCTTGTCCTATGAGCATGTAACCTTATTGAAGACAACCGTATGGGGCAAAGACACTACAAGGATTGGTGCGCGGACGTTTGGCCGACAGGCATTTGGCCGACAAGACATTTAGCCGACAGGACATTTGGCCGACAAGACATTAGGCCGACAGGACAATTCACCGACATTTCAATTATTTGAAACAACGTCTTGAAATAACATATGCTGTCGGCGTTTAAGTCCAAATCACTCACAATCGCTTTGAGTCTTAAATTCAGCGTTTGGTAAATTTTCTTCGATGGGCCGACGGAGAATCCAGCAGAGATTTGCTCCAATAAAAGTTCGTTATTGGCTTGCTCCTTCCTGATCTTGGCCACAAGTCTCCGGATAGTGGGGTGGGTGACGCCAACGCGTTGATCGAAGGCATGATGCCAACCTTCTATGGAGTTATTCGTACGCGGTAAGTCATGCTCAACACGGTCGTTTACATTCCATAGATCGATATCGGAAATAGATCGGCGTCGACGTCCTCTCTGGACTATTCCGATCCAGGTCGTCTCAAAATACACTAGAAAATCCCCGAGGAGCTCATCGGTCTTAGGATCCAATGAAGTTACCAACTCTTCAAACGCATCGATAACTCTATCAGGAGGGACAAAGGCCAGAACCTGGAATTTCTTTATCCAAAATGCGTTGTCGGCATGTTCCCTGTACCATTGATGCAAACCAAGATTCTGTATCTTTCTGTTAGCCTGCCCGCACATTCTTTCTTTTTTTTCGCACCTCCAGTAGGCTAAAGAATTTCGCTTTCTATCAAGGATGTATGCATAACCTTCATACAGAAGTCTCTGGCCGCCTCGTCTGGTCTTAACGAACTCCATAGTTTGTGAACAAATCAGGCAATGAAACCGTGATCCCCTGCCTCCTATATATAGGGAAATCACAATAACAAAATAACAATACCTACGAGTCATCCTTTTGACCAACAAATGAGTGATCCTTTTGTTTTCACAGTGCTTTGACACAATGAAACCGTGAAACAATACCTGCACGAGTCATTAATTTGACTAATAGTCTGATTAATTTGTATGAGTCATCCAATGAGTCATCATTACCCGTGAGCATTATTTTAGAAAATAAACTTGAAATAAAAAATCTTGTCGGTGAATTGTCCTGTCGGCCTAATGTCTTGTCGGCCAAATGTCCTGTCGGCTAAATGTCTTGTCGGCAAAATGTCCTGTCGGCTAAATGTCTGTCGGTGAAAGGTCATGTCGGTCAAACATCTGTCGGTCTAGTGTCTGTCGGCCAAATGTCTGTCGGCCAAACGTCCGGTCACGACAAGGATTAATGAGAGTATAAACCTTCCCAGAAAAAGTATGAAAGCTGTGGTCTTACTTTTCAGAAATAAGACAGTCACTGATAGTGAGGAATATGTCTTCCCAAACATTGAGAAAGTGAAAATCACAGTGGAGGGAAATCCAAACGCTGTATACAGTCAGGGTTTAACACCTGCAAAATACTATGATGAAGCAAAAAAGGTTATTTGGTTTGAAAACTAATATCCACAACGACAATATGTCTGCCAGAGAGTTCTACAGAAGTAAGTTTGCACTCGTTATTGATCTTAGAACCGTTGATGATGATACCGTTGTAGGAAGTGGGAAAAAGTTTGTTGGAGCTCAATCAGTAGAGATGGAAAAGTTGTCAACACAATATGATGTTATGTGTAACATCTTTGTGTTATTTGATGGACTAATTAATATTTTGACAAAAGTACAGTCTTCAGGGTATTAGTTACTAAATTATTTAGAGCAAAAAATGAAAAAAATGTATTTTCTTTCATTTTTATTAAAATAAATGGAGCCTTTGGAAACACCATTTAACATGATCATTCTTGGAATGACGGGATGTGGAAAAACATATTACTTACTTAAAATGTTGGAGAATGATTACAAAAACCATTTTGATTATATATTCCTAATATGTCCTACATACGAATGGAACAAAACATATCAGGAATGGAAATATAATAAGGACAAAGATTAAAGATCCATTCCTTGTAAACAGGATGATGTGGATTCCTGCCTAAAACATGTTGTTCGGTTTGCAGAAGGAACAAATAGTCTTATCATCTTGGATGATTGTGCAAGCAGTCAAGCTGTTAAAAGTAGAACCAGCGAACTTGTAAACCTTGCATTCTCAGCGAGACATTTCGGATTAAGTACAATAGTAATTACACAACAACTAACATCTATTGCGAAACCTTATAGAGAAAATATATCTAAACTTGTAACCTTTTACAATCCAAGCGTAAAAGATACAAATGTAATATTAGACGACTACTTAGCAATTGTTAAAAAAGAAGAAATCATGAGCACACTAAAAAACAATGATTACGCAGGTTAGAAATATTATTACGCAGACCTTATTGTCATGAACTTATTATTCCGCATATTAAATAAAGAATGGAGTTTAATATGTCTGAAGAAACTGAGACAATGGAAGTTGACGTGGATAGTCGAAGGGATGAGTTACTAAAACTAGCTGATGCTGGTGAAATTAACTACACCGGAAAATATATCAAGAAGGCATCCGAAAAGACGTTAGAAAGTATATACAAAGATTATGAAAGACAGCAACTGGAACACACAAACAACCAATTAACCGATATCCTTATTAATAAGTTTTCCGAACTTATGGGAGCATTGAAGGCTGTCAAAAATAGTGAGGAAATGGAAAAATAACTTGCGGATAACAAGTTACTTAGGAAGGACCTCAAAAATGTTCTTGGATATATAACACCCACATCCACATACATCCCACTTATTGGAGTATTAAGTGGAGGAATCACTGTTGGAAAATACGTACTTAGTACTAAGGTCGCAGAACCTGAATAACATTCTTAATTAATTTTTTATTATTAAGAATGTTTCTCTCTTTGTGTTAATGATAATGTCATCTCTTTTATTTCACCAACTAAAATTTTTAATATTATGTTTTTTATGCTTGCACCAAAAGTCTTTGGTTATACCTTTTCTTATCGCCCAGCAACGTTTGTCATTTGCGGTCGGTTTTGGTTTATAATCACATTTTTTTTCCGGAATATCCTTCGAAACTATTTTCACGAACCATATCTCTTTTATTATATGTATTATTTCTTTAAAACTCCACAACAATATCTAGGTTTGACCAGAGACGTAGCCAGGTTTTCCCATCAAGGGGGGCCGAATACATTTTTGGGGGGGCCAACTAAAAAACGTAAATTATAACCAGCATGCCCATTTTGTATGTGTCGACGGGGGGGATTAAAAAAATTTTCCCGGACAACTTACGTGCTCATATGTTCCGACTTGTATTGTGTCCCGACTTTTTTTGTGCCGATTCGTATTTTTTGTACCGACTCAAATCTCGCTTCTGTCCACTAAATCTCCAAATACAATTCCTGGCTGAAATACGCCCAAATTCTCAAAACATCATGTAGTAAAAGTAAAATATTATATTTGCATGACGTATAGCGTGAAAAAATAATAAAAATATTTTGCTAGTCACAATTTTATCAAGGGGGGCCGAGAATTTCGCCAGAGGGGGCCCGGCCCCCGGGCCCCCCCTCTAGCTACGTCTCTGGGTTTGACTCATTACCATAGGACTCGTTGCTAAGTTGTTTAATGTAAAACATGGCTATTTGCATGATCATATCCTGGAATAAAGTCACTTATAGTAAAAGTTTCGTCTAAAATGTATATGTTTGTCGTTCCAATTTTTTTGGTTGTCATGTCAATGTCAATTAAATCAACCTCATCGGTATTACCGCTGTTTCTAGTGGCAAAGAACGTATATCTGAGTTGGAGTGATGATATTGTGTTATCAGTGTCAAATGTGTGCGATAAGAGGGTTAACTTAGTATTGGCCAAGCGAAACCGGGTATCCATTTCTTAGGGTACTAGGTGTCCTGTATGATTTCGATATACTTTCATATGTAAAGTTGTATTGTAACAAGCGCGTTTGACTTGTTTTAAGCTTATCATTATAGCCATAGAATAGACTCATCTTTTATTTCTAAAAAAAATTTTATATCACCTTTGGGTATAATGGTGCGGTCGCTAATGCAGCTTGAGCTGGGCGGTAGTTGTGATGCTATTGTATTCATAACCTCTCTAGCCGTCTTTCTACTGGTCACCTCTCCGTCTATCCATCTCAGATCCTCCTTCCCCGCCTTTCTCTCCACCTTTCCCCTTCTTATACTCCTAACACCGTTTATCACTCCACCGTTTCCTCCGATAAGTGCTGCCGCACCACCCAGCGCGGCTAACACTATCGGTGACGGGAATATAATAGCAATGGCTACACCTCCCATGATAGGATCGTCTTGCCGAATATCTTAAGCTTCCGTTTATTTTGCTGCCTCTTCGCTGCTAACAGCGACTCTATAACACCATTCCTTAGTTTGATAAGTTCGCTCTCCGTAAGCGTACTACTTGAGTTATCCATTTATTATATGTGTAAAATATAATAAAGTATGGCAAATGCTGCTTGGACTGGGTATCGGTGTAGTCATGATACACAACTATATACGTCATTGTGAAACCTATCATAAAAATGAGTTAAATAAAATCCAAGACGAGAAAAGGGAACCACAAGAGAAGACATCCGACCTCGGAATGCTGTTCTCAACCATTACGGGTACACTTCTCATTAAAAGTGGAGGAAATGGGGAATGGAGTTTACAACATCCTAACCTTCAAATATCTAACATAGAGGCAATTAAGATAATCCCAATAAGTAAGGACTTACGCAAAGTTGGGTTTCAGATTCTGGCAAAGAATGGCGAACAAACGGTTGACTTAGGACCCGTAACGTATGTAAGTGATGGTGAGGATATAGTTAACCTCAAAATCTATAAACCAGTATTGGTTAATGAAAGTTCAAAGCTCACACTAAAAACCACCGGTAAAGTTAAAGGTACACACCATCTCTCTATAATAGTATACTATACTCAAGCAGAATTAAACATGATGGGTAAACTTTGAATCTGAAGGACGAGTGTGGTGGGAAGCAGATAGCGGAGTTTGTAGGGTTAAGAAGTAAGTTATACGCGTACAGAATGGACCGTAGTGCAAAGGAGGAGAAGAAGTGTAAGGGAGTTAAGAAGGGGGTGGTTGAAAAAGAGATCACGTTCGAAGATTATAAAAAATGTCTGTTCACAAAGAAAGCCGTGTTAAGAGGGATGAATACATTTAGAAGCCGGATGCACGGAGAGAGTTAACAAGATCGCACAAAGCGCAAACGACGATAAAAGAATCATACTGCCTGATGGGATAAATACAGTGGCCTTAGGTCACCACGTAAATAAGCGGAGCGAATAAAATATTTCTTAGACACTAGGCTAAGAAATCTTAAATCTCAAAATGCGCCAGATATTGTTGTTGGCGAGAGTTGGCGACGCATTTGGAAAAAATGCGCCAGAACCGGCCCTTGCCTACTACTATAGACCTGAGACGATTTTTAAATGTACACCTCTTGTAACTGCACACGTGAAAAGATATAATTATGTAAGTCTTTTCCTCGCCGAACTGGGTTCTTCACGTATAAGGGTCCCGTAAAGTCTACTCCTGTTACTGCGAAGAGTGTTCTTTCTTGGACTCTTATCTTTGGCAAAGGTGCAGGATCTGATGCCTTGAATGGTGTACCCGAAACGTTCCGACATGTGATACATCGTCGAAGCAACTTTTTAGGTATTGACGAATGGCGGTTTCTAATAGCTTTGTCGAAGTGCAGTCACTGTAGCATTGATACCAGAATGTAGTAGTGCTTGTGATGGGCTTTGTAGACAATCAATTCGATGAGTGCACAGTTTTGTGGGAGTAAGTAGGGAAATCTGGCCAATTCACTAAGTGAGGCATTATTTATCCTCCCGCCGCAAGAAAGAATTCACGAGAATCTAGAAACTGGCGACGTTGTCGTACTAAAAGCAGGCGAGTAGAGGATGATGATGTGAAGTTTGCGATTTCGTTGTGTAGGGTTTGACAATTTTGGATCCAACTTTTCTGTTGTGGAAATTGGTCTTACAACCCTTAGTTTGCCTTCATGTGTGTTCCGTAGCAACCGATAGATGATTGTATCAACAACGAGGTGAATTCCCGTCTTTGCACTGTTCGAAATGGCTTCGCTAAGATTTGTTGTGGATGGTTCTGTCGCACTTTTTTCGAAGCGGAATAGGTTTATGGTGTATGAGGGATTCCGGAGCGGCCATTCTGATTCATGCAGTAACCATGTATGTTGGCCCAGTTTTCCAAGGAGCTGAGAAGATGATTGTAATTGGGATGGCGTGATTCCTCGAGCGAGCAAATCGGCTGTACTTTGGTCTGTTGGGCAATGGCTCCAAATTGATGCAGGAACAGATTCTTCATTTCATTAATGCTGTGGGTGATGAACTGCTTTAGTGTAATGCTTGTTGCTGGGGATCCAATGTATAACTATTTCACTCTCAGACCAAAGCTTAACTTTCAGGTTAGGATATCTCGAACTAAGAGTGCGGGATAAAAAATCAGTTAATCGTGTCCCAATTACAGCACCAAATAGTTCCAACTGAGGAAGGGTTAGTTTCTTTAAAGGTGCAATCCGAGACTTTGCCATGATAAGCAACAACTGGTTCCCGGTATTGGTAAGATAGACCACAGCTCCATATGCCTTGGGGCTAGTATCAGAAAACACATGGATATACGTTGTGGAGACGTTATGTTTCGGACAGTTTTACTGTCCATCTTCAGGCTAACTTAGGATGTTATTACAATGTTTACAAAAAACCTTTGAAAATCCTGAAATTAATTTTCAGGATTGAAACTTAACTTTGTTTTCAGTTCAGAAGGAAGTAGTTCATTCCATTCCAGTTCGATCTACCACAAATCTTGAATCAGTAGTTTGGCTTTGACAGCTACGGGAGACAGAAGTCCCTGAGGGTCGTAGATCTTGGAAGAGATTTGTAATACATGGCGCTTAGTGATCTTTTTCTGGTGGGAAACTTAGAGTAATTGTTGATGGATTCCATTTTAAACCAAGGATGTTGACAACGGTTTTAGGATCAGCTGTTCCATCTTTCACAGCAACTTCTTGAATGATGGACTATTTGATGCCCAAGAGTGTAGGTTGAAATGTGCTGCATGCATCGTAAAAGATCGGACCTCATTGTAATATGAACTTTCCGTTTCTTGGTCACAGCCAGAGATTATGTTGTCAACACTTTATACATATTTTTTTATATCTTGAGCTACAAGTGGATTGTAGTTTTCTAGGTGACAACGGAGCATAGCGTTCAACATGAAGGGGGAATTAGTTGATCTAAAAAGGACGGTCTTGAAGCGGCAGATATCCAATTTGCTGTCTGGATTCGTAGCGTCTGAGAGCCAAATAAATTTGGTAAAATCTCGATCGCTTTCATCGAGCCCAACGTGGAGGAACGCCTTCTTAACGTCCGCCGATAGGCCATAGATGTACAAGGATGGCACACATATCATTCAGAAACGGTGGTCCAGTTAGAAGACAGTCGTTCAGACTAGGAGAATTTGGTGACGAGTGAAAGCTACTGTCGAAAACAATAGCTGTTGATGCATCACCCACAAGTTGGGCTATGAGGTAACTAAAGTTGTGTGCGTCCCAGAGGGTTGAACGGGAGTGGACCGCAGCTTCGAACGAGTCCCAGAATGTAAACCATTGTAACGGGTTCCCAGAAAATGTTTTAATTTTGGCAGCCGGCTATTTTGGTTGAAAGATCTGGAGTGGTGCGGTGTAGTAGCTGACAATGTTGGTGGAAATACTGGAGTACCAGCTGCGTTTTAAACTAAAGCCGCCCAGCCCCATTGCTCCGCGGTCCCTGTGCATGTGTTCTTATAAATCGTTTTTCTTGTAAAAAGGCTAGGCGTGCAATATAACACATCGTAAGTTGCTGCTTGTGTAATATTACGCGCCTTCCCCTAAAAATGTACAAGTGTTGTCAAGTGTGTCACAGCCTTTAAGTGTGTAATTGAGCGCACGAATGTGGGTTGAAAATCTATTCTAATCGCTTATATATAAGATCATTAATTTCCAAGAGACTGGCAAGTCGAATTAAAGCATCATGTACCTTTTCACAACGTATTCTAAGGATCATATAGAAATATTTTATAGCGATAGAAATATTTTAATCGCAAGGGGCGAGGTGGCGTTACTCCGTTAGCCGTAAAAGATTTTATCACACGATAAAATTGAAAGCCGGTTGACGAGCAAGTTTTCTATGACAAGTTTCATATGGCAAGTTCTATTTGCTAACTGCACGTGTGTGCGTAGGAACTATTTTTCTATGACAAATTTTTGGTTTTCTGGCCGCCATGTCAATTACAACAAAAATACTAGACCGCGTCCCAACCACATCCCAATTTTTTTGTCAAATTTTGAGCCATTCAGAGCTTTGTTGAGCCATTCAGACGAGCGTGCAAAGTTTGTACTCTGCCAAGTTTTTCTATGCACGACAAGTCAACACCTGTTCAAAAGGTAGCATGGCAAAAAACTTGCTCGTCTGTGACCGGTTTATATCAATTCGAATAACTAAGGAGAGGCTCTGCCGATATCAATCAATTGCAATCGTACTACTACATTTCGAAACAATATGATCATGGAAAATTTATTACCATCATTGACCTTGCATGCAGGCGATACACTCCCCTCCCTTCCCCCTAGCTCGCGTTTGTGATAGTTTTAACCTTTGACCATTAGAGTAAATGTTACGTCATAAGGTAAGCGCGCGACAACAATTGGGGTAATAGTTTTCAGTGAATAATCTACACGGCGTTCCGTGTTATTATTATTATTATTAATTTATTATTAAAGGTTTATTAAAAAACACATTTTGGCACCCGAAGGTGAATTGCGATATGTTTACAAAAACATAATAAGGATAAATATCGATAAAATAAATATAGATATATCATATATGTACAGTTGTTAAAATACTACAAATTATTTATTATTAAAATTAGCAGTCATTGCTGGAATAAAACTAGTTTTATAACGTTCAGTTCTACATTTAGTTAAAGTAAAGTTAGAATTGTTTCGTAAGTCCAGTTCATGTGATTCTTCACGGAGTGGGGGTAAGAGGTGGTTGAGGTGAGCTTCGGGTTTTAAGATCTTTTTGAAAGTTTTAGCACATAACTCTTGACGTCTGTCGTCAAGACGCTTGCATTGAGCGGTTTTGACAGCATCTTCGTAATCTGTCGTCGGATAAATAATACGAAAAGCTCTTTTTTGGACTTTTTCAATTTTATCCCCCAAACACTTAGGTAACATGGTGTGCCAGACAGGACAGGCATATTCTAAGATAGAGCGTACCATAGAAAAATAGACTAATAGGAGGTCGTTGGGTGGAAGACCACAGCGCTGTAGAACACGGATAATGTATAAGCGTTTTGAGGCTTTTTTAACTAACGCTTCAGTGTTATCTTGCCATTTCAATTTATTGTTCATAGTTAAGCCCAAAATTTTGAATAAAGGAACTAAGTCTAGAGGCAAACCATCAATGAGGAGCCGGGGGATGTCGTTCTCGGTACGGGCGAAACTCACTATCATTTCTTTGCATTTCTTGCCGTTTAATTTCATGTTGTTATTAACAGTCCATCTTTCAATTGTGTTAAGATCAGACTGTAGGGCTGAGACTTCATTTTTCTTTAAGGACTCCGATATTGTTACATCGTCCACATATTTCCAATGGCCAGTGCTAGAGGATGCCAGTTCCAGATCGTTGATCATGATTATGAATAAAATAGGGCCCAACTTAGTCCCTTGAGGGACACCAGCGTTAATGATGCCCCAATCAGATTGGAAATTGTCGATCTTTACCGATTGACGGCGATTTGAGAGGAAGCTGCATATCCATGGAATAAGCGACAATCTGACACCAAGGGCCAGCAACTTTGGGACCAGGATATTATGGTCGATGCGATCGAAGGCTTTACTAAAGTCGAGGAAAACGATCCGCAGGTAGCTCGATTTATCATCCAATGTTCTTAGCCAATTGTTGATCATGTCGATCAAGCAAAACGTTGTAGAGGTTCCTTTGAGGCAACCAAATTGTTGCGGGTTGATTTTATGTTTCACGTCATCCACCATCCAATTGACCACAAAGTCCTCAAGAATTTTGGACAAACAGGCTGTAAGGGAGATTGGGCGCAACTCCTCCTCACAGGATACGGATGGCGCTTTGGGAATTGGTGTAATTAACGCATCTTTCCATATGTTAGGGAATTCACCGGTGTACAGAGATGTATTAAAGATGTGACATACAGGTTCGGCCAATTCGTACGCGAAATCCTTAATAATCCGGTTAGGAATATTGTCAGGGCCGCTGGACTTGAAAACTTTTGTATTAAGCATCTTAGTACAAACTTCGTCGGGGAAAATTTTTGGTACAGGCCTAGGTGCAGGGAGATAGGCAGGTAACAGGAGAGGATTCAGTGGTGGTAGGTCATTACTCACGCTTAAGAAATAGGTGTTAAGTGATTGGGCAAGGTCTTTACCAGATAGGGTGGTACCATTCTTAACGATCTTGATGTTATTGGTTGCAGATCTTTTTTTCCCGGACATCTGGTTGACACAGTCCCACCATTTTCTGGAGTCACTGAATTTTAGGTGTTGCACCTTGTTCGTATAATATGCACGCTTTTTCACTCCTATGTCGTTTCGGACTTTGAGTCTGTAGTGACGCCAGAGGTCAAGGTTGCCAGAATGAAAGGCTTTTTGCCTTTGGTAAATCAGTTTTTTTAAAGCAGGCGTCATCCATGGTTTGTCAGAGTTATGAATTCTAATAACCTTAGACGGGAATAACCTATCAACAGCAGAATTTAACTCGTTGGTAAAGGAGGACGCTAGAGCGGTCGCAGAGTTTTTGCTTTCGGCATCAGAGAACCACTCACGTGAGCAGCACCATCTTCCAAAAGCTGCACGTGCCGACATGGGGAAGGAACGTATGGTTTTCTTAATTGTTTTATTAACTGTTCTTAAAACGTTAGTTTTCATGGACCATTTAACAATGTTGTGGTCTGATGAGCCGAGCGGTGCTATAATCACAGGCTTAGAATACAAGGCTTCTAGGTTAGTAACAATTAGATCCAGGATGTTACCTTCACGCGTTGGGGTGTCAACTATTTGCGTAAGATTGTGATGGCACAGGAGATCACTGATATCTAAATTGTTGAAATCACCGAGTAAGACAACGCCGCAGTCGGGGTGGGTACATCTAACTCGGTCAATTTGATCAATGAGATAGGCCGTTAATTCCTTTTGCTCATTGACTGGTGTATCAGGCGGGTTATAAAGGACACAGCAGATTAATCCAGTTAGGTGTCTTGGGAGGCGGTGGGGTCGTAGCCATAACCATAAGCATTCATAAGAGGGTTTTCAAGGTCCATTCTTCTTTTAGCTGGGATATTTGTCGAGATGAAAGCGCAGACACCCCCACCACGGCTGTAAGATCTATCATTGCGAAAAATGTTGTAATTATTTATGTAAATTAGTTGCTCAGGAACAGTATCGTTGAGCCACGTTTCAGTGACAGCAATAAACTCTATAGAATGTATTGATAGTAAGAGGGATAGCTCGTCTATTTTGGGTAACAGTGAGCGAGCATTTATAAGAAGAAAACTCGGTAATCTTGATATGTTGTTTCGGATCGTAGCCTGGTCATGTATTGAAGTACTGATTAATTTCAGTTGTCTATGATTATTAATGTGTTTAACGACGGTTTTTGCACGGTTGTTGGTAATTCTCACAGGGATCTTGTGGGTATTAGCGCTGACGACAGGGATTACACCAGAGTTTCTGCACACCGTGTCCTGCAATAGGGGGGAACTTGGAAGGTGTAGGGAGGGCATAAAGGGGTTACCATTAGCGGTTTCGGGGGAAATTGAAAAAACCCCGGTCCATTGGGGTGCCATTGAACGCTTTGATTGTAACCGGGCCTGTGTTTCCTTTGTTGAGGGACCATAGGCTGTCGATTGTCGTAAAAAAACGGGGGAGTAGGATAGTTTTTGATAGGCCTTATTGGTTGTATGCTACTAGGAAAAGAGGCGCTATGAGAGAAATCGCACCTAGTGCCCTTAAGGCAGAAGCGTCGCTTTTGTAGGAAAGGACAGGGCACCAAATGTTTCTGATCTTCATACGGATGTTTGAAATCACATCGGTTTCCTTTTGCGCACCACCCTCGGCGCCTAAGGAATGGGCAGGGGGTGTTGTGTTTTGCATTAGGGTGTCGATTATTGTCCAAGTTATTCTCGTTGTCAAGTTGTGGATTGTATATTATGTTAATCCCTTCTTTCGGTTCGGTTGTTGGGTCTATTATCACGCGCTGATTGTCATGAGAATCCGGAAATTGTGTACTATTGAGCAATGAGCGGTTTTCATTAGTTGAAATTTCATTAAAACTTGGATTGATAGTACTCAGATTAGTGGGTTGGTCTTTAACCTGGGATTCGCATTGGTCATTAACTACATTAGACATTATGTTAATCCGTTCTTTCGGTTTGGTTGTTAGGTCTATTGACACGCGCTGATTGACAAGAGAATCCGGAAATCGTGTACTATTAAGCAATGAGGGGTTTCCTTGGTTGAAGTTTCAATGAACCTCGAATTGTTGGCATTCAAATTAGTCAGTTGGTCTTTGACGTGGGACCCACATTGGTCATTAACCTGGGTTGTACTGGCAGACTCATTAGCACGTTCATTGTTCACATGGTCATGGCAGATTACTTTATAAGTTAAGTTTTCAAAAGAGGATAATTTAGATTTTAAAATTAAATTATCTTCTGAGAGCTTCAGAATTGCGTCATCCTGATGTCGGATGATACCTTCTAGATCTTTGACTTTAAATTTAAGCGAGCAAATGTCTGACTTATTCTCCTTTATGGTATTGAGTAGCCGGGTTTCCAAAATTACCATTTCGAGTTTTATACCCTCTATAACTACAGAGCAAGTACTGTTATGACTAGATACCTCGTTTTCAATGACCCCAGTGGTATCAGAATTTGTAGGCGAGGCAACATCAGGATGCGTAGGCGAAGCAACATGACTCTCATGTCCGTCGCTGTAGTCGTCATGGTCAGAGGCTTCGGGGGTTTTTGCCAGCTGCTCTGAAATTGAAGCTAGGGAGATTAACTTTAGCTTTAGCTCGTCTTTCAGCTTCCCAGCCAATGTTATTGACTGTGTGTCAGGATACCATCTGATATCAATCTCCTTAGATTTATATTGCTTCGCATCTCCGCCGGGAGAGCTCCATACTCCATCGGATAAATTCAGTACTTCTTTGACGAATTGTTGTAGAGTTTGAAAAGATTTCGTCCATATCACCTTGTCTTTATCATTAAGAGATACACCGTGTAAGAGACTAAGATTTTTATCTTGATTGAGACTCATATTTAACAGCTTTAACGGAGCAACTTTTTGCACGTCCACTCACTATGATTGTGGCACTCACTTATAACTTCACAACAGTTATAAGTTACAGGCAGATCGCTAATATAGATGTTGAATAGCAGAGGACCCAAAATTGATCCTTAGGGAACGCCATGATTAGTATGTCTATACTATCAAAGAGAGTAGAGCCACTACGTACAAATTGTAATTGCCTTCCGGTCAAGTAATTCTTGAATCAACTGACCACTAAAGCTAATTAAGCTACCAATCTTTTCCAGTTTTTCCTGAACAATGTTATGGATCATATTGTCGAGCCTCCCACTTAATCCACTGGTACAAGAACTGTGATTTACTTGCCTTCCATTGCATTAAGAATGAAATCACTTACAAGTTTCTTCAGAGTCGCTGTGGAATGATTGATTCTATTTATGTTCTTGTGTCTAGTAAAGAGTCGAAATACTATTTAGGAACGAGAAGATTAGTACTTTGTGTAATTTCAAACAGGAGTGTTCGTAATATAGAGATAAATTTCAATTGTAGTTGCTCTACGGGGACAACATTTAAGGCCGTTTCCACTTCAAACGTATCGTAACATACCGTAGCATTTTCTTTCGTATCGAAGTCATTAGTTCTACACGAATGCTACGTTTCGCTACGATACGGGTGAAGTGGAGAATAGCCTTTAGTGTCCATTGTCGTATTTAAAGGTTAGTGTCCGTACATTGGGAGCCAGAGAAGTTATTTAACCCAACGAGTGCGTGATAAGTTGCAATTACCGACATGAAATACAGAGTCTTTACGAATAAAAACATTCGGGGAATGTGAAACTGAATTAACTGCATCTTGTGAGACGGTGAACTTAGCGGTTGGTGACAATTTGGGTAGAATTAGAACCCAGATAGAAGCATTTGTTGTGCCTGTGATTTGTGCACCATTGGGAAATCAAGAAATTGACCGAGCGAAAATTGAATTTAAACATTTAAGTGACCTAAACTTGGCTGATAGTAACGAAGGGGACGGTGTAGCAGAGATCGATTTATTAATTAATAAATTATCAGATGGGCAAATTTTTCACTGGCAAGATAATACGGGGAGAGAATGCCTATGGTCCCATTGCAAGTGAAACATTCTTGGGGTGGGTTTTGTCGGGCCCAGTACCATCGGCAAAGAAAACTACCCTATCTTCAGTGAACTTTGTTTCAACTCACGTTCTGAGAGTAGCAGCGGAATTGTCAAGTGAACAGAATGCAAATCCATCTGAGAAATTACTACATCGCTTGTGGGATTTAGAGTCAATTGGTATAACAGACAGAGAGACGGTGCACGAGTCATTTGAAAGAAATGTATCTTTTGAGAATAGCAGATATCATGTTAAATTACCTCTTAATGAAGTTCAATATGTTGAAATATATCGTAAAGTACTTTGGACAACTGGCAAAGAAAATATTTTTTTGTGGTACAAGGTTTGATACCTTGAAACAAACTTTGAAAAATTTCACTAGCACTCTTTACGCACTGAAGGAAATCTTGCGAATGAGCAGCACATCCATAAACTGTACCCAAATGCCTTTAGTACAAAGAGGGCCCTTGTATGCATGATGGTGACAGCTATCTTTGGGAGAACTCTTTGATTGGTTAGACCCAAGTTTGCATCAGTTGTTCACATGCCAAGTTTCCAAAGTTCAAGTTCTTATCGTATTTTATATTTATTAACAGGACACGAGAATAAACGCCTTGTTCTAACAAGGTACTTGAGTTTTCCCTGAGCTATAATTGTTGGCGCATGCACTAATTGTGCTGACAGACTGGCAAGGCCTTAGGGCAAATGTAATCTTCTTGAACATATTACTTCATTAATCGCAATTTTTAGCTTTGCATAAATTGAATATTTAAAGAAAAGCATGACACTTTACCAGACAATTATGATTTAAGTCTAGCACGATTGGATTCACAAGTGAAACGTTTGAGGCGTGAGCCAAAACTACTTGAGGAATATGATACAATATTTAAAGAGCAATTAAGTCAAGGAATTGTTGAGAAAGTTGAAAATCCAAGTCACGACTCGGTACCAGGTACAACACACTATCTTCCACATCAAGCGGTGGTAAGGATGGAAGCAACCACCACGAAAGTGCGAGTAGTTTATGATGCAAGTGCAAAAGTTAAACGAAAGAGCCCCTCCTTAAATGATTGTGTATACACTGGACCGTCACTATCTACTGATATTTTGAAGGTTCTTTTATGTTTTCGAGGACGAAGAATTGGAATGGTTGCAGACATTGAGAAGGCTTTTCTCAATATTGCCATAGATGAGGAGCATAGGGATATGATGCGGTTCTTGTGGATTGACGATATTCATAAGGACAATCCATATGTGGAAGTTTTGTTGAGTTAATTTTGGCATGAAATGTTCTCCATTTTTGTTAAATGCAACATTACGCCACCACATTACGAGTTACTATTGCGATGATCCTGAATTTGCAGAAAGGATTCTTTCGGAACTTTATGTTGATGATTGGTCAGGAGGAGAGGAGTCTGAGGATGGTGCTTACACCTTGTATCAAAATGAAATATTGTTTTGCGGCTGGCAATTTTAATCTACGGAAATGGGCCACCAACAGTCCGGAGTTAATGGCTAAGATCCAGAAGGATGAAGAACATTTGAAGTCACTAACTAATTCCACGACAGATCAAACCGGTGGAAATTCATATGCCAAAGAGTCGATTGGTGGTCTGGAAGAAATTGAATCCCCTAAGGAACATAAGGTACTCGGAATGAACTGGGACACTGATAGTGATTCTTTTGTTTTAAAGTTGATAAAGGTTGTTCAATTTGCAATAAATTTGGAGCCTACAAAACGGAACGTTTTGAAAATTGCAGCAAAACTCTTTGATCCACTCGGACTTTTGTCACCAGTCACTGTTTTGCTAAGGATGCTACTTCAAGAAATTTGCGCAGCTAAGTATGATTGGGATGCGGTCATATCAGAATCGAACCAGAAGGTGCTCGAGAAATGGATTGATGATCTAGAGACGGTGAGTTCAATAGCTGTACCTAGACATTATTTTTCAGAAGAGGAGAGACATTCTCAGAGTGTGACTCTTCAAGGATTTGGAGATGCATCTAAAAAGGCTTGTTGTGCAGTTATTTACATATGTTTGAAAACGGACAGTGGATGCACAACAAATCTTGTCGCCTCGAAGAGTAGAGTTGCGCCATTAGCACCAATGTCCATATCACGACTGGAGTTAATTGCAGCATTGATACTAGCACGTCTTATGTCAGTTGTTAAAGAGACAATAGGTAAAATCTTCAACATCACTGAGACCACTTGTTGGACGGACAGCTCCACTGTCCTTCACTGGATTAAGGGTAAAAAGGATTATAAACAATTTGTGCAGAACAGAATTGATGACATTTTACGATTAATTGATTCCTGAAGAGTGCATGAAAGAAATTCTTGTCAAACTACCTGCAAAGAGTGTGTCTACAGCGGTCAACTTAGTGAATGCAGATGAAATACATCCACCAGAGTCAAATGGTTTAAGCAACCTCTCAGAAATAATAGACTATAAGGATTACAGTAGTATTATCAAATTGTATCGTGTCACCGCGTGGATTAAGAGATTTACCAGAAATCTTAAAACAAGCGGAAATCGAGTTCCAGATCGATTGTACAAGTCGAATACACTAACGGTTGAGGAAATTAATGATGCAGAGAAGATTTGGATCAGAGAAATACAGGGACAAGTAAAGAAACAGAAAAACTACCAAGATTTGACTAACCAATTGGGACTTTATTCCGGTAGTGATAACATTATCAGGTGTAAAGGGAGGATGGAAAATGCAAGTTCCAACATAGAAACGAGAAGTCCAATTCTTTTACCAAGAGACCACAGCATTACTCAATTAATTGTAGAGTCATGTCACAAGAAAGTCAAGCATGGAGGAATTAAAGAGACATTAACAGAGTTAAGAAGTACATAGTGGATTCCTAGAGGTCGTCAGTTAGTGAGATATATTCTTGGTTGATGCGTGGAATGTAGGAAAGTTCACGGAGTACATTTCAAGCCTGTTAAACATGCCAGTTTGCCAGAAAATAGAGTCAAGGAAACAGCAGCGTTCACCCATGTTGGTTGCGATTTCGCTGGACATCTATTTGTAAAGACTAGCGATTATGAAAAACAGATGAAGAAGGCTTATATATGTCTATTTACATGTTCTACATCAAGAGCTCTGCACTTGGAACTCGTGCACGACTTATCAACGGCAGCCTTTATGCGATGTTTAAGGCGTTTTATAGCAAGAAGAGGAACGCCAGTGTCCATTACATCAGATAACGCTAAGACTTTTAAACGGGCAGATAAGGAACTTGCGAAATTGTTCAAAGATGCCAAGTTGGAAGATTTCTTGACAGCAGCTAGGATTAAATGGAATTTCATACTGGAACGTGCCCCATGGTGGGGTGGACACTATGAACGTATGGTACAGTTAGTTAAGAGAAGTCTACGCAAAGTACTTGGAAATGCGAAATTAACATTTGAAGAGTTAACCACTGTGTTAACAGAAGTCGAAGGTTCACTTAATTCTCCCCACTAACTTACGTGTACTCGGAATTGTCGGATGGCGAACAATTAACACCATCACATCTTGTAATTGGAAGACGAATATTAACACTGCCAGATCCAGAGGAACTTAGCGACAGCGAAGAATATAGTACGGCAGTTATAAGAAGACAAAGATACTTAAACAAGTTATTGCAACATTTCTGGAAGCGATGGAACAAGGAATATCTAGCTGACTTAAGAGAATTCCATAGAAATGCCACTAACAACACCGTTCGTCAAGTAGAAGTAGGAGAAGTGGTTTTGGTGCAGGGAGAAGATCTACCTAGGAGTAAATGGAAGATAGGAAAGGTCGAAGTGTTACTTAAAGGTAAGGACGGTGAAGTTCGAGGCGTCCAACTACGAACACTCAATAAGAAAGGAAAGTCAACTGTGTTACGACGCCCTATACAATATCTCGTGCCACTAGAAATTAAAGATGGAGGAGGAAGCAAGGAAGATAAGGATTTAAGAAGGGAAACGAACATTCAGATTGAAGCAAGGCATAGACCAAGGAGAGCAGCAGCGTTAAAGGCGGACTTGAAAAGACAATCGATGCTTGACCAGTTGTAACTGGCCAAGGGGGGAGTGTGAGATATTGTCCAATTTAATTGCATGGTTCATATTTATATTAACGTATGATTGACGTGAGAAGGGCGTGGACTTTATGAACAGGTCTTGTCAATAACAGGTTTTGAGTTGAGTTGTAGAATCGTCGAATTGATATTTAATACCGAAAATAAAATCTTATAAAATTACTAACGGAATGAGTTGAGTCTATAAATAGAGCAGTCTAATAATATATAACAATCTTTTCTATTTATTACGAATTGGGAGTAACCACCTCCACCCCATGCGTAGTTATTATTCAGTTGTATATAGAAGTCTGCGGCACCTTGCATACTAATGATTAAGAGTTAATTATTGTTCCATCCCTGAACAGATCGGTTCGAACACTACCTATATGACTATTGTGGCAGAAAATTGACATGCTATTCGATACAGACTCGAGATTTAAATAATATCGTCTGTTTTATTTTACCATCCACTCTCAGATATTGCCATGATTGTATAATGAATATTTAGAAAGAATTAGAACTGTCTGTGATACTGGATAATAGAAAAGGAAATGAATAACAGGTGGAAAAGTATAGAACATAATAGAGAATAAAGTCGCAAATCTGCAGTAGCAACGTGCACAAATACACGTCCTGTCGTCAGATCAAGGTCACGTGAACGACATTGAAGGTCAATGGTGCAATTCAAGATGCAGCGTAATGAACCTTCGGCCATTTTAAATAAAATAGGCTAAATAAGTAGTTTCCAAGATAAATTAGACGAAATATATAAAATAGACGAAATATAGTTTATATAACATACGATCCCGTGCGTTTTTTTACCGCACGACGACCTGCACACGATCTCAGTTATCGTGTTCGTTAATCGTTAGGCAAGCCCAGTTATTACCCCCCTCCCCCCTCCGCCAAGTTCCAACTTTAAGCCCCATACAGACGAGCGAGTTTTCCTTGACAAGGAGCCTTGTTTGTTCGTGTGTACGGCCGACATGGAAAACTTGACAATGAAAACTTGACAATGAAAACTTGACAATGAAAACTTGACAATGAAAACTTGACAATGAAAACTTGACAATGAAATTCGCATTACGCCACTGCACATTAATCTTCATTCGACAGGCGGCCCAATCTTGGGTAGAGTTATATTCATAGTATTCTTTATATTATAAGTAGTATCTAACGAGCAATTTGATTGGCTAATTCGCGTGCTTTATGACGCAATAAAGCACGGCCACCGTTTTGATTTTTTCTCCCTTTGTCCCCGCTTGTTAAATTTTCCTCAGAATTGTCAATACAATATGAACAAAATTATAATAGTTTTAAATCCAAAGTCTGTCAGAAAGCAAGAAAAAGTAGACCTAAACGAGATGGAAAAAGCCAGCCAACAAATAACAACGGGATCCATAAACGGCGAATAAAGATTCGTAGCTGTTTCTGAGTTTGAAATATACTTTTTTGCTTGAAAGTTCGCATTCAACGGCGACAAGAAACGCGAAAATCTGTGCTATTTTGACATTTAAAGTATTTAGACACAAACCAAACCAAATTTATCCATAGTTCTAGGTGCAAAAAATTAAAATTAACCATTTTGGCATTGATTTAGATAACACTATGTGTACAGTTTTTAAGCTGTCAAGATGCAACGACAAAAATCTACACAAATACGACATGTTTGTGCATTTCTTGACAGTTTGTCTGAGAAAATTTTTAACCACCAACCACTGAATTAGCAAAAAAACACAAAAAATATTCAAACAGTACCTTCAAACAAAAACTGCCCGATATATTTGGTTCAAGATGAAAAATAAACTTGACAGCCAATGTCATCAAAGCAGCTTGACAAAAACCCTTCGCTTTTATACCGAATCCAGGACAAAAGTGAAGCAGAACAACGAAAAACCAATCTGTCTATCATTGTGCACCATATTTGAAAAATGTTCAACAGTTTTTGTGCCTTTTTAATCCCTAATTTTTGTTGAGTTGCAAGTTTTTCGCTCCTTCGCCGGCCAGAATTCAAGCGTAGTTGTTGCCAAGCAATGAAAACATTGAAAAGCTTGCGAGTGACGTCAGTGATTACATGTTAGGAGAATATCAATATTGATCTTTGAACAAAATTGTTTACTGTGCTTATCTACCACTTATAATATAAAAGAATTAAAAAAGCTCGTCTTGTGCTGTTATGGTGTAATAATGCACTCGAGGGAATGTTGGGAGAATACTCGAGAAGCGTGTAAAACACTCGGCTACGCCTCGTGTTTTACAAGCTTCTCTCGTATTCTCCCAACATTCCCCCCTCGTGCATTATTACACCATAACGGCACGCGACTCGTTTTTTAATTCTTAAATATAAAGATTGTATTATGGTAAAAATATGTGATGAAAATATATATTATAAATAAAATTTACTTGCCTAACTTGTTGTTTGTGTTCTCCTTTTATCCATACTTTGTTGAGCTATTAATTCATCGAAAGTTTTTGCTTGATGCCTGCGGCCCACGCCGAATACTTAATAGGAGTTAAAGGCTAATTATTCGTAGCTTCCTCTACCGTTGAGATTTGCAGGGAGGTGCGACGACAACATCTTGATATATAGTCTTCTTGAATATCAGATTTTGAAAAATGTAAACAATCGCAAGTGCGGTCGTGATTGGCTGGCTTTAACCGGAAATATCTGTTTGCTATTTGCATGCTGTGCGCTAATTGGCAACGCACCCCCCTGCAAATTTCAACGGTAGAGGAGGCCAAGTGGCCAAGCTGCCGATGTGTCCAATTTCGGTCGTTGTCAGTTCAATAGAATGGGGATTTTGATTTCTATTGATCAAAAATTGGTTTAAAAATTGCTCGAGATGTTAAAGTATCGTCATATATGAAAAGATCGGTGTTTGTTCCACATGCTGGCGAATTTTCTTGGAGAATAAAACAATTTAAGAGGGAGAATATTCGTATCGGCATGTTTGTCTCGACGGATCCGGGGCTGCGAATAATTAGCCTTTATCTCCTATTAAGTATTCGGCGTGGGCCGCAGGCATCAAGCAAAAACTTTCGATGAATTAATAGCTCAACAAAGTATAGATAAAAGGAGAACACAAACAACAAGTTAGGCAAGTAAATTTTATTTAAAATATATATTTTCATCACATATTTTACCATAATAAAATCTTTATATAGTATACTATAAATACAACTCTACCCAAGATTGGGCCGCTGTGTCTAGTCGAGCGTTCATTGCCACTGTAGACATGAAGTATTCATTTGTGTCAATAATATGCGGGCTCGTAAAACTTGTCAAGCGGAAAAATTGTTTGAAAAAAATTAATTAATTAAGAAGCAATTAAATTAATCAGCGTGTATAGCTGATATACTGAAGAATTTCGGCTTTCAACAAAGTCAAAGACGCAATTAATAGCACGATCTAAGTCAAAAGCAGTTGACAGAAAGTCGAAAGTTATTAGTATTCTTTGCTTATCTTTTCCCTTTAAGTTTACAAGTTTTAGATATGGATGTTGCGTCTTATTGATCCCAGTCTATTTTGAAAAGTAAATTGCCACTAGCAGCTCAATTTACAATTAGCCGTATTGTATTTACCGAGTAACAAAAAGTTGGGGAAAATCATTAATTTTTCCTGCTATAAGGTTCAAGCAAAATGTGGTGATTATATCAGTTAGACGAGACACTGTAATTATAGCTCTACGATTTGTATTTTAAAACTAAAATTAATTAATAATACCAATAAAAATGAAGAAAGCTAAGTATCGGTGGAACTAATTTGCTCACATCTGTTAAACTATTTTCTCTAAAATAGAATTTTAAAATTCTTTTCCATTGTTTCGTCATTTTAATGTTCTTTTAATTCGATTCAGTTCAATTCAATTCAATTCAGTTTATTTTAAAAGCATGCATGCAAGGATGATGCTAAGTGGTAAGCGATGTTGAGCGGTTTACCGATTTTACCGGTATTTAATTTCTAGTTATATTATTTAGTGTTGATACCGTCACACCTGTATGGTAGTATACTCGTTCTGACTCTATACCTGCATAGCGTTTGCGGATACAGCTATTCAATTAAGGTTGTCATGCATGCAATAGTCAAATGTACAATCCAAGCGCGAAGAGTATAATGAGGATCAGAAATTTTATCAGATAAAATGTATTATAAGTCGCCTCGTGGGATTAGTAAGTGAGCATTTATCATCTTTGCATATTTACAAATACAGAGGAAGCCTCTGTCAGATTTCCTTCGACTTCTCGCACGTACACATGCTCGAAAAGTGGGACATCGCAAAATATCTTGGCAATAGGACAATAGGAAAGTTTTATTCACGTATGATAATTCAAGTGTCTTCTTATTTACATATTAAGAAGAGGTTTTTGTTTTATATTTATTATCTGGTGGTCGAGATTTCCATGGAAAATGCAAGAAAGGAGGCCAGTTTGGCACGCGATTTGAATATACCAAAATATAATGATTTAACTTACCATTTCCCTTCGGCTTCGCTTTTCAGCAATGTTAACAAATTCGTCAGTGTTTATGACGTTGTACCTGTGCGCAGTAGCGTAGCCAGCCCGCCGATTTAGTCACGCTATGCAAATTTGTTCGTGTTCATTGACGGTGAAAACAATCAATTTCTAAAGAAATGAATAATGATAATGATTTGAAATTTGCAGAGCGGGACCAAATCGGCGGACTGGCTACGCCACTGCGTGTGCGAAACAATGAAGCTTCCTCCTTCATAATTATATCTTTAAATTTAAACTACTTGTGCACAGTTCTGTAATTCTCTAAATACTGTTGTAGTCCTTCTCGGGGAATACAATCGAGATTGTTACTATAATCGTAATGAGGGCGACATATATTGCCATTCCGTGACGCTATCAAATTATTATTATTATTATTATTATTAAAATCTTTGCCGCATCTGAAGTACACACACACACACATACTTTATTTTATTTACAAAATATAAGTGACGAGGAAGCCCAAAATTGAAATCTTAAGGCTTATGAAAGCTTTGTTGGACAACGCCTTAATTCAATAGAAATAACAGGCCAGGGGAAAGATTGAAGCCCAGAAATGCCATTTCCTGCATTCTGATCTGCGGATTTACCATCAAATATCCCCCCACTAAACATGCCTATTTTAGAGAAAAAGGAACAATTGAAAAAGACGCAGTAATAGCAAAATTGTGTTGTCAATCGGTGAGTTTTGATGATCTTAAAACACAAAAATAGTTAGAAAAAAATCATTTTGGTTCATGTTGTAACAGGTGCACAACTGTAGTTGAGATTGTAAATAATTTGTTTAATCACATTTAAAATGCCGCATTTTAAATTTTCTCCAAAAAGACTTCGTTTGCCGACGGACAGATAACGCAGCTTTCATATCGCATCTTTATTTGACGGAATTATTGTACTTACTGACAATATGCATCTATTGACCACATTTTGACCCATCGTCCCCCTTTAACGTATCGTTCACTTATGGTGATATTTTTAGTTTGCCGACAAATCCTTCATTTGCGAACAGCATTTTTTCAGCCGGGGTGTCACACCCCCACACCCCCTATTGGCGACGGCCCTGCTCAAACTTAACTTATTCACTCTGCCATCTTGTTCGCTGATATATGAAAGTCATACAAAACAAAGTTAAGAGACACTAGCTTTTAGGTGCAATATGTAATATAATATGCCCCCCGGTTTAACGCCATGTTGAATCTGACATTTGGCAGAGGCTTTATTTATTTTCTCGCTTCGCCCTTTGCCACCAGCGTTCCGATTTCATAAATAAGTACACCAATTTTCCCGATCGCGTTTCCACAATTTCACGTGGGAATTCCATGTGGAAGAACAATAAATGGAAAATATTTACATTTTGAAATAGACGTTACAAAAATTTCAATTGCTGTTTTCATGTTTTGTTACAAGCCTAGTACATTTAGCTTGTAAACAAGTTTTCAATGCTGCTTGCTGATCTGATCAGGTCTCATCCTGGAAAACTAAGCTCATCGCTTTTATCTCTTTCAATCACTTGCTAGAGTATGCACTTACTGACACAACGCAAGGCAGCCCGCAACCTGATACCTTCTGGCATACACACTTGATTTGACAGCTTTATTAGGAACTGATTACTTAACAATATATCCATATACAGATAATAACAAACAGTTCCCAAACGGGCAAGTAACGAACGGGTCGTAAGTACCCATGCGAGGCTACCTCCCTTTAACGAAATTTATAAATGACTAAAATCATAAACTGGGTACGTTATACACAGCGAGTGGCAGGACCTAAATACTAGCCAAAATATATATAAAATTAATAAGTAATTTCAACTCAGAATTTCATTCTTTTAACATCAAGAATATAATATAATTTAAGCCCGACCAATCACAGTGTATAAACGCGCCCTAACTCCTATGACATGCACAATCTCTAACAATTGACCAAGTACAGGTCAAATTTACATCAAAAACAGTAAGTAAAAGTACATTATAATGTTTGTTCAGGAACGTTTTAAATGATGTGACACTATTGAAGCTGCTACATGTAGCAGTTTTACATATAGAATTCCATAACTTAACAATCCGGTTAAAATATGAAGCCTTAAAAGTACTTGTTTTACAAAATGGAGTTTTTAAAACAAGAGTGGAATTACTACTAAGACGCGTTCGGCCATGATTGACAAAGGAGACATAATCTTGCACATTTAAATCATACAGACCATGGAGAGCTTTATAGAAGAACATCAAGTCTCTTACTTCTCGATCATAACATAAAGGTAGCATATTTAGACTGGATAGCCTGTCTCTATACGTAACATCGCCTACCTTTACTTTCAGGATCCATCTAGTGGCGCGTCTTTGTACCTGTTCTAGTTTGATCTTCAGGGTACTATAGTGTGGTGACCAGACCTCGCTAGCGTAGCAGAGTTGTGATTTGACGAGTGCCAAATACAGTGTTCGCCTGACTTTGATTTGTAACAGGAGGGGCAGGTTCTTTCAGTAACCCAAGCATCCTATTTCCTTTGGCAGTTATACTGTGAATGTGAGAGTCCCAGGACAGATTACTGGTTACCATCACACCGAGATCTTTTTCTTCTTCAACATTTAGGATGGGAAACAGGTCAAGATGGTAGCTAAAGGAAACAGGTTGTTTCTTCCGAGTAACTGACATCACCTTGCATTTAGACTCGTTAAAAGAAATGTTGTTATCACAACTCCAGTTCGACAGATTAGACAAAGCTTGCTGTAGGTCATGAGAATCATATGCAGTAGTTATTCCTCTAAAAGCTTTGGTGTCATCAGCAAATAAGGCAACCTTTGTTCTCTGTGGCACAGCATTTGGTAGATCATTTATAAAAAGAACAAACAGCATTGGTCCTAGTATGCTGCCCTGAGGTACACCAGAAGTGACATGTGTCCAGCCAGAGGCAACTCCTTCCATAACTACTCTTTGAGTCCGATTATTGAGATAGTCTCGAAACCAATTAAGGATACTCCCTTTCACGCCGTAAAACTTAAGTTTTTCTATAATTAAATTATGATCGACAGAGTCAAAGGCTTTGACACTGGGTCAATGCTAATAATTTGTGTTGCATAAATGTCATGTTTCATGAAGCTATAAAATAATAAAAGCACCCGTAGCATTCCCTACCTGGCTTGCAGGTACATCTTTTCATTTACAGTAAACAGCAAAAGTATTCACAAACGATAAAAATCAAGTCGCTGAAAATCAAGCGACCGTCTGGGTGCCCAGCTGTGAAATTTTGGACGTCACATAACCGCCATTTCCAGCACTTTGAGGGACGTTAAGACAGATATCAAGTACATAAATCAGTCTACATATACGAATCTTACCAAGGTTGTTAAATAAACATTATCAAAACATACAATTTCTTAAAAGTGTCTGATGCAAATTGTTAAAACTTGGGATACTTTTCACAAATATTACTTGAAGTACATCGCCAACTATTGAAGATGGCGGCCACATTCGAGTGTTAGTTTACATTTCTTGGCGAATAAAGTATCTTATCGTTGCATTTTAAAAGAAAATGCATTCTAGTCTCGCTCCACATCTTCATGAAGAATGCTTAGATGTAATTGACATGTTAAAAGCTTGTCATGAACAGGTACAGACTGAAAATAATGCATATAGTGATATTCATATAGATTTGCCTTGTTGACATTTTGCTGGCAGGCAAATTCCGATGATAGAAAAGATTATGTTCTCCATTGTGATTCAACAATGCTTATCACAATAACGAAGCTCTCTTGGGAGCAATAAAAAACCTTTAATTTGCCTGCCGGGAAAACGTAAACAAGGCAAGGGGTCTATACTATAGTTTGTAATGCATGGATCAATTCTTGCTGTTACGATCCCCCCCCGGGCAACACCCCGGGATTTGTAAAATTTTTTAAAGCTCACTGCACATTCCCAGCCCTTGGGGATTTGAAAATTAACAATTCCCAACCCCCGGGCAAGGGTGAAAAACGAATGCAAGGACTTTAACATAGAAAAACAGATACTTTCAACAGGAAATCAAAATGCTTTTTTGTTTTGCTTTCTCAGCAGCCCTTCTTCTATTGTCGACAATCTTTTTGAGATGCTGTATATTCAACAGTTGATGGGCTTTTGCCGGTCACGGAAAAATAATGCGCGCACAGAGGACTAGGGAATAGTCTGTACGTTGCCAGTCACCAAACCCCAGATCTCGCGCATTCCTGGCCTAAACCCCCAGGACAAAATCATCAAACTAATTCCCGGCTCCGGGAACATGATTTGCTACATTGTCCAGGGGGTCATGGGTTCTCAGCATGCTTAATGAGTTGACTCTATTCAGTGCCTTTGTCAGAGCCCTTTGTATATATACGTATAAGTTATTGGAAATTATTCCTTCGGCTTCAGCTGATAACACTGAACTTGGCCTTGATAATCCTGGATATGAAAAAAACACTTTCAATAATTGTCAATGTAGGCCGCAGTGACTGAATTACCTGGCCTGTGAAGCCAGATTGCAGAAGTTTTTATTCTACTTTCTTTACCAGTATCAGTTTGTGGCATAATTGTTTTGGCCAATGACATTAAATACAAATAAAAGTAGCCTCCTCCTCCCCTGGCTTGCTTAGGTCAGTAGAACATTGGTGAGATGCCTGTGCATCTTGCTTGTGCAAGGATTTTGTATTCAGTGTGGGTATGTGGGGAGGATTTTGTCATTCAAGATGGCGGATTGCATAGAGTGGAGCATTTTTATTATCTTTTGAGGCTCAGCTTTTTTTGGACAATTAAGACATTTATAAAAAATGTTGTTGAAGCCGGGAAGCACTTATAATTCACATGTTCATTTGTTCATTATTTGATTTGTATTTTTTTGTATACTATAATTTGTATTACAATAATTACATAAACTTTAAAGGAGTCCTGCACTCATGAATGCTGTAATCTTACTATTTAAAGGTAGACTTTGTGTTGCTATTACAATGAAATGCATTCAATTTCAGATGACGAGTCTTTTATGAATCATAGTTGTTTTGTGCCATATCTATTAACTCTATTCTGTCTGATTGTTTCATACATTGAAACCACAAGGTCAAAATGGCATTTTTCTTTAGGCATAATTATTGATTAAATATAGTTGTGTTTTTATGTACAGTTTGTGATGTTCTAATGAAGACACAAAATGTATGATAGTATCATAGTACACTAAATGTATGTCTGAGTTAGCAAAAATTGCAAAGGACAATTTGCGGCTGTCAGAAGTGAGGACAAGTCTAAATAGTATACCCAAGGTGTTAGCCAGAAGGAAGAAAGATTCAGCAATTTAATGATATTGTGAAGTATATTTTACCCAGTTCTTTTGAGAAAAACTTTAAAGCTGAGAAATCTCATATTTTTAATAATTTCTTAGTTATTAAAAAATAATATTTATTTTATTTTTGGCAGATCTAAATTGTGAAATTGCTAGCTAAACGTAATTGTGAAAACGGCGTATAACGCCGAATTTTTTACTGTAGCTAACACCGTGATACCATCAAGCAGTAAAATCTGCCATGTGTATGTGACTATAATAGAAATTTTCATAATTAAAATAAGCATGATGTTCAATCATGATGTGCTACAATCCTTGCAAACATTAGTGTGGATAGCATATGCAAATATCTATACTAGCTTCACCCCCCCCCCCTTTTCTGATCATTATGTAATGTTAGATATTTAAATTATGTAATACAACATTGCCTGAGTGTAGACGGGTACGAGTGTAATTGTTTCTCTATTTCAGTATATAATAAAGTACCCACAGGTTTTAATCATCACGATAATGAAATATTTAACAATTATACCATGAGCTCGAGTCGTATAAGAGCTGATAGCCGACGAGGTGCGTAGCACCATAGTTAATAGAGAGGGCTGGTTTGGAAGCTTCATTAAAGTACAATAACTCATTATCCATGTTATTGTCCAGGTTTATGCAAAAATGTAGTCCTTCATTATCACGTGTGTATTGTATTTTCACACAAACAACCAATAGCAATGTTTTGGTTTATTTACCCATCCGTAACTTAAACAATTGCCCAGTTTTGACATGGTTATTGGTTCTTTAGGTGAAAATACAATACACACGTGACGACGAAGAACTACATTTTTGCATCAACCTAAACCAACAGATAATGAGTTTCATTGTACTTTCGTGAAGCTTCCAAACCAGCCCTCTCTATTAACTATGGTAGCACCGAGTCGGTAAGTACCTACCTAATATGAAGATGTGTTGTGATTGGTATTCTGAAACAAAGGTGATCAGTGTTTATGACTCGTTCTTTAGAAAGACGATTTCTATAGTTTATTGTCTTTTATTGTCATAACCAACCAATCACAAAGCCTGTTCATATAGATACGTACTGACCCCACTGAGTCGGCTATCAGCCATATACGACGAGAGCGAATGGTATAATTGTTTAATATATAGTCTTATAGACATTAACTGCAGCAATAATATACTCTTCTCTGTTGTAATATTTTTACAGTTCGTTCACCCACAAACCTTGTCGCGACTCGGATTGAAAATTGTAAATGTTTTTGTTTTTGTTTTTTTCTTAACTTAAAGTGAAATAATCGGTTTTATTACAGTATTGCTTGATATAAAAAGTTTGAGATAGTTTAAGTAGTAGGAAAGTGCCGGTTCTGAGCCATTTTTTCAAAAAAATCCAACGCCATTTCACAAACCTGCGCGCGCATGACGTCACACATTCCACCACCCGCTTCGCGGGCCTTCCCCACCCACTGCATGACGTCACGACTTCGCTGCATGACGCCACACATTTCAAAACATTACTATTGCTAATCTTTTTTATCAAAAAATCTGCCATGCAAAGGTTGTAGACGAGTCGGATATCTGCGTTCAAAACAATCAAAGGCTATCGCCAATAGGCTCACACCCTTCTTCACGACGCAATCAAAGGCTATCGCCAAATGAAATGTTTTACTTGACGTAATCACTGTGTTTTCCTTCATTTTAAATGTGCCATTAAAATTTTGATCATTACTCTAATAGTTTGGAAAGAAGAGTGGAAGGAAACAATATTATTTTGGGAAATTTATTTAGAAAGGATAAAAAATGGAAATTTTGTTTCAAGAAGAGGAAGCACAGTAGCCATGGCAACACGATAAAATAAACTTCTTTTCTGGACTACAACAGGTTACAAAAATAATTAAAATATTAGTTGTTTTAGCCATACAAACCTGAGATGTATGGTGTAGGTATGTTATTATGCATTCTATAAGCTTCAAATTAATGTTTAAATGCAACCTTCCGTTTACTAAAACGTTGCCAAACGTTTATAAAACTAAACTGCCTTTTACTTATAAATTAGTTTTTGAAATGAAATCAGTTGAAAATATACAAATTCTCTCGTGTGAAACGTTTTCGCTTTCCTTTTAAGTTGGAACTTTTTGATAGCATAAAATATAGGATATTTTAATTGGAAAAAAATGAAAATCTATGTAAATAAAACAACATTCTTACAGCTATATTAAAATACATCAACAATTTAATATAAGAAACTTGCCATATTTTTTCGACCATCTCTCTATTTATCCTTTTTTATAAAGTATAAACGATAAATTTGTTCCGCAGCTTTTCCTGAAGTCCCAATTCAGACTTACTGATATGACTTACTCATGTTTTTTTATAATTCGCTCATTAGTCATTCCACTCCTTACAAAGATTAGTGAGATGACCACCCATCACACCCATGAAACATAGCCTTGCGCCCGCAAAACTTGATGAACTTTGGATTTCCCATTGCTTTCCTTTTTTCCGGGTGTAAATATCCGAGCGGAATTAGTACCCTCGCACGGCGCTTCGCGCCGGCTCGGGGACAAGTTTTGTATTGCTCTTTTTATCCATGAGGAGGAGTGCCACAGCCTCTTTGTACGTTTGTTGCCACTCCCAGTCGGTGGGAGGTAAGTCCTCCTCATCCTTATCCTCGTTAGTGAGGCTTTGATACCTTGGCTCTTTTTGTAAGAAGATAGTATTTATAATCACCCATAGCAAAAAGAAGCTATATATGACTAAAATGGTTATATACCAAAAACTTTCATCAAACATTATAATAGTTTATTTATTTTATAAAAGTTTTTTATAAAATAATATTGGTTTAAGAACAACACTACATACTAAAAAATAATATGTCTGACACAAAACTTACATTTGTGACTAAGGAGATGACAAAGTTTGGGACCAAAAAGATCATGATTAAAAAAGAAGGCAAACCTTTAGAGTTGGTTTTTAATGAGTGCTCCACATTTGGTGTTCAAAAAAATGATAAATTTAAACCTATCAGTTACTCACTCCCATTAGTTTTGAACGAAAAGCTTATTGATGAGTTTACAAACATAATCACAGAGTGTGAAACACACACTGGGAAGGAGGGCATCGACACACCAATATTATACGTAAAGATCATCCCACACATATCAAGGTTTTACAATAAGGCTGGGAAGAGAGTTGCGTTCAAAAACTATGTGGATGAACCTAACGAGGTTAATGTAACTATTTTAGTTGACAGTATTTTTGTGAACAAAGATGGAGAGATGTATCTTCAAGTAAAAGCTAAGAAAGTAAACTTTTTAGAATAATTATATAAAGTTCATAGTTTTATTACCAAACCAGTAATAAAACTTACAAAACTGTGTCCTCACCCTCATCACTTCTTGTCATAATAATGTGTGCACCAACAGTCAGCCCACCACTGAGTATCCCAACGAGTGGAATATAAGGTTGGACGTATCTCATTATTTTAATAACATCCTCCCTCAGCAATGGATCCTCTTTGAGGTCATTCTCCAACATCTTTGGATCTTTGACAACACCCGTTCCTCCGAGGAGCGCAGAGAACTTGCTCAGAAACAAGTCACACAAAAACACTTGTGCCCTTTCACGTTTCATAGTTTCAAACTCCTGGTATAATTTATTCACCCCCTTCTCCGTCAGCTTCTCCACATACTTCTTCGTCTTTTTTATATCACCATTTCGAACAGCACCGATGAGTGCCTCACGTTTGTTAATCTTTGGTTCCTCCGTAGGAATATTATCCCCCATCAATAAAAACTCATCGACCGTCTCTGTCATGATAACTTTATTATAGGGTGATATTATTGAAAAAACTTTAATAATATTATTCTATAAAAAAACTTTTAATAATATTATTTTATACCTTCAGTTTGTAACCAAATGGGTGGGATAGACTAACATCTAAATAACAATATTTTATATTTTTGAGTGACACAATCCTTCGACCAGATCCAAACACATGCTCCTTATCAACACTTCGCAGGTCAATGCACAGGCAAAACTTATCTTTAAAAAACTCCGCAGGAGTTATTTTTTTCAATGGTGTCTTATCTCCAAAGAACCTCTCTGCCTCGTTGAACAACCTTACCTTTGGGATGCCCTGAGAGTACACCTGATTGGGTGTTCCTTCCACCGTGACATCCACACTTTCAATGTTTGGGTACACATACTGCTCGCTGTCTGATCTCTTAGGTTTTGTGAAAAGATACACGATGGCAGACACTCTTTTCCTCGGAGGGTTGATCGTATGTGTGACGATGGTCTCCGCAGGTTTCTACACCTCGTTCTTCCAACATGTGACGTGGTTGTACATGAGTCCCTTCCCCATTGAATAAATCTCATCAGAGTTTCTGACCAACTCATCACTCTTCACGCTCTCGTACTCTATCTCCACATTGTGCAGCTTCCACGTACCGAGAGTTTCTTCGTCCTGTGCGGTGATGACATCTTCGTTGGATCCCATCCTCAGAGTATACTGAAGGTTGTTGTTCATGTTGTACGGAGCCAAACTCGTCGTACACGGTCTCCCCACCGAGTGTGATCTTCATCTCTTTCACCATAGTCTTTGCTGCATTATTTTTATACCAGGACTTGGTACCTGAGACCGTTAGCTTTCCTTTCAGTGAGAGACTCCCAGGTACGAGTGCGGACTTTGCATTTAGTCTTGGGACTTCCAACACATAGTCACTCCCAGGTGTGATTATGTTTGGGTTGGAGGCGATGGAGTGTCTGACCCTCTCTCCTTTTAGTAAGGGATTGACAGGTTGAAACTGTTGAAACTCCGATAGCAACTTATCACTCATAGTTTATTATAGGGTGGGAAATATAAAAAAACTTTTAATATTATTATTTTTTAATAATATTATTTATAAAAAAACTTTATATATTTATTTTTCTCTGTTTTTATAATAATCATACGCAAGTGCTACCCCAAACAACACCAAGACCCAAAGATTTTTAGCCAACCAAAACAAACCTTGCGCACCAGTCTTCAATATATTATACAAAAAACTTCCCAAAGTCGCAAGCCAAGGTGGAAGGTTTTTTAGCTTGTCTTTGACCCACTTACCAAAATTGCTGACAGCCTTTGCTCCTCCCAAGACCGCACTTCTTCCCGCGATTATCAAAGATGTGATGAGCCCTGCGATACCAAGACCAACGTCGGAGAGACTTAGAAAGTTTTCCTTCAAATACATTTTAATTCTTTCCAACCTAGTGACGTCCTCCTCCTGCTCCTCCCTTACCTCCTCCAACTCCCTTTGCCTTTCCACCTTATCGACAGCCTCCTCCAATGCTGTCCTACGTTTTATTAGTTCAAAAACCTCACCATCCTCTTCACCACCATCCAATCTTTCCTCCACGTCGTTCAGTCTGGATTGAAAGTCTTTTTTTTGTATCTCCAACGCACCGTGATCCCCTATCCTACTTTTTGGATCTATACTACTTTTTGGAGTCACGACACCTCTCATCACCCTGTTCTCCTCATCTGTGAGCCCAGGTGCATCCTCGTACTCCTCCCTAATACTTTGCAATCCTGGAAGGCCTCCCACCATCTCTTCCCGTTCCTTACTTTCCAACACTACGGTGTTCAACAACTCCTGAAACTGTCTGTTCGCACGCGAGCATGGTGCTGACGTGTTGTACTCCAACTCACCGTTTTTCCAACTCATCACGGTCCTCCTATTTTGCGATAGCTCTGCGTTATTGAGACGCTCCCTAAATTGTATATTACCAGTTTTTGAGATTTCCATTCGATGTATGAGCTCCATAGCATGCTCGACGTGAGGATCTATTCTTACACCGTCAAAGTTGTCCTGCACAAACCTACCTAATCTTCTCCATCCTTCACTAAGATTTGCTAAGACTACGGGACTTTTTGTGGGAAGGGTGAAACTAGTCTCCCCCTCCAAAAGTCCACGGTTCTCTATCATTGTTTGAACATAAACAAACTTTGGGTTGTTGAGACCAAAGTTTGGATCTTGCTCCATTTGACGATAGGTGTCCATTGCCTCATCATCATCGATATTGTCAAACTCTGGATATTTACCTTCCATTGGTATCTCCTCACCTCCTTCCTCCATTTATTATAAAATAATATTATTAAAAGTTTTTTTATAAAATAATATTATTAAAAAATAATAATATTAAAAGTTTTTTATAAAATAATAATATTATTATTATTATTTATTTACAAATGATAGTTCTTGTTCGTAAAATCTGCCAATTATTTTCTCACCATCCAATGCTTTTATTATATACATTATTGGGTTTCCGTACGAGATACTTTCTATCGTGAACACCTCTTTTGTAAAGTTTGACTCGTACCCTTTTGCAAACACATTCTTATACCTTGGCAATCTAACGTGATCACCAACCTTGTACCTAGGTTTTGGTAATGGTTCTTGCAGTCTTCCACCAAATAATTTTAGCCAAACTTCGTAGTCGTTGGAACTATTCACCTCATTTGGTTTCATACCAATGGAAGTATGTTTTGTGTTGTTATATCCTGACACCAAATCCTCCAAAACATCCAACCACTTGTTAGTCCCTCTGCTGTGAAATAACTTCCACATACGTGTTTTTAAAGTCCTATTAAACCTCTCCACAATGGCAGCCTTTTTTTAGTTTTTGATGAAAAATATTTAATGTCATGGTCTGTTAGTAACTTCTTTACGGAGTAATTATGAAACTCCAGTCCATCATCAAACTGTGCCACCTCCGGATACCTACCAAAATGTTTGTGAAATTGACCCAAAACTATCTCCACTGCGGCAGTCATCTTCTCCCTATTTTTTCTGTAGACTGGGACTGCAAATGCGTACCGACTAAGTACTTCTATGCAGGTGAGGATCCAATAATTTCCCTTGTTTTTATGTTTGTACTTCTTCATGTCCACCAAGTCCATCTGGAGTTGCTGACCCAGCTCGTTGACATAAGTTTGTCGGAACTTATGTTTTTTTACGAACCGTTTGCGCTGTGTGTACGTATCTTGTGCCTCCAACCATTTTTGTACCAACTGTCTTGTAACTGATAGTCCCTCCTCCTTTGCATCCAAATATAATTTGTTGGCGGACTGAAAACCAGTGAGAGGACTGTAATAAAGATCTCGAAGACCTTGCTCTGCTTCCACAGCCTTTTCCATCCTTTTATTTTTATATAAAATAATATTATTAAAAGTTTTTTATAAAATAATATTATCACACAAATATATATTAAAAAAAAATATACTATTATTTTAGTCAAAGAAAAAACTTATAAAAAATATCACCCTTTGAATATCATGAGATATAAATGTTCAACAAAATATCTACGAGTGACTTACTCCCATCGCTACCAATGGCAACAAACCTAAGATTGTTGTACGTACCCTTCTCCATTGTAACACTATGGTTTTTCACACCAAGCAATTGCTTGGCGCCAAATGTGTTACAAACCTCTGGGGTGGGGAGGGAAAGTATTACATCCGATCTCTCACCATTTGTATCCGTGGTCGTCCTCCCCAATGTCGGACACAAAACCTTCACATAGTCCAAACCCTTCATTGGATCAAAGGTGGTCTCAGCCCTCACACTCCCAACTGGGATGACACTATTGGAGTAGCCCATAAAATAACCTAGTGATCCCAAGTCCAACTTATTTGATGTCTTAATGGTGAAAAAGTCATTGTACCCCACCACAACACTAAATACTTCTTTGTACTTCCCAAAAATATTTTTTAAATATTTAACTAGTGACTTGGCGTCCCAATACCCTTCCGACACCACAAAGGAAACATACCCACCGACTGGGATGGGTGATATACCAATAGCTATCCGTGCGGATATGTCTGTAATGTCTGGTGATGGACCAATCTCACCGGTTTCATTAGAGTAAATTTTGACAGTGTCATTCACACCCTTGATAATATTATGCATGCGCCATTTGACAAATAATGGTTTTATTAGCATTGTCTTGTTTTTATTCATCCAAACCTTAATAAAAAGTACTTCTTCGATCACCTCGAACCAGATGGTTTCACCCACGTATATTTTATGGTGAGTGACTTTTACAAAATAGACGTTACGTCACCAGAGTTTCGGGACAACCCTCGGTACACCAAATATTTGGGAGACAAACCAAAACCACTACCACACAAGACAGCACCCACAGATTTGGACGAGATGCGGAAGCGCATCGACCCCACGGAGGTCATACGGAAGAGTAAACTCCCAACTCACGAGGAGTTTCCAAAAATATGGCAGAGTGACGGAGGTGTATCACCCATGTTACAAACCTCACACATCAACATGAACGATGGGATGGATGCAAAAGACTTTAATAAGTTCCCACATTACATTATGAGCAGGGCAAAGTTTTTAAGTTTCAAAGTGTACGTCAATGACACGGACCACTTTGACTCCAAGCTACCAATCCCTGACAAGATTGGTCTGCCTGCAAAGTATGGAAAAATGCCGACCCAAAAGTACTCCGACATCCGAGACTTGGATAAGGATGTCATAAACAACGCATACTTTCGAAGCTTGGCAGCCATGTACGCGCCATCCTACCTCTGTGGCATATCATCGAAGCACTTGAAGTACACGAAAGATGTACATCCCATCCTCACGAGTCTTTGCCACTTTCACCTATACTTTTGGTGGTACCGTTTTATGAAGTACCCAAAACGTTTGGGGGACGTGTCAGGGAAAGAGTACGCACCGTTGTGGCGTCAACTCCCCCTGTACGAACGGCATTGGGAGATGTACAACTCTGAAGATCACAACACGGCGGTCATGATTGGTGTTATTGCAATAAACTTTAACCAAGACTTCCTCCGTTACATCACCACGTCCAGCACCGGTCTCACCACCCTTGGCATCCAGCGCTTGCAGGCCAGCATCGAGGTGTGCTGGGCGCGCAGGCGAAGACGCGTTGGAGCATCGTCGCTCACGGGGCACAAAGTCTTGATTGATTGACTTTAATAATCGTAATTTGCAGTTACAATAAAAACAACTGAATTGTATACGATGTACAATAAAAAAAAGGGACCTAATAATATATACATAATAGGTAAAAATTAGATTAGAATGTGGTTATCTTACAATTACAAAAATTTAAACTATTGTTGAAGACTGTTAGCGATTATGAATGAGTTCTTATACCGATCAGTTCGAATTCGAGGTATAGAGAATTTATAACATCGTCTTAGGGAATATGAACAGACTTTTCCCTGAGGGACTAATGAGTGTAATTTATGATCTTGATCTTGGGCTTCTTCAAAGAGTTTGAGGCAAGCAGCTGATCTACGATCAGACAATGAATCTAACATCGAGATTTTGATAGCGTTATCGTAAGAGAGGTCCGGATATACTCTTCTCAGGAAACGTTTTTGTACCCTCTCAATCTCTTGGTTTAGATATTTTGGCAACGAGTTATGAAACACAGGCGACGCGTATTCCAAGATCGACCGGATACATGCTCAATAAATCAGTATAATATCCTCAGTGGGGACCTTTGCTCGTTTAAGTTGCGTTATCAGATATAATCTCTTGGTAGCTTTAGAAACGATTTCTTCTACGTGTCCTCTCCATTTTAGATTACTACTGACTGTAAGTCCAAGGATTTTAGCATGGCTCACTATCTCGAGTTCTTTGCTATTGACCATTATCGGGGCTAGCTTGTTGCTAAGATTACTATTCCTAGAAAAATCAATCCTAAGTTCTTTACTTTTATCTTCGTTTAGTTCGGCTAGGTTGGTTACAGTCCAATTTTGAACCTCGTCAACACTAAACTGAATTGTGCTACGTTGATCTTTTTTTTAAATTTCCGAAATAGTAGTGTCATCCACAAATTTCCAAGGATCGCTATGTGATGTCGTCAGGTCATTTATCATCAGAACGTATAACCAGGGACCAAGTTTGGTACCCTGGGGGACACCCGCACGAATCTCACTCCATTGGGAAAAACAATTGTTCGTTAATTTTACCCGCTGCATACGGCCAGTAAGAAAATCCAAGATCCAGTTTATTGTAGAAGGGGGAAGGTTAAGTTGTTTGATTTTGCCAGAAAGTCGCTTGTGATCTATAAGATCAAACGCCTTTCGGAAATCAAATAGGACTGTACGAACTATATTTCCAGGTTGATCAGTGGCCTGTAACCAGCGATGCATCATAGATATTAAAGCCATTGTGGTAGAGGATCTTGGTACTACCCCAAATTGGTTTGGGTCAATTACTTCCAAAACGGCCGGTCTAACTTGCCTCTCAATGACAAACTCCTCAGCCACCTTCGAGATTATTGGCGTTAACGATATCGGACGAAGGTGTTTATTTACGTTTGTAATTTGACTTGCCTTGGTAATTTGACTTGCCTTGGTAATTTGACTTGCCTTGGGAGATGTTTGACTGTTTCCAACCTGTCAAACATCTCAGACACAAGATGTCTTCCGCAAGTTGGTGGCGGACACCCTGGTACAGGCGGACACAACTGCGACAATTGGGGACATGCGGCGCGCCATCTCTGACTGTAAGGTCGTGCTGAACTTGGTGTGTAACCCGGATGTTATTTTGTTGCCATCTTCGTGCGTTATTTAAAAAAAGGCAATCCCAGGGTATAGTAATATTTTACTAAGACCAAACCCTGGTATGAAGTTTGGAGTCAACACAAATGTTAATTTTTTGAAGGAGGAGAAGAAGGTTGTCAAAAAAATAATTGGAAAAATTTTTTTTTATATATTTCTTCAGATAAAATAATAGACATTACCATAAAAAAAATAATAAAAAAAGATAATTCAAACATAATATTATTGGGATCAGCATTAATGGGAAGAATTATTTACTCTTATATTTTATAAAAATATATATTTTAAAAATTAATATATATTAAAAGTTTTTTATAAAATAATATTATTAAAAGTTTTTTTATAGAATAATATTATTATAAAATAATATTATTAAAAGTTTTTTATAAAATAATATTGTTAAAAGTTTTTTTATAGAATAATATTATTAACAAATATAATAAATATGGACTTTATCACCGAGCTAAAAAAGCTGTATAAGTTTTACCACAAGCTCACATATTGCCACAAACTAATGTACAAAAGGAGCAAAAAGATACATCTCGCACTGACCTTGTCCAGTGTGTGTCTGACCCCTGTTGGAGGAGTTGTTGGTGGTGTTACCCTACAACCTGAGGTTATCGGAGTACTAACAGGTGTCGCAGTCCTCATACAAGCGTACAGCAAACAGAACAAAATAAGTAGGAAAGTGGAGCAACACAAACTTGCGTACACAAGCTACGAAAAACTTTGGACACAGATACGTAGTTACCTGCGTGGGATGTCTTACGACTCCAAAATCTTCCTGAGTGATGCACGTGTTATCGATGACTTGGTGACGGATGAGTGTCCTCCAATCACCGAACGGTGCATTAAAAAGTTTAATAAAAAGTTTCCATAATATAAATGGAGTCGTGTGATCACATTTGGGCGATTGATGAGTCGGAAAATATTGTATCAAGTGTTTTGAAACAAGACAGGTTTTTGTTAATGACATAGGAGTGTGGGATAGGTGTTCGCTAAGGACTAGAAATAATTACTCGGCGAAAAAGTACTTTTTGAAGGTCTTGGACCTATACCTTGGAAGGAAAGAGTTGCAAAAGGGTGATGAGGACTTTGCAAATGGACTGTCAAAGGACGTGAGTATAAAGGAAATTATCACTACTCTGAGACGCGAGAGAAATAAGTCCCTAAAATATTTTCGAACAATACACTCCTTTGTCTCTGGGAGGAACTTTAACAATCTTAGTCCGGAGTTGGAGTGTTCCTTGGGGAGAGACTTTGATGATGTGGACAGAGTTTGTGACAAGTCTGTTAGTGTTTGGTAGGTTTTGTACAAACTATTAAAACGAAATGGTGTAAAAGTGGACGCAGAGAACTTTTTGCTTCCAAGCGAAAAGAAGATTTGTGAGTACGAAAAGATTTACGAGGAGAGACTTGGTTGGAGATGGCAAAATTTTTTCGAGGCAAAACTTGTGTTTGAAGATTAAAATAATATTATTTTTATAATAATATTATTAACATTCAAGGGGTCGGTGACTCACCGACCTTGTTTGTTGGTGATAATTTACAAGGGGGACGTTTTGTCTCCCCTATAAAAAATGGTTTAAGAACTATACATCATAATTTAAAATGTCTGTTGTTAGTTTTTCAAACACAACTCTTGATGTGTCAGTCATGACTATCAAGGATGGTGATGAGATATTGTTCAAGGCAAAGGATGTTGCAATTGCTTTAGGATATAAAAAACCAGAGAGTGCTATTAGCAGGCATGTTAGTAAGAAGTACCAACTAACATATGAAGCTATACGGGAAAGTGACCCCGCGACTCGCGGGGTCTTAATCCCCGGTACTAAAAACACACAAAAAGTGTCGCAAAACTATGGTAAAATTTATAGAGGAGACCAAGGACTCGGTGGCATTCGGAACGAATATTATAACATAATATTATAAAAGTTTTTTTTATAATATAAGTCTCGTAAAATAATATTATAAAAGTTTTTTTATAAAATAATATTTCCCACCCTATAATAAACTATGAGCGACAAACAACGTGAGTTTGCAAACGAAGTATATGATACAGTACTGTACGTGACCGCTGCGGTGGGAGTTAGTATGTTGTCAAAAAAGGCACTGCGCGAGCCCTTGGGAACACCGGAGAATGTAAAAGGAGTATTAAAGTTGGCGGCTGCAATGAGTATTGGAACGGTTGCAATAAAGTATGCACAGACCAAGGGATGGTTGCCCACGGATCCGTTTGATAAGAAAAAGTAAGCACAAAAATATTATAAGTCTTTTTTGACTGAAAAAAATATATATATAGTTTTTTTTAAATATATATTTGTATAAAAATAAATGGCAATCCAAGCAGCAAGTATGGGAGTCTCTGCCATCGTGAATGCATTGGCGTTCTCAGGCAGCAACTTTTTGTTCCACATGTTGGAGAGTAACAAGGCACTGGAGGAGGCAAAACGTCACAACAAGGCATTGGAGGACTTGACAAAGGCTCGTGATGCATGGAACCAGAACGAGATATTAAAAAAGGATGAGATCGCACGGCTCCGCCAGGAGCTCAGCGATGCAAACGCTGATCTCAAAGACACCAATTTGGATGAGTTGCACAAAGTGCAGAGCATAGTGTTTGATAACCAGAGGTTCACGAGGAGACCAGAACTTGACGACTTTTATACACCAAGTGACGAACAAAAAAAGTATGAAAAAGTGTTAGTTGCAGGAGTGGGAGTCGGAGGAGCAATGTTGGTGTCGAGGTTTGTTTTTTTTTTAAATAGTATAAGTTGTTTTTTTATATGAAGTGAGTCATATAAAAAATAACCAAATGGTCTAAGAATATATTTTATTATTAATGTAATAATAAAATGAACGAGCAAGTACTAAAAGATCTTAGCGCCCCACTACCGGAGGGCTACTTACATAATGGAGGGAAGGAAATGAGGTACACCATACGACCAGAGGGGACGTATGATGCAAATACTTTTTTAGAGACAACCACCGAGAAAGTAGTTGGAGAAAACCGACACCATCGTCGGAGACAACGATGTGGGCGAGACCTACGAAGAGATGAAGGAAAAGATGCAAGAGTCGCTGGCAAAGTATCAAAAGCAGGGAAGCGGATGGAGACTAAAAAGGGTGGAAGCTTTGGACATGAGAAGATTAAAAGTAAAAAAGCCATCATCAACGTAAAGAATGATGATAACATGTGTTTCAAATGGTCTGTCACCAGGGCACTGAATCCTGTGGATGATCACGCTGGAAGACTCACAAAAATGTTGGTACTACAGTCCAAAAAGCTGAGCTGGGATGGGTTGGAGTTCCCTGTGAAACGTTCGGACATTGGTGTGTTTGAAAAGAACAACAAAGTGGGAGAAATGTTTTTGGTGCTGATGAGAAGGAGAAGGTCTTCCAACTAAGACTATCAAAACTGCGTGGTGAGAAACACGTGAACCTATTCTTGTGGGACGGACATTATAGTGTCGTTAAATGTCTGAGCAGGCTCGTCAGCTCTCAGATGAGCAATCATGAGCATAAAAAACATGTCTGTATGAACTGTCTCAATATGTTTGAAACTCCCGAGTTACTCCAAAAACATACGGAGCTATGTATGAACAATGAACATCAGAGGCATGAGTATCCAAAGGTTGGTAAGAACGGAGAAACACCAATGACATCTTTCGTTAATTATGAACGGATGCACACAGTACCTTTTTATGTGTACGCAGACTTTGAGTGCTTCATCGAGGACTTGGATGTGAAGGATAAACCCATTGGTGAGAGTAGTACAACACAGTACCAAAAACATAATCCTAGCGGGTTTAATTATTATATTAAATGTTTTGATGAAAGCATCTACGAGCCAAAAACTATGCATTACACACAAAAGTATGAGGGTGAGGATGTCACAAAAGTTTTTGTAGAGTCTTTGGAGAAGGACATCTGTGATATATTTACAAAGTTTGAGGAGGCTGTAGCAATATGTATGACAAAGGCAGACAATGAAGACTATGAAAAGTCTGAGGCATGTTATGCATGTAATATTAAGTATAATAAAAAAACATTATAAGGTTAGGGATCACTGTCATCTCACCGGAAAGTATAGGGGAGCGGCATGCAACATTTGTAACCTTAGGATGAGACAGCCAAAGTTTGTACCAATACTTTTTCATAATTTGGAGGGGTACGACTCTCACTTGTTTGTAAGAAACTTAGGTGTTAGCGAGGGTGATATTAGGTGTATACCCAAGACTGAGGAGAAGTATATATCGTTCAGTAAGCTATTGGAGTTGGGTGACGAGTCTGTCTGTGAGCTAAGATTTTTGGACTCTTTAAAGTATAGTTTGGTCATTAATTTGGGGGAAGACCAGTTTTGTAACTTGGAGTATGCATCTCAAAAAGCTGGTTATAATAAGGAGCAAATAGGTCTATTGAGACAAAAGGGTGTGTATCCGTACGAGTACACGAACTGTTTCGATAGGCTTAGTGAGACATCGCTGCCATCAAAGGATAAGTTTTTCAGCAAACTAAACGGTGTTGGGATCAGCGATGATGACTACGAACATGCACAAAAAGTTTGGACAACATTTGGGATGAAAACCATGAGAGACTATCACGACCTGTACCTCACAACGGACGTACTCCTACTGACAGACGTGATGGAAAATTTTAGAAAGATATGTATGACAAATTATGGGTTGGACCCTTATTGGTACTATACATCACCAGGGTTGGCATGGGATGCAGCCCTAAAAATAACCAACGTAAGCTTAGAGCTAATCACCTACCCGGATATGTATCTTACCATAGAAAAGGGCATCCGTGGAGGGGTTAATACGGTCACAAAACGGTACGCAAAGGCAAATAATAAATACACGACCAACTACGATCCAAAGGAGGAGGATGTGTTCATCCCATATTTGGACGCTAATAATTTATATGGGTGGGCGATGAGCAAGCCATTACCAACCGGTGGCTTTCGATGGATGGAGGATGGAAAGTTGCAAGACTGGGAAAGTATTGCACCTAAAGTGGGTAAGGGATGCATACTAGTTGTGGATATGGAGTATCCGAAGGAGTTGCGCGATCTGCACAATGAGTATCACCTCGCTCCGGAGAGGGTGAAGATTAATAAGGTGGATAAGCTTGTCCCCAATTTGTATGGAAAGGAGAGGTATATTGTACACTATGAAAACCTAAGGTTATATCAAAGCCTTGGTATGATAGTGACAAAAATACACTCTGGTATTATGTTTGATGAGGAACCCTGGTTGGAGAAGTACATTATGTTGAACACCGAGTTGCGAAAAAAGGGTACGACGGACTTTGAAAAGAACTTTTTCAAATTAATGAACAACTCCGTCTTTGGTAAGACTATGGAGAACGTAAGGAACAGGGTGAATGTCAAGCTAGTGAATAATAAGGACAAACTAAATAAATTAGTCAAAAAGTCTAACTTTAAAACCATCACCATATTTTCGGAGAACCTGGTGGCAGTTCATATGAGCAAGACAAAAATCAAACTATGCAAACCAATATATTTAGGGATGAGCATCTTAGACCTTAGTAAGACACTTATGTATGACATTCATTATAATTATATTAAAAAAAAGTATGGTGATAATGCAAGCCTTTTATTCACCGACACTGACTCGCTGTGCTATGAGATTAAAACAAAGGACTTTTATAAGGATATATCTGACGATGTGAGTAGTAAGTTTGACACAAGTAACTATGATAAAAACCATCCCTCTGGGATACCTGTCGGAGTGAACAAAAAGGTTTTGGGTATGATGAAGGATGAGACTTGTGGGAAACAAATATCAGAGTTTGTAGGGCTCAGGTCAAAACTTAGACTTGCTACAAGTCGACTCCATTGACGCGCGGTAAAGCCCAGACGCGCAGTTAAGCCCAATTCAACGAAAGCGCGAGTCGGAAATTGGTCACTTGATATGGGCCGAGGAGTCGACTTGTCGCGCTTGCAGCGCGCCAAATTTTACCGACTCGAATCCTAGTCGGTGCGTGTTAGCCAATCAGATTTGAGAATTGGCTATACGTACGTGTACCTGTCAACACTCAAGTACGATGGTTTTTCCTATTCCCGTGTTTGTTTACCTAAAGGTTTATCTCTACTGCATTGGTGAACATTCAAGCTATAACTTTTAGATATTTTGTGAGTTTTTTATTCGTAGCATCATGTATTCAATCAAAGATGCTATAAGTTATGGCCTTAGGAAGGTTGGATTCGAACAAATAAGAGAAAATCAACGGCAAGTTGTAGAAGCATATCTCTCCGGCCGTGATGTTTTGATGGTCTCGCCAACTGGGTCTGGCAAAAGCCTTACTTTTCACATTGCTCCGTTTGTTTACGACTATTTGAAGCGTGGTGAACAAGAACAGATCAATTCGATATGTCTTGTCATCGTCCCACTGTTGTCTCTGATGAGAGATCAAGTCGCATCTCTTCAGGGAAAAGGAATTGCTATATTGCCACAAATTTTGCTATATTCTGCACCTGATATGTAGTTAATCATACAGTAGTTGTGTAAAGCAAGTGAAGGGGAACGAGAGCTTGTTAAATCGTAAGAAATTTCTAATGTGTTGATATATCGACCTTTATGAAATCTTTTGACTTCAAGTTCAAGGCTCTACATCCTCATCGACTTGTAACAAATTTAGATATCACAGATAATAGACAATAAATTATCTGTATCCCCCTGATCTACAATGGTAATTGTTGACAATTTTATATTTTTGAAACAGATTATTAAATACTATATTTACTCCCATACTTATCAATAATTTTCATAATTCTTACAGGGGGCAAGATAGTGAAATGGAGGAGGCTTTCCGCGCAGAATATGGCCACTTGGCAGAACTGCGATCAATACTAAGAAGGGACGTTCCTTTTATTGCTTTGACCGCAACAGCTACAGATGCAGTAAGAACCACAATCATTAAGGATTTATGTATGTTTGACTGTGTCCAGCTATTGACTGTGCCTAACAAGCCCCATACAAAGTTCTCGGTTGAAACTGCAGATGTAGAAGATCTCTACAGCACCTTCAGCTGGTTAATTGATGAACTGGAGAAAAGGCAGCAGAAAACATCAAAAGTACTTGTCTTTTGTCGAAATCGAGTGCACCTTAGGGATCTTTATGAACTGTTTCATGAACACCTTGGAGAAAAGTCCTATGTCTGTCCTACTGGAACTGAACCAAAGGATGATCGAACAAGACTGTTTGCCATGTACCATAGAAGGACACATAAACAAGTAAAAGATACTGTAGAAAGGGAGTTTTGTAAGGCAGATGGTACTGTAAGGGTTGTTTTCTGCACTGTGGCATTTGGAATGGGTGTTGATGTTAAGGGTGCACAGCTTGTAATCCATTTAGGCCCTTCCAGTGCTCTTGATGATTATCTCCAAGAATGTGGTCGAATAGGTCGAGACACCGCCCAAATGTCCCATGCTGTGCTCTTAAATTACAAAGGGTGTACTCGCAGCAAAAATATTTCAAAAACAATGAAAGAATATATAAAAAACATCACTGAGTGTCGCCGAGTTACTCTAATGAAAGAATTTTCCAACAACCCCAAAAAGGGTGACATTAGACATAACTGTTGTGACATATGTTCCAAAAACTGTAAATGCAAATGCAATTGTTCCACACCAGATTGCAATTGTTCTGATTTGATTGACAGTTATGAATCACTTCAAAAGAAGTTTAACTTTTTATCAGATGAGCATGCAATACACACATGGAATGTTATATCTGAGTCTGTTGCCATATATTCAGACAGTGAAGAGGATGGAGACATCAGTCCTGTATGCAGTTCTGATGAAGGTAGCAGAGAGGACACAGACACTACTGGTTCAGGCAGTGATGACGATGACATCAATAACAGGTACAGAGTGCGAAGAATTTGCTTGGACACCTGTTCAGAGGATGAACACTCTTGCTAGCATGGGTGATTAAATGTAAGTAAAAGGAGTTGAACTGTACAACACTTTTACCCACTGTATCTACTTAAAAAACACAGATTTTTGATTAAATGTAACATGTTGTGTATTATAACCTCTCTTCAACAAACACATCTTTTAAGCAATACCATGGGCGCCAGAGGTATTTTTATGCTCACAAATTGCTATGTACATGGCATATCTGCAAACACTGAACAACCTCTGGCACCCAGGGTATTTTTCCAGATACATCGGTCACATCTGGCAGGTCTAATAAGAATAGGTTCAACTGTATCAGATTTATAAATTAAATGTCTAAACATGCTCACCGTGTTTGGGTATGATTCTGACCATGGCATAAGTTTTTCACAAAACAACATTTAATAACATTTCACTTTAGAACACCCATGGAACATGATTTAAATAGGCGGCTAAATAGAGGATTTATGTACATGATAAAAATAGACTAACAGTGCATATATATTAATATGAAGTTATTAAGGTATATATACTTAAGACTCTCTGCAAGACGACTGGCCTACATAGACTAAAGTATCCTAAAACAGTCCTTGGTTGTATATGATTAAAATTGATGTTCAAAATTTATAAAAATGCTTCTTGCTAAATTTGCGGAGTCGTGTGCTGATCCACTCCTTCAACCTTTCTGGTTCAATGTCATTCAATAGGTTGTGTGGCATGTTTGGGAATGCAGAATGCTTTCTACCTGGTAGCTGTGCATAAATATCTGCATCCTGAAAGTGGCCAACTAGAAGCATGATGTCATCTTCTGTTGACTTTAGCAAATGTTTCCCTGAAGGTGCTTTAACAGCACTTGTTTTGTCATATGAGGCAAGAATGGCATCTGTTTGTTCAACACTTCTACTAACACGAGCTATACTCTTGTTAGTAATTTCGCCTCGGAAACTATGTATGTCGTTCTTAAATGCCTTGTTGTCATGCTCAACAGACAAATCCATTGGGTAGTTAGTATTCGCCTGGCCTCGGTTGTTGACAAAACGGTTCCATGTAAGAGAGTATGCAAGGCGAGGGCTCAGCAAACAGTTGACTTGTGCTAGCAGTTGAAGAGTGGCAATGGCATACTTTGGGCATTTCGAAACTTTGAAGTACAAACAAAAGAACTTGTACAGTCTAATTATTCGTTGACCATCTCCAAGGTTGATTGCATCGTTATGGTTTAGTCTCAGCAGCAGTAGAATGAGTACCTGGTGTGTATAATTATATACTTTGTCAGGGCTCTGGTCATCAGCATTCTGAATATTGGTTGGTTTGAACCCATGCTTCTTCTCCTCGTGCTTTCTCAGTGCTGGTACTTGAATGTATTTTCTTCCACAGAATCTGCATGTCAGGTCATTTGATGTTGGGGCTGACACACTCATTTCTGGGACTTGGTTGACCACATGTTGCTCGATAAAGTTTCGTATAACAGCATGGACATGTTGCTTCTTCCCTTCTGGATCGTTCAACAGACCATCGTACTTGTTGACTGCTGGCTCACTATCGACAGACTGCATCACATGGTGGTTTAGAGCCCCTACAACCAAGTAGGCATCCAGAACTTTGTCCGCAAATTCACTCGAGGCATAGAAATTGTTGTGTGGATCATCCGAAACATTACGTGCATCGAGCACATTTCTTGCTGCATAGAGGGTGCCCTTATCACGCGCTGAGGCTGTACTATACAGATGATGCCATATAACATGTATATGACCAAATTGAAAAAATATATATGAACAAACGTAGAAAATGAGGGGCCTTGACAGTTCAGTTCAAGTACACCTCTCACATAATTATCTAGTTGTAGACTTGCAACAAATCAACTCACATTTTTATAATAAACTTTCGTGAAAATATGCCTGCCCTATCACTAAATTTCTGTCCCACACTCTAATTAAGAAAAATGTCCATAATTGTGCATGACAAAATAATTGTGAGTTGACTTGGAGCAAGTCTATCTAAGTTGCTCAGTGGTGCAAATTCACTTTTTCCTTGGGCGGGCAGGGCAAAGCCTCGTAAATTTCCGACGAAACCTTAAAATGTTTTAAGTAAAGGTGGGTGGCAGTTGCTCACCTCACCAAAATGTCCGCCACTGAAGTTACTGAACTATAAATATAGTTCCTTTTGAAAGATACATTGTACAAACCTTTAGTCATTCTGCCTGATCATGAAAATCTTCAAACTTAGGAATGAAGCCTTCTAGTCGTGCTGGTGGTGTTCGAGCATCCTGCATAGCAGACTGGACCCCTTGGTATCTTTCAAATGAAAGATAGTCTCTTCCATTTAGAACTTTCACAGGAGCTTCATCCCCTTCACTGTGACCTGGCACATATGGGTGCAGCCATTCCAGGATATCAATCATATCCTCCTCATACTGTTCATTCTTCCGAAGAACACCAAGATGAACCTAATGAGACAATATTACAGTGCCACTGTTGGTAATTTTATCCTATTTGCATGATCATTGCACAAAGAAACCCATAACCCATCAAATAGCAGTCTTAACCAATCTTTTATTTGCTAAGGTGAAGGTGTTGAGCCTAAATATATTAATGTACAACACTCTCACATTGACAAGAAAAACACTGTACATAGGTTGCATTAAATGCTCTACTGGCCACATACCTTGAAATTAGAGGCGTAGTATAATGGTGGGTGACCGAGTCTGCCCCCCACTCTACTTCAGAACCACATTTGTGACATGTTTAAATCTGATGAGAAATTATTGAGGACGCATGCATAATATATTACCGCAGCTACCAAATTTGATTGCATTTCCAGGACCCTACGAGGCCTCCCAGACCCCCCTACTAAACTGGCACCTTTGGCGATTGCTAACCCTACTGTTCCCCCAACAATTTCTTGATGACATATAGATACACAAAAGGAATTTAATTAAACTCTATCAACTCTTAATGGAAATTTACCTTCTCTGTTTTCTCCTTTGTCTGTGCCATGTTTTCATGATCAATATTCTTGGGCAGGTGATCAGCATACCATGATAAAGCAGGAATATACTTTGCCCACTTGTTACCAACAAGTACAACTAATTCTTCAACAAATTGCAACTGTTCTTCTGCACTAGGAAGGAATGTTGTAAATGGCTCTTTGTTTATGTCACTCTTGGGTCTGTCATTAGGCAGGTGGTTTGGGCTAATTCTGTTCTTAAATGCCACAATCTGGAACATGTGATGATCCTTTGCCTTGTTCTTGATGGTCATCTGTCGTGGAAGTACTCTCATATCCACATTATCCCCTGTAAAGGAATATCCTGGATGCATTTGTGTCCGATGTTCCTTTAACTCCTTTGCAGCTGACTTCACCATACCCAGATTTGAATTGTCCTTTTCCATGTTCGTAATCTTTGCCATCAGCTCTTTCTCCTTTTTTACCCCAGACTCAACTTCCTGCTTCCACAACTTTATTGGGACATCAAAGTCTGCTCCAAAAGTTTCAAACATTCTAGATGTTGCATCATAGCTCATGCAAGTATGCAGGGCTGAAAGTTGCTTTACAGCCACTTTCTTCAACCCTCCTTTCCTCAATATTACTGACTTGATCCTCCTGGTTGCACTCATATCTTTGTTGAAGATAGAAACAAGCTGTGCTCCAGCGTCACACATGGAAGGAATTAAAGACTCATTCTGCTTGTTAACATTTCTTGATTGTGATGGGTTATGCACACAAGCATTTAAAATTTGAAAGTATCTTGGTGTTCTGGAGGAAAGTTCCTGGTGAAAATTGTTCCAAGAAAATTTGATAAGGTCTTCCTTTGTTGTCTTCCTTAGGATGGAGGTGTTGGACTTGGCACACAATCCTGATATTTCTGTGGTAAGATCAGTACATACAATGTCATACACTGCATCCTTTGTGACTGGCTCACTCATAACCGCAGCTGCAATTGACTTTGGGGTACCAAATGCCAACTGACGTCCCAGTTTGTGGAACTTTTGTGGGAGCTCAACTGTTTTTTGGCGAGTGTTTTCATAATATACCACAACCTAAAAAATATATTTTGTTAATGTATAGCATAAGTAAAACTTTGATGGAAAGTGTTATCTGGGATCATGCACAATTTACACCAACAAACATAATTTACATCCTCTATTCTCCCCCTCAATAAGTAGACTGCCTCAAATCAGAAGGCCTCCTCTCCTATAAGCCCCCACCCCTCTACTCACATTTGCCAAAATCTTTGCAGGCGCTCTGACTGTAGCAAAAATATGTAGTTTATATAAATATTTACATGTTTATATCAGTATTACTATATCATTGCATACATCTATAAAAAGTGCCTGTCTCATTGTCACATATTCGCTATTGTGTACAGAAATTTGATTAGGTGCTCAGCTTTTAGCTTTTGGCTTTTTCTCATGCAGCCCATATTATTAACAGTATTGATGGTCTTATTGGAGGTCTTAAATGCAAAATATAAACGTACAAAAGCCTAAAAGACATATTGTATAAAGGTAGAAGTTCATCATTCCATATTAAGCATGACACACAATGAACAGTTTTTTGCATTGTGTTTTTTCGCATATGAATAATAACGAAAAAAGCTGAATACATACATTTACAGTTGAGACACCAGATAGCTCTGGATTAGTGAGGGTTTCTCTTGAGCAATCAATTTCATTTTGTTGGAACAGTTCCCTGGATGGCCGCTTCGAGGAAGTGCGTTCTGTTATCTCTGGCCTGCACATTCGCTTTACTGACGTTACTTGCCCTCTTGATTGCAGAATTTCCTGCGTCTCCTTATACTTTTGTCGTACGTCGAGAATTTGTTTCACATAGTTGCTATTTTTTGTCGCACAGTTTCTGCAAACAGTATTCGTCAAATATTGTTGGTCGTCTGTAAATATTTCCTCTCCCAACACAAGCTCAAGGTCCTGACACACGTTTGTTTTCCCCTTTGACGTAAACAACTTTCTTCTGTAATCAGCTCTTTCCACTTTTTGAAAGCAAATCAGACAATTAAATTCCTTGGTTTTGGGAGAAACGTTCGTTCTTGAGACAATTTTAGTTGGCGTTGCCATTCACATATTTGTCACATAGCATGAAAAGTGTCGCAAGTTTGTAACACGAGTCTTATCTCGTGTAGCAAACCTGCATTTCATTCTGTCAAAACAACACTCAAGTTTTGCAGGGAAAACCCATTTGGCTCCGCCCGCTGTAATTTTTCGCGCCAAGGAGATGCGATTTCCTGCAAGCGCGACAAGTCGCCTCGCTCTCGCTCCCTCGCTTCGCTCGGGAGCTCAAGCTCGCCTTTAGTATGTATATTAATCAGGTCCGTATTAACCCAGGTCCGTATTAACCCAGTAAACTCAGTCCGTATTAACACAGTCATTATGCGAGTCGACTTGTAGCAAGTCTAGTCAAAACTATACGCGTACAAGATGGATGAAGGTGAGGAGGAAAAAAAGTGTAAGGGAGTTAAAAAGTGTGTCATCAAAAAAGACATTACTTTTGATGACTTTAAATGATGGTCAGAAACAGTGGAGGGGGATGAATACTTTCAGAAGTCGGAAGCATGATATGTTCACTGAGAGGATCGTGAAGATAGCATTGTCAGCAAATGATGACAAGCGGATAATTTGGGAGGATGGGATAAACACAACGGCGTACGGACATGTAAAAAACAGGAAGGCAAAACTTGTGTTCGAAGATTAAAAAACTATAATAATATTATTTTAAAATAATATTATTAAAAAAATATTTTAAATGTGTGACGTCATGAGGTAAAATGGCGCAGAAAAAATTCATGAATGTTACAAAGTTGTGACGTCATGAGGCGTGTGGGGAATGTCCGCGAAGCGGGTGGTGGAATGTGTGACGTCATGCGCGCGCAGGTTTGTGAAATGGCGTTGGTATTTTTTTGAAAAAATGACAAAATGGCTCAGAACCGGCACTTTCCTACTACTAGTTTATATAATTTTTGTATAGCAAAGTAGGTGCTTACTGACTGAAAATTTAGTTGTTTTTTCGTGCGGCCTTTCGAAAAATTTATATTCTCATGAACATGATTTTTCGCTGCTCTTTCGCTATTAATTCTGTAGATGTATTTCCTACCATGTCAATGATTTTTGGAGTCTTTTCTGTCTGTTTTTGTCGGTGTATGACTACTGTATATGTATATATATATGTACGGTGTATGACTACTGTATATGTATATATATATATATATATACAAGCTGCACTGACGAGCCGTTGAACGGCGAAACATGCATGTCTGCAGATTTGACTATATATATATATATATATATATTCTCCCAAACTTCCACAAGTGTTTCTATAATTTGATGGGAACACGGAAAAAATGTTTTCTATTTCCTTTATTAAATAACCTTGTAAAAACAATAATACGAGACAAAAGTATAGTTCTTGCAACCTGATTAAAAAGTATATTCGCATTACATGAAGATATCCGACCGGTTGCCTAGCAACAATACCGGCTTCAATTTTCATTTTGGCTGACGGCAAAAATACGCAGGAAAGAATTTGCTAAAGAGGATTTCAAGCAAATAAAACGTGTAGTAAGTCTATTTCTTTGCTTGTTTAACAAAACCTCAGGTTGATGAAGGTTTTTAATGATATTTTAGGCAGAAAAGCTTGTTTTAATCGGTTGTTTGAGCTGGCGGGAACTTTCCGTGTTTCATCGAGTTATAGAAACACTAACTCGTTTTGGGCTTTTAACCAATCAGTGCTCGCCTTTTTAAAAGGTTATTTTACTAGAAATGCATGCAGAACCCCATTCTCGCCCATTAGAACCAATCAATTATACTCCCCAAAGGTATTGTAACATGAAGTACTGAGTTCATCACTGTAACCATTGTAACACGCAACCGGCCGTATATTTCTTTTATTTTTTTGTACAAATTGGCAAAATAGTGATACGGTTTGTACTTTTAACTGTAAAATTATCAATCGCCCAACTATATAAAGTTGCTATGTTATTACGTACTCTTTTAGCTTTGATTTACTCTAAAATTCAATCTTAGACGTCTCACAAAACGTTTCGAAATTGTCATAAAACTTCAACTGTTGTTTGAACAGTATTTTTATGCTATGAAGTTTTTGAAAGAAATATGTTGTTTCTTATTCTATAACGCATTTGAATTAATACTAAAACACTTTTTCAGATTAATCAATGTTGTATTGACCGCACAGGATGAACTACGCATTTTGAAAACCACAACAATAGGCGGCAAAACTGCAAAAGCAAAACTTTTTTTTGACGGCAAAACTGCAAAAGCAAGTATGCAAAATCTTACCCGTTTAAAACGCTTTAAAACTCGAAAACCTTGTCCTTTCTCGGCCTTTTGACTGATTTCTTTTCCTGTTGACTTTAGTAAGTGAAAGTCCTCTGAAAATTTTTTCATTTATCTTGTTTTGGAGACTTAATATTTGTCTGTATTAATACGCCAGAGTACAATTTTGAAAAAAGTTTGCAAAATGCCAAAATGGCAGTTATTTTTCTGACGTATACATATAAAAACAAAATGTTTGTCTTAGCCAATCATGATGTTGCTGGTTACCAATTTTCTCTCAGCTTGAACTCGCGCTTGCGCATAACTTAAAAACCGTCCAGTCCAGTCCATGACAAAAATAATGGCGGACACCTTTGCAATCCGCTAGTATGTTCACAGATCGACGAGCGGAATTAGTACCCTCGCACGGCGCTTCGCGCCGTAGCTCGGAGATATACTATACCTATTGCTATACCTGTGACAGATTTTGCCGTAGTTTTAATATGATCAAACTTTTCCGTGGGGGTAACATGACCAGTCCATAAGGGTTACATGACCGGTCCAAAGTCTTCGGGTTTTAGCAGGTTTCGTCACTAAAAAAATTCTGCCTTCCAATCTAAAGGCGATGCCTGCGGCGAGGCTAAAATAAAGGCAATTTCATTCAATGTTAATAATTATTTAAGTGTGCAGCCTCATTGGTAAAAATATCTCAAGTGTGCATGCACAATTAGAATAATTTTGTCTTTCAATGGTTCATTAAACCCTTTTATTATGGTGATATAATAATAGAATAAATCTAAGAAAAGTAAAAAAACGTCATAGAATCTCTAGTTAGAAAGTATAGGTCCTCAAATGGACTGAAAAAGTCCTTTAACTAGAAAGGTGTTTTAAATGAAAAATTGAAACCCTGGCCTGTCAATTAGTTTAGACCTGAAATGTTGCAGCCTTAATTAAATTTGTCAGAATAGTTGTAAGCAGTCATAATCCTTTATCTTACATTCAGTATCCTTACTGTATTCAATTTTTTAATTATAATTTTTCTGTGATTTTAAGCATTCTGTTGGAAAGTTCTTTGGCATGTGCAATGAGTTAAAACTACAATTGAGAAAATGTTTAATAAACGAGGTAATTTAACTAACTTGTCAACAAGTATCTGTGGATATTGATGAAAAAACGTGGAGAACTAACTTATGTCGAACGTCTAACAAAACTAAACCTTATCCCGCTTGTGTATGACAGAGAACAGAAGGACTTAACTTTTTATTATAAATGCAAGTTCAATCTGGTAGATTTAGACGTGGCACAGTATGTTGAAATTACGGCAAGCAGGACACGTGCGGGTACCTCTCGTCTTTTAAGAACACAAGCTTGCAAGACTACCACATTCCAAAACTCCTACTTTGTTAGAATTGTAAATCTGTGGAACTATATGTATGTAAATCTGCTCCTTCCAACTGCTACGACACTCTCTCCTCCTTTAAAACATACCTACACAAGGCTTACATCCACCTTACTGCAACTTCCTACACTCCTGACCTACCTAGCTCTCACTCACTTATCACGACTGACTAATACTTCCATGTCAGTTTTTCTATCTCTTCTCTTTTAATTTACTGTTCTTCTTGCTTTCCATTCTCTCTTCTTTTTTCTATTCTATATTTCTGTTGTTCTGTTTGTACTGTCATGTCTAATGGTGAGCACCATGCATGGGACCTGGTCTCGTTTGTGCTTCGCCACTTTTGGCACCTTACATAGTGTTATATTTCTATATTAGTCTGTGTTAGTTATGTACAATAATGAGTAGTTATTTGTGTGCCAAATAGAGCTGTTAAATTAAAATTAAAAAATTTTGGGTTGGGTATGTGGCTTACAAGTAGACATTGAAGGTGGCTCAATTAAATTACTCGTATAATCATCTCGAGATTATTTCTTGCCACAGAGAGAAAAGAAGAGAAGAGCTAATGCAGAGAAAGCACAACGTACAAAAGAGTTGTGGGAGAAAAAATACAACGAATACATCAATAATGAAGATAGTCGTTGAAGTGAAATCTTATAGTAAGGTTTCCGTGAAAAACAATGACATCACCTAATTCTGTAGGGAAAAAGTGTAGTTAATACTATGAATGTTAATCCTAATATGGGCATCTTGCAAAACGAGACGTACAATTCGTGTATAGACTATAGAGGCTAAAACTAAGAAGCAATTACAAGAGTGTGGTGCATGGTTAAATTTCAATTTTCATATTTATAGAAAGAAAATCGTTGCGAGGGGGGGACTATTGGCATGCATGTCTCAAAAAGTGTACACTGTACCTGTTTAATTTAATGGCACGTAACAACTGGAACAGTGAACTGAAATATGTTTTGTTATAATATATTCAGAAAAACGGGGAACTTAAATTTTCTTGTTTGACAATAAGATTTGCATGAAATATTGCCTGAGCTATTGATAATTTAAATTGAAAGCGTTTTTTTTTGAAAATGCCAAAATGCGCGTAAAACTGTCTATCAAGTTATTATTCTAGTAAACGCGATAACATATAAATAGCACCAATAGACAAATTACATTTCAAACACTTCTTATAATTATTCAATATACATGCGGAATTAAATTTAATTGCTTGGAATCTATTTCCGTTTGTTTATATTTTCTTATAAAGAAAATAAGTGAAATTTTAGGATTCCCCCTATTCCCGCAGCAAAAGAAATAACTCACGAAAAGGAGCAAAATGATATTTCGTTCCTTCATATGACTTATATAGTTCAGGGGCAACTGAACATTAAATTCCGAGAAAATGCAACTGCTTATGCGCAGTATGTTAATTTTTCTTTGAAACTTCCTTTAGCTAAAATCATTTCGTTACCATGCAACAGTATATATACAAAAACAAAAAAAATCACACCTCAAACAGATTCCAAGCAATTAAATTTCGGTCAAAAATTATATATATGTTATTTACCGGTTGCGAGGTCCGGATGAGAAAAACTGTGCCCGAGGTCTTGAAAACGGCCCGAGCCCGGAGGGCGAGGGACGTTTTCAAGACCGAGGGCACAGTTTTTCTCATCCGGACCGACGCTGCCGGTAAATAACGTGTTTATTTTTTATCATATGTAAAATTTAAGAATTTATTAAAATTGAAAATTCCAGTGTACCGAAATAATTTGAGATCAGTGCAATTGTGAAATCAAAGCGAGGCTGAGAAAACTTGAACGTTGAAAGAAAACACGAAGACGAAAACTAGCAAGAAACTCACAAAAAACATAGTTTCTGTAAAAATGTACACGATATTTTTTAAATATGGCAGCATAAAAGCATAGGAATGAAAGGTTTTGCCGGCCTGGTTTTCTGGTGTTCAGTTTTGCTTCGACAAGGATATCTTCGTGTTTACTTGCTTTGCCCATAAAAAACTCATAAAGTGAATCATGCAGTGAATGCATGTGTTTTGACTTCGATCAACGCTTTCTACTAAAACTGGACAATGAACAAGGTATGCTGTAATCTTTTTCTGGTCGTTTCACGATAAAAAACATATAGCCTCAACTTTGTTTACCAAGGGCCAAGGCTTTAATTTTTTTTTGTTTACAATATGTATACGAAAAGTACTTAACAAATGGGCAGAAAAATCATGTTTTCATTACATTTGGTCCATGTTTTTAAGTTTTATGTATGGAGAAAAGTTTTTTCTTCTATGATATCTGTTTAAACTGTACTTTTTCAACTTTAATGTGCCCAAATACTGAAATACATGAGCATTTAAAACAAATGTATTAGTTTTCTCGGCGCATCGTACTTAGTATGAAGCCTTTGGAGTTGATGCAATTCATTTTTGTACTCTAACTATCGTTAGGCTAGCTTTTTGAACTTTTTGGGTAGATTTTTTAATCTAAAAATTGTTTCACTCCTGTGTTTTGTCGCGTAATCCAGAGCGGGCCGGATGAGTTTCAGAGCGGGCCGGATGCAAAAATCCGGACCGCTCTGAAACGCTCGCTAGCCAATCAGATTGCTTTATTTTCATAGATAAAAAATAAAATTTGATAACCAGTTGGAGGTCTGAGAAAGGTTTAGCGCTTTTGCCCACTCTGTATATATCTGAGCAAGTCTGAGCGTTAAGCGACCTGGCTAAAACTATCGTGTCGTCATAAGTTTTAGAAAATACAACTAAATCAATTATTTTGAAATCACACGTCAGCACATGACGCCATATGACGCCGGAGCATGTAAACAAATGCTTTGATTTGTCCAAAGGAAGTTTCCCGTATGTGTGCAATTGAAAGCAGCTGTGGTATTTTTTCCTAAATATCCCTGATGTCTTCATCCAATCAAAAACGAGTAAAACGTACTAAAATGATATTAATATATAAAAGTTACCTGCTGAATGCATGTCAATTATTAATGGCTACAAAGAGAGCTAAATCAAGAAGTATACTTAGCGATACTGGACGCAAACTGCATATAGTCAATTGAGATGCGGTCAGCAACCCAGACGAGGAATCTCGGCAAATTTCATGCACAAATCCTTTGAAATGTTGCTTATTAATATTTCAACAGTACGGAGATGATGTCATTGAATGATTGATTAATATGCTAAGCATTTACTGCCTTCACCGTGCACAAATACGAACAAAAAGATAGAAAAAACTCATGCATGAATATATGTTGACAGATGTTTTAGTCTACACATGCAATATTCTTAATATTGCTAATTTACCATTTACGTAATAATAATAGAGGGGGCATCGAATTGACAAATGTTAGTCAACAAAAGGGAAAAATTGAAGCTTCCCATCCGTAAGAGTCCCGGATGTGAAATCGTGCGCCCATTGGCTACATTTGAAATCTCCTTAGCAACACTGCCTTAGCAACAACAAAATTGTTTTTTGGACGTGAAAAAATACACGAAAACCCCCAAAAATTCAGTAAAAATCACTCCTATGTGTCTTAAAATTTTAAATATGTGTTAATATTTAATATATATTGAGAATAAACCTGCTAAAAACTGATATAATTGATTTGTTTTCCATTTTTGTCTATTTAAAGTTGAGCAACCAAGTGAGAAACACCCAGACTGCTAGAGTGAAAATACCTGCCTTTTAAGTTAAATGCCAGTTCCACTATGCAGTTTCATTGCTTCACACCAAGTCCACATCTTTAAACATCAAATTAAAGACAAATTTTCTCACATATGAATAGTTTTTTGCTGAATTTTTTTTTTTACATTTTGCTTAATTTAGACAGACCGTAAACTTTTTTCAAAAAATGATTTTGTTGTTGCTAAGGCAGCGTTGCTAAGGAGATTTCAAATGTAGCCAATGGGCGCGCGATTTCGCATACGGGATTTACATACGGGACTTAGAGGGGGCCCCATTAGGAAGCTTCAATTTTCCCCTAAATTTATCCTCGGATGCTCCCTCTATTCTTTTATAATCTCTATGGTTGGATCTGCATGTGGTAGGTGTAGTGGTAGTCGTTGGCGTTTTACTATTTGAGAGTATTCTGAAGTTGTGTTTCGAAATAATAGTTTTACAATTGTCCAGCAGCTGTAGCTTACTTTCACCGTGTTACGATTGACAGTTTATGCAAGAGACTGGATCGTGCATGGGAAGTGCTTGTCGATCAAATTTAGGAACACTCTGCATGCCGACATTGGTTTTCACGTTCTTACTATACGGCGGTTAAACCAAATAATGTTTCGTTGTCGTCTTTTTTATTGCGGTTATTGTTTGGAGCATACAGCAAGTTAGTTTGATAGTTGCTGCTGTGTAGCGCGTCTTCATACAAGGAGGCAGCTGTCGAAAAAGCGTTCTGGTCAGATGATAATTGCGAAGTGCGTTTCTTCACGGATGACGGGAGTTGCCGTATGATTGAAGGAGGGTGATTGGAATGGCTGTTGATGAAGAGTGGATCATTGTTGGGTTTCCAATATGCTTGGTAGCTTTCTTCTTTTAAATTAAGAGTAAGATCTAGAAAGTTTACAGTTGGGTGACTTATTTCAGCTGTAATTTTCAATTTAAATGTCTCGAATAGCTTATGAAGGTCTTTTCTTGCTTTATATCCGCAAGACGCTTCGAGGTTCCTTTAAATAGAATCAGTCCGTCATCACGGTATAGACTATAGACCAACGTTATCTTTCCCATTTTTCTTAATTAATTAACGAGTTTAAAATATATAAACCAACTAGTTCACATACCTCTGTCCCGTCATAACTTCCATAAAATAACTTCCCCGTCATAACTTAATAAAATGTGAACGTGCGCAAGCTCAACCAGCACGCAAGTGGTCCAACGGAAAATAACGCCATCAAACAGGATTAGTTAGTTGAGTTCTAAATCTCGTCGCCTGAAGATCGTAAGAACGTAAACTCATTGCGACTTTATTTTAAGTGAAAACTAATTATTAAGCGCTACCAGTACCTGGTGTTGATATATAATACATTCATATACTGTTTGAATTATTATTATTACAATTTACAACGCACCTGTTCTACATGAGTTGTGCACTCTCGTTATCGTGTAATTTGATACTTAAAATGAATCAAATTCGGTTTAACTATTCTACGTCTTCGCAGATAAAACCAGAAATGTTTACGAAACATCAGCGAAAAACTAGCACCACAACAAAAACGCAGAACTAGGCACCGCAGTATCATTTGGTTCAACCCTCCATTTAGTAAGAGTGTCAAAACCAATATAGGACGCAATTTCCTGAGCTTAATTGCAAGCATTTTCCACCTAACCACAAACTACATAAAAGCTATAGTTACATGAACAATGTCAAGTCCATAATCACTAAGCACAACACACGCATAATTGCAAACAGTTGCAACTGCAGAGATGAGAACACTTGCCCACTTCAGAAACAATGCACGACCAAGGACATAGTATACAACGCAACTGTTACCATGCGCAAGCGACACAAACAACACCAAACACTACATTGGCATGACTGCGAGTACATTTAAGGAGTGATACCGTAACCACATTAAATCTTTTCAACACAAAAAATACTCAAATGACACCAAACTTTCGAAATATATTTGGAAATTGAAAGAAAACAAACAAGATTTCACCATAACTTCGTCATGTAATCATAAACTGACACGCAATTTCGTATACGGGAGGATAAAAAAGATGCAATTTATGTTTTGAAGAAAAACTCTGTATCATGAAAGAAGACAAACAATTTTTACTGAACAAAAGATCGGAAATAGTTTCAACATGCAACAGAAATAAAGGATGCATGGAATGTTTGAACGCCCACGCGCCCACATTTTGACCAAAACTCATTATTTTCGAAATTCCTCTCCACCTGAACGATTGCTTATTGCATGAAACATGCTGTAGTGGATACCTTGAGGTAAGCGAAAACTATATATATACTACTATTACTACTATTAGCGAAAGCTACAGGAGAAAGAAATGAAGTCTGGAGGTGAATTTTTATCAAACTATTTCCAGGCATGTATATATGAGGTAGGAAAAGCTCTTTTAATCACACAAGGTCATAGTTGACTAAATTATACTTTCTTTTAATAGTCTTAATCTTAATTTCCTACGTGTGAAACATGCAGAAACATGCAGCTGATTGCCACCTTGCCCATGCAACTATGAATATTTTAAGGAAGCGTATTAGGAAACACTGCATGCATGTGTAACAATTTTCAAGCAATTTCTGGTTACTTTGTGGCATTCTTTATTTGTAGAAATTTCCTGAATCAGTTCAATCAAGCAAAATTTATCCACAAGTAAGTTCTGAGTACAGTAATATATAAATGCTCAAATTTACGAAAAACTAGTACCTGCAAGGGATTCTAAATCACATTTTTCGTGATATATAGCACTAGTAAATGAGTTCATGTGAAATATATTAATGATCCAAGCCAGTTAATGACCCAAGCCCGTTATATTAAAAAAATAACGGAAAATATATTCAACACAGGTAAAATTATCGTGGGAGAAAGGCTTCGGGGTGACATGAACAATATAGTACTTTCTGTTAACTTTTATGGTTTATAACGTATTTATTGAAGAAAAAGTTCGCTTATACAAAATCTGCATTTTAACTAAATGTACCTATATGTCCCGAAATATCAATATGTATACCAGTTTATACGTAAATACTCTGACTAATATATCAACACCCCCACTCAGACTCAGATTTGTAGTCATTATGATGAGTCTGTTTTTATGCTTCAGTTAGTTCAGTTACCCAATAAAACACAACGATGTTTTTCAACTTTAATACGTGGTAAAGACTTGGTCAATATGTCTGCTGTCATATCGTCCGTTGGAATGTAATGAATTCCTACTTCTCCGTTTTCTACTCTTTCTCTGATAAAATGTAGCTTCGTGTCGATATGTTTTGATCTCTTGTGCATGACTGGGTTATGACACATCTTGATACACGATTGGTTGTCTTCTCCGATTTGGGTTGGCTCTTTCATCAGGTAACCAAAATCTTTCATTAAAGATCTAAGATAGATTGCTTCTTGGACTGCCGCTGCCATAGCTTGATATTCAGCTTCTGTCGATGATAACGCGACTGTCGCCTGTTTCCTTACTTCCCAACTTATAGCTGCGCCATTTCCTTCGAATTTGAAATAGTAGCCAGTTGTGGACTTTCGATCGTCGAGATCACCGCTCCAGTCTGCATCACCGATCAGCTTCATGTTGGAGTTCTTGACGAAAGTCAATCGTAGACCGATTGTTCTCTTTAGATATCTTAAGACGTGCTTTGCTGCTTTCCAATGTGAGGTACCGGGCTTGTTAAAGAATCTTGATAGCTGGTTGACTACGTTAAGAATGTCAGGTCGAGTTTGTTTCCCAATATACAGAAGGGATCCAACCAAACTTCGATATAACTTCTCGTCAACTAATTGCTGCTCATCACTGTTCTTCTCTAACTTGAGGTTTACTTCTCCAGGTGTAGCCACAGGTTTGCAATTGCTCATGTTGAACTGATCAAGGAAGTTCTCGATGTACTTCTCTTGATCTATTGTGATCTTGTCTCCAGATCGTAGAATTCGCATTCCCAGGAACCAGTGTAATTCTCCACGATCATCCATCTTGAAATTCTTTTCCAAGATCGATTTGATTGCATCAACAGCTACAGATGCTCCGGCGATTATAATATCGTCGACCCATACTAGTATGTACGAAAACGTTCCGTCCTTTTCTTTCCTCACGAAAAGACAATAGTCGTTGCGACTTCGTTGGAATCCATTCTTGATAAGTAGATTTGCTAAGGAATCGTACCAATTCTTTGCTGCTTGTTTAAGACCGTAAATTGACTTGTTTAATTTGCACACTAATGTTTGTCCGTTTTCTCCTCGTTTGGCAAAACCTTCGGGTTGTTCCAGATAGATTTCTTCTTCGATTGGTGAGTGTAGATACGCTGATTTTACATCCATTTGACCGAGATGTAAATCTTTCTGTGCAGCAACTGCTAACAGGGTTCTGAATGTCTCTGGCTTGCATGTTGGTGCATACGTTTCAAAGAAATCTAAGCCTTCGATTTGCGCGAAACCTTTCGCCACGTACCGAGCTTTATACTTGTCTATTTGACCATCTGCACCGTATTTGACTCTGTATACCCATTTTCCAGGTAAAACATTCTTATCTTTCGGTTTGTCAACAAATGTCCAAGTGTTGTTGTTCTCTAGTGATTCAACCTCTGCTTGCATTGCTTCTTTCCAGTACTTAGCTTTTGTTGACTTTACAGCTTCTCTGTACGTTTTCGGTTCTTTAACGGTTTCTTCTTCTTGTTCGGTTGCGTTGAAGAAGGTATAAGGGTTGCCATATCTTTCAGGAGGTTGTCTGTTTCTGTTTGCTCTTGGGAGTGGTTCAGCTTCTTCATTTTCTTCATTTTCATTTTGTAACTGGACTGGTGCATTTGGAACTTCTTCTGTGATTTCCCCCAATTCATCTACGACCGGTTTCTCCTTGGTTGGCTCATTAGAACGTTCATTGTCGAGATGTAAGTTTGGACTCTCTAAAATTGACTCTTCTTCTCGACAGGGTTCTTCTTTAGGGGAGAATGGTTGAATTTCGTCCTCTTTGAAAATCACATTGCGTGCTTTGATTATCTTCTTTGTGATGAGCTCTTGTAATATGTACGCTGTACTCTTGCTGTCATGCCAATGAACTTCGCTTTCACAGATCTGGGATCCAGCTTTCGTATCTTGACTTTTCTCTTCTTCACGTAAGCTGTGCATCCGAATATTCTGAGGTGATTTCTTCTAGCTGTTTTCCCTGTGAAAAGCTCGAAAGGACTCTTTCCTTGATTGCTACTTGCACTCACGGTGAGATTTCGAATGTGTGCAGCGGTATCTAAGGCTCGGACCCAATATTTCTTTGGGAGCTTCGCTTGTATAAGTAAACACCGTCCCATTTCTACTAAGGTGCGATTGAAGCGCTCTGCGACTCCATTTTGCTGTGGTGTTTCAGGAACTGTGAACTCTTGCTTTATCTTTGAGTCTCTGCAGAACTCTTTGAATTGATTTGAGGTGTACTCTGCACCATTATCTGTTCGTAATCTTCTAGGTGTTCCTGTTTCGGCAACATATTCTTTGAATTTGTCGAGAACTTGTGACTTCTTGCTGATGTACTTTACAACTGCATACTTGGTGTATTCATCGATGAATGTGACTGCATATTTGGATCCACTTAGACTAGCTACTTCGAAAGGACCGAGGATGTCCGAATAGACAAGTTCGAGAGTTTTCTTCGCCTTATTTTCCACTTTCTTTGGTACAGGTTGACTTGCTTGTTTTCCCATTGCACACGTTTCACACGCTTCTTTTGTGTCGCCTTCACAACCAATGGTACGCTTTACATCGGTTTTGTTGAGATGCCCGAGACGCTTGTGCCATAAATTTATGTCTCCTTTGATGCTTTGTTTGGTTTCGTTGCAGGTGGGTTGGTTGACTAAATTCTGATACGTAACTTTCAAGAAGAATAGGCCAGTGTCCTTTCTTAAGTTGATTTCACGACCATCACTCAACACCATTCTTGCTTTGCTTTCGTTAAAGATGAACTTGTGACCAAAATTGACTGCTTTGTTCACTGACAGAAGGTTGACTTTATAGTTAGGCACATACAAAACATTTCTCAGAGTCAGTTCTGCCATCTTTCCATTCTTTAACTGAACTGTTATTGGCACATCACCGATTCCTTCAACTGCTGTGAGGTTTCCTTTGGGATCTCTTACATTCTTCTCATTTGCTGTGCGTAGATTTCTAAATAAGCTCTTCTGGTTTACAATGTGGTCTGAGCAACCAGTGTCCACAATCATGTGACTTGCCATTTCTGCGCTGATGTTTTCTTCTTGTAAAGGACTGACGAAGCATTCTGAATAAGATGACACCGCATTTTCATCTTTTCTCTTTGGTTTCTCTTTACATGCTTTTGCTAAATGTCCTCTTTTGTTACATTTGGAGCATGTTGCTGTGCTTCTTTTGTTACATTGCCTTGCGAAATGTCCTACATTTCCACAGACATAGCATGCTTTCGATTGCGATGGTGTTTTCTTGTTTCCGCCTTGTTTGTTTACCGAGTGCATTGCCACTGACGAATCAACTTCCGCTTGTTTTCTCTGTATACGACTGTCCTCGTAATTTTGTAGACGGGTTCTCAGTTCGGTAAATATCGACGCTGGATTGAAACTTTCTTGAACAATGAAATGTTCGTATTTCTCTGGAAGTCCATTGATTACTAATGCATTGAAAAGTGTCTCTGACATTTTCTCGCCAGCATCCGCAAGTCTAGACATAAGTTCTTGAGATCGTATAAAATATTCGTATAGTTTCTCTTCTTCTCCGAGCTGCAAACGCGATAGTTGTCTCACTAAACTAACCACGGTTGGCTTTTCTACATTCGAATAACGTTGCTGTAATAAACGCCATGCTTTCGTGCCATCGCCAGTTCCGTCTGGGAATAAACAATCATGTCGAATATACATCAAACTTGTTTTGTCTAGCGCCAACGCAATATGACACCAAACGCTGTTATTTCGCTCTTTAATTGCTTCAATTTCTTTGTTTCGTTGCTGTACTTTAGCCTCCCATTCTGTTGTTTGTTCAGACGTCGCTTGGTCGCTTAGCGGAGCGATTTCTGCTGGTATTACTTCCTTGCCAAGTAACGATTTGAATAGCCCTTTTGTTTGTATAAACGCTGTAAATTTCGTGCTCCATGCTGGATAATCCTCAGCATATCCGTTGAAACTAAGCCACTTTACTGTGTGACTGTCCATCTTCAATATTCTGGGCCCATAACCTGTTAACTTTTATGCTTTATAACGTATTTATTGAAGAAAAAGTTCGCTTATACAAAATCTGCTCTGCTCGGCATAATAAAAACAAAAAACAATAAACGTTCGATATACGTTCTGATCACGTGTCCGTTTTAACTAAATGTACCTATATGTCCCGAAATATCAATATGTATACCAGTTTATACGTAAATACTCTGACTAATATATCAACACTTTCTGCCTCATTTGATCAAAATTATATGTCCACTATTGTACTAAAGAGCACATCCATACGATTATACCTATAGGGGAACTGTTTACCTTTTTATAGCAATTCAAGTTCCGGTATCATCTTGTAAGCAACTACTGAAGAGAAACAGGTATAAAAATGCCCCATATTATCAATACCTTAATTAACTGAGTGTGTGCTTTTTTTATATCTGATGCATGGCCATTACTGGAGTTCAGTTTAGCTATATCTTTGAAGTACTAATAGAGTTAGTTTAATTTTAGTTATTTAGCATTATGACGTTAAATTTACAACATTTATTTAACTTCTTCAGTACCATCCAGCTCACTCTCCAATTGTGTTTACAAACTACGAAATAATGATTCACTCGAAGAATATTCAGTTTACTGTCACATGGCTGAATAGAATGCAGAGCAGTTATAAAAATTTCATAAAATTAGGTAGTATTATAAGTACAATAGATAATAATAAATTAATAATTATAAAGAGAAATAAGACTCTCCTTACTGGACAAACAAGGAAACCTATGCACTAGAAGACGGCCTTGAAGGTTTGACAGAAAAACAAGCAAAGCTGGCTTCTTACTGGAACACACAATTTAACAAAATATGCCTCGGAATGAAAGTCAACGATAAAACTAAATGGATGGCGTTAAACTACACCGCATATTCATTACATAGTGTGATCGAAGGAGGAGCTTTTAAAGAAACAAGCGCTGGAAAAGGAGCATGGAAATATCTTATCGATGGTTCGTCTTTGCAAGAAAACTGTAACGAAGAAGGGTTTAATATACGAAAGGGATTTTCATTTTTAAATTCATTCACGTATGTACGGATTGGTTTAGTTGCAAATAATGAAAACCACTGTGATACTGCTGACTCGTGTATTGGCTTTGGAACTTCAGTACGTGAATGTGATGGTGATGTAAGAAGCACAACGTGCGGTAATATTGCTATGTGTGGTTGGCTCGATAATAAGAACGTTGCAGCGTTCGGATGTATACTTGTACAGTAGCATCGCAACGATTTCCTGGAACTAGCAGACACGTGCACAACTATGAGTTAAAGGTTTTTGACTCTTGTTGTGATTTCATTTCGTAGCTGTATCCGTAGTTGAGAAATATCTAGTAACCAGAAAGAGTTGGAATTAATCATTATACATCATTGCTGCAGGCTGATTGTTAGATTTATCGATTATGTATAATGGTGAACGATAGATCGGGAGTAGAAATTATGATTTTTAATAGAAATTATTAATATTGAAGCAAATGAATTAAAATTTACTAATTGTATGTCGTTACTTCTAATTGTAGTTTTCTTTCTTTAAATATATTGTGTGCAAATGCATGCTCTTTGTGAATGAAATTGGCTTTTAATGTTAGTGGTTATTTTTTATTTATTGTAGGTAGTCCCAGACACAATATCATACCACGTAATTAGACCATTGCAAGCATTATAGATTATATTGACTAACTGTTTGATTAATTGATTATATGATCGATGGTGAACGATAGATCGGGAACAGTTATGATGATTTTTATTAGAAACTATTTAGCATTTAAGCACATGAAAGTTGATTGTATATCGTAACTTTTATTTGTACTTTTATTTCCTTAGTTTGTTATACATGCTTTTGATGTAATCAGCATTGTCTACAAGATATATAAAATTATTGATTGATTGACTGGTTGATTTACTAAACTCTGTGTGAACGTCCAATTTGTATCCTTGTCGAAAATCACCAGTTGATAGATCAGGCTGTTCAAATTTATCATTCGAGTTTGTTCTAATTTAGTTGAATGTCAATTCGGTTGCCATCTTGTGATGTTGCTATCACATGCATGCTATTGACGCTTTCAATTATTCAATTATTCAATTATAGTACGCTCATAAGCATGTAAGATGCGTACCATCATAAATTTGTCCCGGAACAAAGTTTCTAAAGTTAATAATGATACTTCGAAAGAAGAAGGAAAAATTTTGGAGAGTGAGATGAAGCTACAAGACCTATTTATTGGTCATTGCAGATACAATTTGTGCCTACAATATTTTGTGTAAAACAACATTTAAACTGCCGTTTAAAGTGTGTTAAAATAGTTTATTATACAATACATTATAGTCAAAATGACACTTCTAACTCTATAAAGATTGGGAAATTCCTTATGGTGGCTGCCTACTGTTTTTTGGAAGGGTGAAAATTTACGATTTAGTTGTTGAAAAACAAAAAATATCCGACTTATAGAAAACACTACTTAAATAGATAGAAAATTTTAAGAAAATGATATAACTGCTATTCCTATATGGAAACCATGACGTTTCGATATGGCCTACATTTTTGTGTTAAATCAATTTCGAAACTCGCAATAGACCCCCACTTTTTATTTTACAGAAAGTACAGTATTCTTATAGTCAAATATAGAAAAAATAATTGTTTAATCGATTTAAAGAAATCGCCCGTGTCATGGTTCTCCACAGTTGTAAGCGGGGAAGGTAAAAAAGGTGTCTGAACAGGTAAGCGTCACGTCGCGCCGGAGGCTCGACAAACCTCTAGGGGGATCCCCCGGAAATTTTGAAACCTGAAGTCTCTGAAATGTTATTTCCTGCATTTAGAGGGAAGATTTAAGCTTTTATAGAATTCTAAAGTTTATAACAGTAAAACGTCATATCAATTATAGAACACACCACTGTTTCACACAACACTATGTTTACAACAAAATGCCTTAACACAAACTCTAGGATTCTCCAGGCGGGATGCTGTTTCGTACATTCTTTGGGCCAAAAAATCACATGTCTGAAAACAATAAACTGAAATATTTTTCGTTTAATTTTCCTTGCTCCACTTGGAATATTTGGCTTATACATCAATGCTAATTAACCTATCAAGACATTCTAACGGCGTCGTATGTACTCGTGTACATAAAAAGACTTGCTAAAAGTGGTACGTCCGTATTGGAACTTCAACATGATACAGTACGTAGACACATTTTGTCAATTGCTTTTTTTGAATATAATTTATTGAATAACGAAATTAAATAAAAATATCGTTAGCTCGAGATATGGTCTGCAGGAATCTTGGAAACTTCAAAACATCTATAATAGACCAGTACGTAATTGCGACTGCGTCTCCAAACAGGGTTGGAAATCTTCTTTAATTAAATCTTATTTAATCTTCTTTTAATAATTAAAGAAGATTTTGGTTTTGAAGAAAAATCTTCTTTAATTTTCTTTAATTTTTTACGTTGATTATTTCCTCAATACTTCATTGTCAACCTCGTTAATTGTCAACCTCGTTCCCAGGCTCTTTACTCCGCGCGTCGTTAATTGTATGCTTGCCTGCGATAAGGTGTTACATAACATCTTACCACGGGCACAGTATAGACACAGAATAAAGATCTATACAGAAGGGCCACTCAGAGGTGCAACTTGTTCTCGTCTTTATATGCAAAAATATGCAGTTTACTGGCCAGAGTAATGGGGGATCAGCCAGTTCAGCGTGCTTATTGGCCAGAAAAAGCAATTGACTGGCCAGAGTAATGGCGGCCAACATGCGTAATGCGATATGCGCGAGCACAAAAACTTCAAAGGTTCCGACGCGAGTGGCCCTTCTGTATAGATCTTTATTCTATGGTATGGAGACGACCAGTAGGGCCACTCGGCGATGCAACATGTAGCCGGCCTTTTATGCAAAAATATGCAGTTTACTGGCCAGGAAAGTTAGTCCAGCTTGCTTATTGGCCAGAAAAAGCAATTGACTGGCTGCCAATGCGTAATGAGCGGCCACACAAAATTTCAAATGAGTGGCCCTACTGGTCGTCTCTATACTGTGCCACGAGGTAGCCAAATGGTCGGATTTGCATTTTGCATAAATCAAACAAATACTCATTGAAATTCATTCTAGAGAGGTAAAATTTACATATTTTATTCGACCTAATAACGAAAGATTAAAAGTGGGATAAAAGGAAGTGGAATACAGTCTGTTTATTTCAAATAAATGTTTTTAAAAATGTTATTAATTTTCATTTTTTACATGTTTTCTATTATGATTTCAATAGTTATATTGCTTATAATTTATATATTTATTATATTATCATTATTATGTTAAAGTGAATTTGATTGTAAATTCCAGTAATTCATATATTGTGGATACAATAATACATTTAGAAGACACAGGCACTGATAGAGAAGTGGAGGACGAGGCTGAAAATATGGAATCGGATATGGAGGAAAGTGCCGAAAGTCAGACAAGCGAGGCAGCAGTTGCAAATGCCATCAAGACAAAACGAGGCCCCCCAGTTCATAAAGCTTGGAGGGATGCTTTTGATGACCCCAATGTGTCTTCCAAAAGCAAGCCAAACAACGCAATTTGCAAAAATTGCAAGCAGTCGGTGAGGCATCATCATAAATTGCTATCAGTTAAAACTCACCTGAAGAGATGGAAGCAATTCAAAAAACTAATGTTGGATAAGCTTGTTGCTGATCGCCCAGAGTGGTGGAATGAAATGATGAATAAGAAGAAAGGAAGTGGTTCATTAGATTCAATGAGCAAATCATCTTCAACATCTTTCCCAACTAGAGCACAACCATCTGCAAGATCATTTGCCATTCCAGTTTTCAATGCCTCGCAACAGAAGAAATTTAACCATGAGATGGCACTGTTCTTTTATAACACTGGCACAAGTTTCCACAGAATTGAAGACCCCTACTTGCTCTCTGCCATTCAATTAGCCCGCCCACAAGCAAAATTGCCAACAAGGAAGCAGCTGGCCGATGATAGTCCTGGTGGTCTTCTTCAAGAATGTTATGAAGAGGTTAAAGATAAAGTGGACAGTTTACTCTCCAAACAAAACCAATTAATCTCCATTACCAGTGATGCTTGGTCAAATATTGCAAATGAATCTGTAGTCAACTACATGGCTGTATGTCCAAGTAAGTCACTATTTCTGGAATCAGAAATACCGAGGAGCAAGGTCATGATGCAGAGTGGCTTGCTCAAGACATCAGCCGTGTAATTGATGGCATTGGTGAGAATGTTGTAGGTGCTATCACGGATAACACTGCAGCAAACAAAAATGCGGAGCATTCTGGAGCAGAAATCCAGCACATTTTTTTCACGGCTGTGTTTCACATGGTGCCAAGAAAAAGGAACCAACTCGTGGTGGAGCACCTCAATTCCCAGATGGTTATCCATTTGAAGAGTTGCAGTTGTTTTCTAATGATTGTAAGAAAGTTACGTTTTTCCACAATCACCATGTCTTGAAAGCAAAATTAAAGAAGGCGCTTGGTGCAGAAAAATTAAAAGCCAGCTGAAACGCGATGGGGCACTCTAATTGGTTGCTTCAAATCATTAAAAGCTGCTGACAGCATCCTGAATGCTTTGCAAAAGCGTTTGATTCTGTTGATCATTCTATTCTTCTTCAAAAACTCAAATGTTATGGAGTGACTGGAAACCTTCTAAACTGGTTTGCTGATTACCTTAACAATCGTCGTCAGAGAGTCGTTGTGGACGGTGTCGCTTCATGTTGGGCCCCTGTTACATCTGGAGTGCCGCAAGGGAGTATCTTGGGCCCTGTGTTATTTGTAATCTTTATCAACGATATTCCTGAAGTAACTGATGGAACATCTCCAGCGTTGTTTGCAGATGACACTAAGGTTTACAAGGACGTAAGATCGGTAACGGACTGTGAAAAGCTTCAGCAGACCTTAGATAAGTTAGATATTTGGAGTCAAGACAACAACATAACATTTAACGCTTCGAAATGTAAGTTACTATCTGTGACACGTAAGAAAGCTCCAATTCCCTATCCCTACCACCTCGGTCGAAACGAATTGTTGAGAGTTGAAAACGAGAAAGATCTTGGAGTAACCCTCTCCTACAAACTTCACTGGCAAACTCACGTTAATGAGATCGTTTCTAAAGCAAATAAACAACTTGGTGTGCTGAAAAGAACCTGCTTATCATTAACGGACATCAACATCAGACGTTCATTGTATCTGACACTAGTTAAATCACAACTCTCTTATGCATCACAAATTTGGTCGTCAAATAATCACAGTCAACTCAACAGAAGAATTGAAAGAGTTCAAAGGAGAGCAACAAAATGGATTTTAAGAACAAAGACTGGTGAAATACCTTACGAACAACGATTAATGACATTGAAACTATTGCCTCTCACATACGACAGAGAAATCAAAGATCTCGTGTTCTTCTACAAGACGCTATACGGCCACATCGACCTTAATATGGACGGTTATATTTCATTCATTGAACATGGACGTACTAGACTTAGTCAAGCCGCTAGTGTTACGCTTCAAACACCCTTGTGTAGAACAACGACCTCACAATCGTCTTACTTCAATCGGATAGTTAAACCATGGAACTATATATGTAAAGACATTCATCCAGATACATTTTCCAGTCCGATCTCCTTTAAAAACTATCTTAAACGTAAATATACCCAACTTGTTAAGTCAGTCTATGATGTTGAGTTATCTTGTACGTGGTCACTGGTACGGGACTGTCCTTGCCACAGGAAATAGTTAAGTCAGCTTGTCGTGTTTGCTTGCTGAAAATCTTTTAGCGAGTTTGAGTTCGTGATGTTCTATTAATTTTCATATTAAATCACTATTTAGGAGGTGGATACCTTGCATGGGACCTTTTATAAGAGTCCCGTTCGTACCTTACCTTTTTGGATCAACATTTGATAGCTAGGTTATCTTACTTAATGTGATATTTGTTCTGTTAAATTCTTTGTTTGTTAAATTCTTTGTTTGACTATATAAGCTCCTTCACTTGTGTTGTTGAGCACTCTGTGAGGTTAATTGGTGGCTATAAGCGATAATGCAAAAGCTCACTTCCCTTGTGGTCGTTTGAGCACTCTGGCCCCAAGACACTTCACGCATGTCTGGATGCGCATGTGTCTGAGTATTGTACCACATGCGCTTGGGAGAGCAAGCGTATGGTGTATAAATACGAAGTCACTCGCATCTAGATTGCGTTAAGTTGCTGTTGCACTGACGAGCCGTTGAACGGCGAAACATGCATGTCTGCAGATTTGACTATATAAGCTCCTTCACTTGTGTTGTTGAGCACTCTGTGAGGTTAATTGGTGGCTATAAGCGATAATGCAAAGCTCACTTCCTTGTGGTCGTTTGAGCACTCTGGCCCCAAGACACTTCACGCATGTCTGGATGCGCATGTGTCTGAGTATTGTACCACATGCGCTTGGGAGAGCAAGCGTATGGTGTATAAATACGAAGTCACTCGCATCTAGATTGCGTTACAAGCTGCACTGACGAGCCGTTGAACGGCGAAACATGCATGTCTGCAGATTTGACTATATAAGCTCCTTCACTTGTGTTGTTGAGCACTCTGTGAGGTTAATTGGTGGCTATAAGCGATAATGCAAAAGCTCACTTCCCTTGTGGTCGTTTGAGCACTCTGGCTTCAAGACACTTCACGCATGTCTGGATGCGCATGTGTCTGAGTATTGTACCACATGCGCTTGGGAGAGCAAGCGTATGGTGTATAAATACGAAGTCACTCGCATCTAGATTGCGTTACAAGCTGCACTGACGAGCCGTTGAACGGCGAAACATGCATGTCTGCAGATTTGACTATATATATATATATATATAGATTTTCGCTTACCTCAAAACTTGTCTGCAACAGGCTGTTTCATCTGTAAAAGAATCATCAGGCAGATTCTTTTACAGATGAAACAGCCTGTTGCAGACAAGTTTTGAGGTAAGCGAAAATCTATAATTTGCTCTAACTATATGTTGTCGAGCACTCTTTGCGTTTCGTAGACCTAAACCTACACGTATATATATATATATATATATATATATATATATATATATATATATATATATATATAGTTTTTCGCTTACCTCAAAACTTGTCTGCAACAGGCTGTTTCATCTGTAAAAGAATCATCAGGCAGTTTACAAGTATCGAAAAGAAATGACCGCTTATATGCTTCCTGCCGGGGCGTGGGAGTGTGTGTGGGAGACAATGTGTGCATGCATGGCTTTGTTTGCGTTGTTTACGCGAAATTTGTTACGATGACGACATCGTGAAATTATTTCAGCTCTTTTGTTGAGTAAACAATCCTTGTTTTTTTCTTTCAAAATACAAAATTTTTCTTCTAAACATAAATTGCATCGTTTTGATCCTCCCGTATACGAAATAGAATGTTTTAAAATTTGCCAATTAATACTGAAATCCTTATTGTTTTCTTTCAATGTCCAAATATATTTCGAAAGTTCCGTGTCATTTGCATGCTTTTTATGCTGAAAAGATTTAGTGTGGTTGGCCAATCGCTCTTTGAATGTGGTTGCAGTCATGCCAATGTAATTTTTGATCGTGTTTGTGTTGCTTACTGTGACTGTTGCTTTGTATACTATGTCCCTAGTCATGCATTGTTTTTGAAGCGGGCAAATGGTGTTTTTTCTACAACTGCAATTGGTAGTGTCCCTCTCCTGTGGCTTGTTATTTCTAGATATGCGTGCATTGTGTTTAGTGATTACTGACTTAATATTGTTCATGCAGCTATAGCTTACTTTAACTGTATTTCTGTTAAAAATTTTATGTAGCTTGTGGTGCGGTGGAAAATGCTTGTCAATTAGACTAAGGAAATTACGTCCCATGTTTGTGCTAACACTCTTGCTAAATGGTGGGTTGAACCAAATGATGTTGCGTTGCCTATTCCTGCGTTGTTTTTGCGGTGTGTGCTGAGTGTAGCTAAGTTCATGATTAAAGTTGCTATGCCTAAGTGCGTTCTGATATATGGGTGCAGATTCCTGAAAAGTTTGCTCATCTGATGAAAGAAGTGCGATGCGCTTGTTAATTGATGCAGGTAGTTGCCTTGTGATGCTCGGTGGGTGATTAGAGTGCATATTTATGTATAGTGGATCGTCATTGGGCTTCCTATAGGGCCTATGTTTTCCATTGTTAAGGTCGAAAGTTACATCTAAAAAGTTTACAATGCGTAAATTTGATTCGGCGGTAATTTTTAGGTCAAACTGCTCGAAAATTTTGTGGAGATCTTTTCTTGTTTTGTCTGCTAAACGTGCTGATTTACTTTTTATAATAGCCAAACCGTCATCTCTATATAGGCCGATGCTTTCTTTGCCAAATTTCTTACTCAGGTGGTTTAAAATGAAAAGGCCTACTAACTCACAAATTTCCGCGCCGTCGAAACTGCCCATGCTAACGTCAAACAAACTATGGCTATCTTTTTTTATCCATGAAATTCCGGTATTGAAAAGGAGAGATTTTCTAGCGTGTTTTATTATTGAAATATCGTTTTCAGGTATAGTAGCTAAATTTGAAGCCCAAGATAAAGCTTGGTCCAATAGTTTTTCAGAAATAGATGGGTAGAAATCCACAATGTCAAACGAAATAAAACTGTGTCTGTCCTTATCTTTTATATTGCCAAACCACTGAATAACTTGTTTTGTATTCCTCCATTGATTTAAATTCAAATTGGAATTAATTTTGTCCAAAATAACTTCAATGCTTATTTTTCCGGATTCGCTTTTAGCGGGATTAATTAATCGGCATTTTGGATTGTTTTCGAAATTTTCTTTGTGATCTTTTAAAGATATAAATGCTTCGCGTTTTTTCATTTTTTCAATTCTGTCGCCGATTCCTAAATTGTTCGAAATGTTTTTTAGTTCTGAATCAATTTCATCTATAGTGTCCTCGGATCCATGCTTATATGTTTTTGTGATGTTGTCATGTAAGAGCTTGTTGTATGTGTCGAGCGAGGTTCGAAAATCTCTCCTTTTCAATACCGGAATTTCATGGATAAAAAAAGATAGCCATAGTTTGTTTGACGTTAGCATGGGCAGTTTCGACGGCGCGGAAATTTGTGAGTTAGTAGACCTTTTCATTTTAAACCACCTGAGTAAGAAATTTGGCAAAGAAAGCATCGGCCTATATAGAGATGACGGTTTGGCTATTATAAAAAGTAAATCAGCACGTTTAGCAGACAAAACAAGAAAATATCTCCACAAACTTTTCGAGCAGTTTGACCTAAAAATTACCGCCGAATCAAATTTACGCATTGTAAACTTTTTAGATGTAACTTTCGACCTTAACAATGGAAAACATAGGCCCTATAGGAAGCCCAATGACGATCCACTATACATAAATATGCACTCTAATCACCCACCGAGCATCACAAGGCAACTACCTGCATCAATTAACAAGCGCATCGCACTTCTTTCATCAGATGAGCAAACTTTTCAGGAATCTGCACCATATATCAGAACGCACTTAGGCATAGCAACTTTAATCATGAACTTAGCTACACTCAGCACACACCGCAAAAACAACGCAGGAATAGGCAACGCAACATCATTTGGTTCAACCCACCATTTAGCAAGAGTGTTAGCACAAACATGGGACGTACTTTCCTTAGTCTAATTGACAAGCATTTTCCACCGCACCACAAGCTACATAAAATTTTTAACAGAAATACAGTTAAAGTAAGCTATAGCTGCATGAACAATATTAAGTCAGTAATCACTAAACACAATGCACGCATATCTAGAAATAACAAGCCACAGGAGAGGGACACTACCAATTGCAGTTGTAGAAAAAACACCATTTGCCCGCTTCAGCATGACTAGGGACATAGTATACAAAGCAACAGTCACAGTAAGCAACACAAACACGATCAAAAATTACATTGGCATGACTGCAACCACATTCAAAGAGCGATTGGCCAACCACACTAAATCTTTTCAGCATAAAAAGCATGCAAATGACACGGAACTTTCGAAATATATTTGGACATTGAAAGAAAACAATAAGGATTTCAGTATTAATTGGCAAATTTTAAAACATTCTATTTCGTATACGGGAGGATCAAAACGATGCAATTTATGTTTAGAAGAAAAATTTTGTATTTTGAAAGAAAAAAACAAGGATTGTTTACTCAACAAAAGAGCTGAAATAATTTCACGATGTCGTCATCGTAACAAATTTCGCGTAAACAACGCAAACAAAGCCATGCATGCACACATTGTCTCCTACACACACACCCACGCCCCGGCAGGAAGCATATAAGCGGTCACATATATATATATATATACGTGTAGATTTAGGTCTACGAAACGCAAAGAGTGCTCGACAACATATAGTTAGAGCAAAATATAGATTTTCGCTTACCTCAAAACTGGTCTGCAACAGGCTGTTTCATATGTAAAATAATCATTATTTTACAGATGAAACAGCCTGTTGCAGACCAGTTTTTTAAGGTAAGCGAATATATATATATATATATATATATATTTTCGCTTACCTCAAAACTGGTCTGCAACAGGCTGTGACAAGTATCGAAAGAAATGACCGCTTATATGCTTCCTGCCGGAACGTGGGGGTGTATGTGGGAGACAATGTGTGCATGCATGGCTTTGTTTGCGTTGTTTACGCGAAATTTATTACGATGACGACACCGTGAAATTATTTCAGCTCTTTTGTTGAGTAAACAATTGTTTTTCTTTCTAAATACAAAATTTTTCTTCTAAACATAAATTGCATCGTTTTGATCCTCCAGTGTACGAAATAGAATGTTTTAAAATTTGCCAATTAATACCGAAATCCTTATTGTTTTCTTTCAATGTCCCAATATATTTCGAAAGTTCCGTGTCATTTGCGTGGTTTTTATGCTGAAAAGATTTAGTGTGGCTGGCCAATCGCTCTTTGAATGTGGTTGCAGTCATGCCAATGTAATTTTTGATCGTGTCTGTGTTGCTTACTGTGACTGTTGCTTTGTATACTATGTCCCTAGTCATGCATTGTTTTTGAAGCTGGCAAATGGTGTTTTCTCTACAACTGCATTTGGTAGTGTCCCTGTCCTGTGGCTTGTTATTCCTAGATATGCGTGCATTGTGTTTAGTGATTACTGACTTGACATTGTTCATGCAGCTGTAACTTACTTTAACTGTATTTCTGTTAAAAATTTTATGGAGCTTGTGGTACGGTGGAAAATGTTTGTCAATTAGACTAAGGAAATTACGTCCTATGTTTGTGCTAACACTCTTGCTAAATGGTGGGTTGAACCAAATGATGTTGCGTTGCCTATTCCTGCGTTGTTGTTGCGGTGTGTGCTGAGTGTAGGCAACGCAACGCAACATCATTTGGTTCAGCCAACCATTTAGCGACCCACCATTTAGTCTAATTGACAAACATTTTCCACCGCACCACAAGCTCCATAAAATCTTTAACAGAAATACAGTTAAAGAAGTTACAGCTGCATGAACAATGTCAAGTCAGTAATCACAATGCACGCATATCTAGGAATAACAAACCACAGGACGCGGACACTACCAATTGCAGTTGTAGAGAAAACACCATTTGCCCGCTTCAGAAACAATGCATGACTAGGGACATAGTATACAAAGCAACAGTCACAGTAAGCAACACAAACACGATCAAAAATTATATTGGCATGACTGCAACCACATACAAAGAGCGATTGGCCAACCACACTAAATCTTTTCAGCACAAAAAGCATGCAAACGACACGGAACTTTCGAAATATATTTGGACATTGAAAGAAAACAATAAGGATTACAGTATTAATTGGCAAATTTTAAAACATTCTATTTCGTACACGGGAGGATCAAAACGATGCAATTTATGTTTAGAAGAAAAAAATTGTATTTTGAAAGAAAAAAACAAGAATTGTTTACTCAACAAAAGAGCTGAAATAATTTCACGGTGTTGTCATCGTAACAAATTTCGCGTAAACAACGCAAACAAAGCCATGAATGCACACATTGTCTCCCACATACACCCCACGTTCCGGCAGGAAGCATATAAGCGGTCATTTCTTTCGATACTTGTCACTGCCTGATGATTCTTTTGCAGATGAAACAGCCTGTTGCAGACCAGTTTTGAGGTAAGCGAAAATCTATAATTTGCTCTAACTATATGTTGTCGAGCACTCTTTGCGTTTCGTAGACCTAAACCTACACGTATATATATATATATATAATGCAAAAGCTCACTTCCCTTGTGGTCGTTTGAGCACTCTGGCCCCAAGACACTTCACGCATGTCTGGATGCGCATGTGTCTGAGTATTGTACCACATGCGCTTGGTGAGGGCAAGAGTATGGTGTATAAATACGAAGTCACTCGCATCTAGACTGCGTTACAAGCTGCACTGACGAGCCGTTGAACGGCGAAACATACATGTCTGCAGATTTGACTATATATATATAATTTTATATATATATATATATATGAAATGTTGTGATAAGTTCACTCGGTAATATGATAGTACATAGTAGCTTAATCTTAAAATATAGTCATCGCTACAAAGTTTTTCACGCCTCTTTCAAAGCGATCTTCAGGCGACTCAGTTATTGAGCACACTTTGTTCTGCTACGGACAACGAAATATATATATATATATTAATACTTAAAATGTTTTTGTTGCTACTCTGAGTTCATGAGGCAATCATCAGGCAACGGTTATTGCTTCAGAACACGCCCTTTGTCTTGACCACGCCCTTTCGTCGGGAAAAATTATCCACACCCCCCATCTTAGGCCTATTGTATCTTTTAAAATCATATATCACTTTAAATCCTCCTTCTTCTTTCTATTGCACCATTCTGAAGGTTATCGTTTGGACAGCGAGGTGATAAAATATGTTCACGCTCACACAGGAGTGGAATGTGTCTTCCTATGTTATATGCGTGAAGATAAATCCTGTAGATCTATTAATTTCAATAAAATCTCGAATTGTGAGAAAAGTTGTGAATTACTCATGGATGTTGCCTCAGAAAAACCAGACCTTTTACGCAAAGATGAAGACTTTGATTATTACCTATTACTCGATCACAATAGGGTAAGTGTACATGTGACTCCTTATTTCAAGAAAACATATTTTAATCTGTTCGCTATAGTTTGGTTCAAGTAAATGAATGCAATCCACAAGGGCAAAGGAGTTACATTTACGACCGAACGTTTGGACACTCGGCTATTAGTGTCAATGACGGTTTTCGAGGGAAAACTTTTCATGACAAAACATTTCATCTTTGAATAGTTTTTCAGTACGGATGCGCAGGTAACAAGAGCTTGTATTTAGGCTCCTTTTCTTGACCAAGTTGAGAAACTGGAAATATGTGGGTAGTTGACTTGTATGCATTAGTGGGTTTCTGGTAAAAAGAAGTACCAGTGGAATGAACGTGGATGTCATAATGCTTGGATGAAATGAGTTGAATTTAGATAGTATATTAGTTATGTCAGATGGATTAGTGAGAATAAGTGTGTCGTCAACATATCGTTTATAGAATTTACCTATACTCTAGCAGCCTGAGTTAATTAGTTGCTTAATAAATTTAATTTATCAAATTCAATAATTAATTAAAAAAAAATAATTAAATAAACTAATTCAATGAATAAAAAATTAAATTAATTAAATTAAGTTGATTTAATGTGTTAAATTAAATTTAATCTCTTTTTACTAATATACCACTTATAAAAACTGTCAACATCGTTTTAAAGCGTATCTATAAAACTAATCCTATTTCCACAACCAGGCTAAGAAAACGAACATTTAAAAAATGTATACTAAGGGAGCGTTCATTAAGTATGTGTCATTGGAGGCCTGAGGCTATTTGAGGAGATCATGAAGCAAAATATTTCTTCTTAGCAGGGAGTAAGACCGAATTTATAAAAAAGCAAAGGGGCTTGAAACTAAAATTCATATATAGAGTCTATAAAGGGCATGGATGCATCTTTCATAATACTCCAAATTCATTCCTCTGGTACTTCTGTGAACTGAACACCCACTCATACAGGTGAACACCAAAATGTCTCCAGTTTCTTATCTTGGTCAAGAAAAGTAGCCTGGATAGCGTAATTCGGGGGAAAACGAGACGCTTAAGGACTGTAACTGTCATGCAAAAGCAAGGAAGCATATATATTTAAATGCTTTTTTTTAAACTTTGATATGTTATGTAGAGTCAAGGCAATCAATTCAGTGCAAAATATATTTTCTTGAGGTAATATTGTTACATTTATGCAAGAAAAACGACAGGTAGTTATTGTCTCATTTTGTGCCAGTAAAGTGGGCAAAATGAGACAGATATAAAATATACAGAAAAATTATTCAAAACTGAAAATTCTGTTAATAAAATTAATTATAAAAGTACATTATCAGTCATGAACATATGTCGCATGTTACACTGTCTTGTTGGTGTAACCAAACAACAGCACTCTTCGTGCAGCCATTTTTTTCCACTCGGAACACTGGACCCAATCCTCGCCTGGCTTGCATCACAGTTGAATATTTCATGTGCTTTAAAGTTTTGTTTATTTAACACAGTTCTGAGATTGTCAAAGTATAAATTTACCAAAAACACGGTTCATGGAGACACAACATTCCGGTTTTCGAAGTGATAAATTAGGGTGGCGCTTGAGAAATCCGGCAACAAAGTCGCGACCAGCTATTTAATTTTGGTGTCAGGATTAGAATTCTTTTTAATATTGTTCTTTGGACAACAATCATAAACCATGGTCCTGTTATCGTTTATAGAAAGACCATAAAGAGCTTTATCCATGTTAATTATATGCTCTTCAAGCTCTTTCTCTTGGTCATGCGAAAGAATAGCACAATACCGCCCCAAAATATTTTTATGTCTCTCGTCTGTTGATAAACTTTTAAGCTTACCATTAATTCTGCGATTCAGGGAATCCTTTGGCACACCATAAACAACAGCAGCTTTTCGTATTGATAACTCTTTATTGTCATGCAACTGCCAAAATGACAAACTTCATTTGCTTCTCAGACCAGTTCGCATTCTCAGTCTTGCGCTTGTAGTTTCTAACCATTATAAACAAAATAAAATGTCTGTTTGGGCATCAACTGATAGCCATGCAGGCAGAAAGAACTGACAAAACCCAACTACTGTATATACAAACTATTTTACGGATTGACATAATAAATACATACAAAATCTTAATTTAATACAAAATTTTGGAAATATCTAGGGTTGGACGATGATAATAGAGACATTCACTTCATTGAAACAGCAATTTGGAGACTAATATACATGCTGCAATATAAATATATAAAGAAATTAATGGTGATCATAATACACCTAAATATTTTATATATAGATGAAAACATAACAACAGATAGCGAAAATGCATAGAAGCTTACATAAATGTACTATCTTCTAAGGGAATTTGCATGTCTCATTTTACCCCACACCGGTCCACGGCTCTTGAATGAACTCAAAGGCCCAAAATGCTAAACATTATGACCGATATATCAACAAAATACACCCATACCATGAAAAGACATGTGCTAATACATACTGAACAAATAGGGTTTATTTCATAGCTGCGATGTTTTAGACAGAATAAAAGACTATTGAATATAGCTGAGTAATAACTTACCTCAATTTCGCTACCTCATCTCAAGTGTCACCGGCAAAATTTAAGATTATTTTCGCTTGTAAATAACTTCCAGCCTTCGACAACGTTGAAAAATAGGTACGCTAAGCGTACATGTATATGCTCATGGTGATGCCACTGTTGCGCATGAAAGACTAGTAATATTCTACAATTCTACTTTGGCTCTACATTGGCCCTACATTTCGTACAAAAAACGTACACTTCATGCAACCAGTAACTTGTAAAGAATAAGAGATTGACATTTAAAAGAATATATTTTATAAATATCACATATATATATTACACACAGTCGAACAAGGTTTTCATATCAATTTTTAAATGAGGTTAGATTTATGCCAGATACTTTTAAATTAGGTTATTTTGGACCCAGACGCAATCTCACATGCGCTGTAATAAAGCCGAGCTTTATAAAGCCACAATATTAAACATTAACAATTTTTCCTAAAGTGTAATCGATCAAGTAAACGACTGTTTTTTATATTTTATCATGTTCGTTCATCTTCGCAATGATACTTCACAGTATCTTTCACACATGGTTGGCTAATGTGTTTTAATTTGACATTTGATTTCATGATCAACTGGAAATATTCCAACAAACGTTTCACCTTAGTGTAGAACATGTTTCAAGCATGAGGCAGGCTTATACATGTTTTGTCCTTAGATGCCAACAACTGTACACAATATGACCTTGTTTTATTATGGTTTAAGTTTAACGATCATATACACAGAAATAAATTACAGTCGAACCTCCCGTAAGCGGACACCCTCGGGACCACGACCTGGTGTCCGCTTACGGGAGGTGTCCGCTTATGAGAGGTTGGTTAATCCCCGAGCCGGGCGATAGCCCGGGCGAGGGTACTAATTCCGCTCGGTTATTTATAAAGTTCATCAATAATCGCGGGCGCGTGGTTCAAGGTTGGTGGGTGGTCATCTCACTGATCTCAAAAGTATGACAGATTGTCAGGAGTGGAGTGAGTGAGATTATAAAAAAACTTGAGAAAGTCTGAATTAAATGTCGCTTTTGGAACTTTATTGGAAGAGCTGTGTCTGTGGGACGGATCTTATCGCTTTAACTTTAGCAAAAAAGATAAGAAGAGTCCAAGCGACACCTGAACGAAAAAAAGTAAAATATATATAGAGGCAGGTTTTTTATATTATTAAAACAATAAAAGTGTTGATGTATTTTTGTTCTAAAAACTCCTGCTTTATATATATAGTTTTTCATTTATTTACGGTTAAAGTATTGTATATTTTATATGATGAAAAAGGTCTAAATTAAAAGGAGTTCAGTTTAGTTTTGTGAACATTTCGAAACGTTATATTTGAACGGAATGTTGAATTTTACATTAGTTTAAAACTCATATAACGAATAATAACATACCTACATCATAAATTCGGGAATTCTATAGCTAAAACAACTATTTTTTAATTATTTTTGGCCGATTTGTATCTCGCTGTTTTGTACGCTAAAAAATTGTATTATTTTGTGTCAGTGTTGCTATGACTACAGTGCTTCCACTACTTAAGAAATATTTCCGTTGCGTATCTTTCAAGAAACCATGTATATATATTTCCCGGTTTCCTTTACAGTTTTCCTTTCAAGCTATTAGAGTATTGTTTTCCTTCAAACTCATTTGAAATGAACGAAAGAAGTTCACTTATATGACGCTGTCCTTTGAGTGCGTCATAAATAGAGGGGGGGGGGGGGGCTGCTGCGAGGGGTTGCTGCATGCATGTATTTCTAGTATTTAACTGATTACGTAATTGTTGAAACATGATTCTTTTAATAATGATGTTAATATGACTATTGAATTAATAGTTTCCGTATCAATTCTGTCATCAGCTCATTCTAATAACACAATATATCAAACACATATGTTTCTATTCTAATACTGTATTAAGTCAACTAGGCGGCATAATTATTAATTTAACAGAAAATAAATCAAGTGTGTCCTCCGCAACCGATAACGCAAGTATTGTCAACAAGTAAGCCCACGGTAAAATATGTTGTAACTGGAAAAACAACCACCGGTTAACCAACGGTTAAACTTGGATAATGTGATTTTTTATAGCAAAATCTACATCGGGAGAAACAGGAAGTTCGACAACTCAAACAACGAGTAAGGGCCTGTTCATATGAGCCGGGCTGGCCCGCTTTACCGGGCTGACTCGCAAGGGGCTTGTATACTATTTTTATATGTACGTTTTTGAGATTTGATTCACATGGAAACCGGAATTCACATGGAAATTAACGAAATTAAGTCTCCTGAAGTAGTTGCCGACAATAAAAATAATGTTTTTCGAAATAAAAATACATTTCGCTTTTCCGCCAAAATCACGCGGGAATTTCTTGCTAGCGCTTGCCGGGCTAGCCCGCCTCATGTGAAGCAAATGAAAAACTGGCCGGGAAAAGCGAGCTAGCCCGGCTCATATGAACAAGCCCTAAGTTTGCAGTGAAACAAATAATGTGAAACTGTTCAAATTATAAACAGAAAGTTCGACTACTCAACAACAAGTAAGCTCTGCATTAAACGAAATGATCAATGAAATTTTTCAGATTTTTAAAAGAACATTAATGTTTGTGATTAACTAGCATAATGTGATCTTTGTAGCAAAATCTACACCGGTAGAAACACACAGTTCGACATCTCAACCAACAAGTAAGTTCACATTTATTGAACTATATTCTATAATGTAAAATTTTTCAGATTTTTGAAAGAACATTAATGTTTGTGATTAACTATAGCATAATGTGATCTTTGTAGCAAAATCTACAACGGTAGAAACACACAGTTCGACATCTCAACCAACAAGTAAGTTCATATTTATTGAACTATATTCTATAATGTAAAATTTTTCAGATTTTTAAAAGAACGTTAATGTTTGTGATTAACTAGCACAATGTGATCTTTGTAGCAAAATCTACGCCAGTAGAAACAGAAAGTTCAACGTCTCAACCAACAAGTAAGTACATGTTGAACGGATAGAGAATTTTTCAGGATTCAATGCATACAAAGAATATATAAAAGGAGCGAAAACTTTATCAGTGGACGGTTCGCCGAAGATAGGTAGTTGAAAGAGGTCTTTGAAAAACTCACTCGTGCATGTTATATCCAAATACACCCTTTCCATAATTATGTCACGAATCTCTCATTGGACTGGGAGCCTCGTTCTCATGAAAAATGAGCGAATTGCCTTTTGCCTTGATTCATGAGAGCGAGGTTCCCAGGCCAAGGAACTATTCGTGACGTAATTATCGTGTATTGCACTCGAAACTATGCTATTACCTATACTAATGAGAATAATTGCTAAGTATACTCTTTTTAGTAGGTCAAGAACCGCTATCATCTTGTAAAGAACTACTGGAGAGAAACAGGTAGGTAAATATAATATAAACTTCACTGAGTACTTTTATTGTGTGGTATTATTTCTATCCACTAACGAAAAGCATTCGTTTTCAAATGTCATGGAAGGGTATATGTTTGAACATTGTTAAGGTAGAACAGTTTAATGTCCTCCATTGTACCGCATTAAAGGAAACTGAATAAAAGAAGGTTATAAGCAATTGTTGTAGGATTTTTCGAAATGTGGTGCGATTACCATTATGTATAAGATTCCTGACTAAATAATGCATGATGTTTCGATGTCATCTTGCTAAACTCAAATATATACGCCTTATACATTTTAGATCATTAACCAATGGTGTTTACAAACTAAAAAATAACGATCCACTCGAACAATATCTAGTTTACTGCGACATGACTGAAATATCTGAATGCGGGTCAGGAGGCTGGACACTAGTGATGAAAATGGATGGCAGCAAGGTAAAAACATTTCCAGTAACAATTGCTCTAATCCATAAGGATTGTTTTTATTTCAAATCTAAGACAACAAATAGGCGTGGAATTTATGGAAATCAACAAGATTCTGCCACATAATAAAATATTAAATAGTGGCATTTCGATTTTCACAAAAATTTAATGAGGATTGATAGCCCTATACAGTTTTACATTAATTTATACTTTTTATTGTCAACACAGTAATGAATAAATCCATCGTAATCCGAAAGATGGTAACATTTATAAAATATCACTTTTCCTTAAAGGACGAGTTTAGCTACGATTCTAGTTACTGGACAAGCAAAGAAACCTACGTAGTTAACGACGGTCTCGAAGGTTTGACTGAAAAACCAACAAAACTAGCTTCTTACTGGGGCACACCATTCAACAAAATATGCCTCGGAATGAAAGTCAATGGTGTTGCAAGATGGCATGCGTTAGAATACACCGCAAGTTTATTATACAGCGTGATCGAGGATGGAGATTTGAAAACAACAACCGCTGGAAATGAAGCATGGAAATCTCTTATCGATGGTTCGTCTTTGCAAAAAAAGTGTAATAAAGAGGGATTTAATATCCGCGGGGATTACAGATATGGAAACTTTAAATGGTCGAATGATCAAAACGACTGCGATAGTTGTAACTCGTGTATTGGCTTTGGTACTTCAGTACGTCAATGTAATGTTGTTGTGAGACATACAACCTGCGGTAATATGGCTGTATTAGAAATCAGTATTTGGTGTATCTGTTCAAATTTTATGATTGTAGAAGACTCTACATTCTCACGACTCTACATTTTCAAGACTGCACATTTTCAAGACTTTCCATTTTCAAGACTTTGCTTTTTGAAGACGCTACATTTTAAAAACTCTACATTTTCAAGACACCACATTTTCAAGACTCTGAGTTTTCAACGGATCACTGTACATTTTCAAGACTCTACATTTTTAAGACTCTACATTTTCAAGACTCTACATTTTCATGACTCTACGTTTTCAAGACTCTGCACTTTCAACCCTTTTTGCTTTTCAAGATTCTAGCTACATTTTAAACACTCTATATTATTATTGTTCAAGACTTTACATTTTCAAGACATCACTGTGCATTTTCAAGAGACCACGGTACATTAATTTTCAATACTCTACATTTTCAAAACTCCACATTTTCATGACTCTACATTTTGAAGACTCTACATTTTCAACTCTTTTAGCTTTTCACGACTCTACATTTTCAAGATTCTACATTTTAAACACTCTAGCTACATTAATTTTTCAAAACGTCATTAATATTTTCAAGAGTCTGCGTTTTCAAGATATAACTGTACATTTTCAGGACCCAACATTTTCAACATTCTTTATTTTCAAGACTCCACATTTTAATGACACTACATGTTTTAAGACTCTTCATTTTCAAGACTCCACATTTTCATGACTACATTTTGAAGACTTTACATTTTGAAGCGTATAGCTTTCCAAGACTCTACATTTTCAAGATTCTACATTTTAAACACTCCACATTAATTTTTCAAAACTTTACCTTTTCAAGACTCTGCGTTTTCAAGACATCACTGTACATTTTCAAGACCCTACATTTTTAAGACAGCACTGTACATTTCCAAGACTCTACATTTTCAACACTCTACATTTTCAATACTCCACATTTTCATGACTCTACATTTTCAACATTCTTCATTATTAAGACTCCACATTTTAATGACACTACATTTTTAAGACTCTTTATTTTTAGGACTCTACAGTTTTCAAGACTCCACATTTTCATGATTCTACATTTTGAAGACTCTACATTTTTCAAAACTTTACATTTTCAAGACAGTCTCTACATTTTTAAGACTATCGTTCAAGCACCGACCTTGATTATATGCGCCACTCTCGATTATAGGCTGCATATGATCGCAAGAATATTAAAGAGCGCCGCTTTCGAATAAGCGCCGCAATCACTCACAACAGCGAGGCGCTTAATCGAAGCACCGTCGGACAGATATGTACGAGAGCAACTACATTACATCTCAATCCTTGTTCAGCCTCAGAAATTTATTCTATAATCTTGGACAAAACTTGTTGAGACCTAGTGTAATTAATAAAACAGTTGTTCGCCTATTTAGATCATTTATGCACGGAGACCACATACAGTCGATTGCTTTGCAAACTATTACAATTGTAAACTAACGATTTTTCTCAAGATTTTGGAACTCCAACACTAGCGAAGTAGATTTTTTCACCCAAAAGCTAGCAAATGAGAATTGTTGGGCCGTTCCACCTGTTTCGGTCGTTTTCAAAACTCTGCATACATGACAGAAAACAACGACGACAATAGTGGTACCGTTATGGCCAATTCTTGGCCCGTGATAACGTCAAAATTTCGAACATTTATTATTGATCACAAAGTATTTGACGGTCAAGATGTTTTCAAACAAGGCCGAAACGTCAATGCATTATGCGAGTCTGAAAGATTCCTGGGGAAATGATTTCAAGCGATAATAAGATTTGTATACAATACAGTATGTGTGTATGCGTGCAATTATCGTTTGAGTGTGAAAAGGGAGATACATTTGTATTTATAATTGCATTATTTGAATGAACATAGTTTACTTCAATTTATACGGCATACAATGAGCATTGAGCGAAACTCAGTATGGTGTATTATGACATTTGATTCTCGAGCAGTAAATGGCACTGGAAATTGAAAAGATTGAATATTTAAAAATGGTATTTAATTTGCCGCTCTACATAATTGGCACTGGTCCAAGAAATGGTTTTAATGTGGCACTGGCCTATAGTAGTTGTGCACAAGCGGCACTGGCTGCTGACATGATTTGATCGAGAGACTGAGGAAATATATTTAGCGTAAGGTTTACACACTTTAATAAATTTTGTTTTGATTTACGTTTATAGGAAAACCTCATGGAAGTAAATAAAAACACTGTCACAAATACTAACGTTTCCTATTTTTCATGTTATACTCCAGAAAATCTGGGGAAATGCGCCTAGAGTTGTCACACAAAATTTGGAAGGGCTTCTAGAAGTCATGATTGTTAAGATCTCGTGCGCAGTGATTCAACAACAAAAGCCAGCCTATGAATGAGTTATTAGTAAGTTATTTCAGTCGCGCAAAAATAAGGAAATTCCTCTAAAATTGCCGTTTCATGTTTCAGTTGTAGCATTGTTTCTATTTTCAATCGCAAAAAAATCGAAGTCGATAAGTTCAGTCCAGTCCACGCAGTAAGTGCCGCTTTAAAGTGATTGTATCTTTCACGCCTGATAACAATGCTAATCCGCTGGATAGCCATTTTTGTAAGAATATAGTAGGATCTGCAAACCTAAACAAAAGAAGAAACTTGTGTCGACCGATGTTATCAGAAAGCTAATAGACAAATATGGTAGAAGTAGTAATAATTTAAAAGATTTAAGAATTGCGGCTATGTGTTCTCCAGGTTTTGCAGGTCGAATGAATCTGTAAGAATATGTAATTTTCGTTTTGGGGCACTAGCTCTCGGCCTATAGTGGCCAACGCGTTCACTTCTCAGGCTGACGATAAAGAAACCTTCAAAGCAAACTTGTGTATAGACTTCCCTAAGACTGCAAAGTCTGGCAAGTTATAGTTGCAGTTGCAAACCTTCATAATTCGAATAGCGTGTTATTAAAATATTAAGGCATGTGTTATTTATACAGTGACATGTCATTTTCTGTCTATAGCTAGACTATATTGTCATGTCATTATTAAATGTTTTACACCCCAAACGTAGTGGGGAAATGTGATATTTTACCAGGCATACTGCAGAAACTATAATTTGGTATAAGTTTAATAACTAATTCTAGTTTTTGCCGCCAACATTAGAGAACATAAACCAAGGGGCGTACATATCAATTTTGGGTGGGGGGGGGTTAGGGGGTGAAGTCTCCAAATGAGACCGACCCATGAATCCAGACCGACTTTTAACCCGACCTAATTATAGTCCAAAAAGTCGATAGATTCTGCATTCTGCATTCTGCTGCAATTCACTCACGTAAGCTACGTTTCATATTTTTAGTGAACTCAGGACGACTGTAAGGCACCCATTTGCAGGGTGGTCCGGGGAATCCTCGCCCGGGAAATTTTCAAATCTACGACCTTGGAAACGCGATTTCCTGCGTTCTGAGCAAATATTTTATTACATGGAAATCAGAAAGGTACATTTTTTTCCGGATGAGAATAGGTTTTCCCATAAAGTTGTTAATATGGTAATATGGTCCATTTCAAAATAGTCAGTTTTTAGCCTCCTGTCTCAAATTTCCAAGACAAAATTAAAATCATTCCGACAGTTGAAAGCAAGGCAAATACACTCATACAGGCAACTCATAAGCTCACCTAGGACCGGCCAAAGGGGGGGGGGGGGGCAAAGGGGGAAATTTGCCCCGAGTGAAATATGCATATATATTATTGTAAATAGTCTCTCAGAATGATTATAGATAGATTTCTAAAATTTCAATTCAACAATTCAGGTATTGGCTATTGCCAGTATGGCACAATAATCTATTCTCTAGTTTATACATACTGCAAACGGCTAATTGCTGACTTACAGTCAAAGTCATGCAGTTAAAATGCTGAATTTAACATTGTAATGGCCTCTGTGTTTAGGCTTATTGTAATAATATATAACGTTATGAACAACATTGTATGGGTAGGGGAAATCTTGTTCTTGTTTACACATCTAGTTTGTTTACATGACTTTGTGTGGTATTCAATAAAGGACTGTTTCTCTGGTGTGCGGATTTTACCCTAACCATGTATGGAAAACCAATACTAATTTAAACAATTTCCAAGCCTTATTTCCGAGAAAAGCTCACAGCTTCCCTGCAAGATCCAACACAAATTCTCCGTGAATAATTCAATTGAATATATATATGATGAAGGATAAGGAAAAGGTGGCAATTGTTCAACAATAATAACAAAAGTCAAAATCTATTACAAGCTGCAAAAACATTATATGGTAGAATTAGTTATTTATAGCTAATACCAAAGTTCTAGCTTCTAGATCTGCAATATGCTTCATGGTGAAAGATCCCATTTTCCCACCGCGTTTTACCCTTATAGCCGCGTTTTATCCTCTCATCAGCGTTTTACCCTCTCATCCGTCCGTCCGTCCGTCCGCATCCGCGTTTTACCCTAACCCTAAATATTTTGAGGCAATGATTATAATGCCTCGTTGAACACTAATTGTGCTTTTACAAACCTTTCTTTAAATTGATGTATGTAAATTTTCGTCCGAAATTTCCATCTACATTGTACAGTGTAAATTGTGGAAAGATGACTTCATACTTTTGACATATAACTACGAAAGTAAGATTGTGGAAAGTCTATTACTAATATTGAGGACCAAGTCCTATTACAAGTTGATGACAACGGCGACAAAACGAATCTATGACTTCTATCAATAACCAACAGCCTTTGAAAATTTGCCACATCAACAACAATTTTTGGAATTAAGTTCAACGGCATCCTTTTGATAGAAGGTAAAAATTTGTTAACTTATTTTGTAGCCGATTCAATCATCCATCGACTACAGTATATTTGTAAAGCGACAGTTTGGATGAGAGTTTCATCAACTATCATGGCCCAGTCAAACGAGAACAAGGGTTGCATGAGAGTAGACCGGATATTGCCACGCGTACGGTTAACCGTGTAAAACTATCATCGACTCTCATCAAAATTTGAACCAGCTCAAAGTTTATGAAAGTGCATGAGAGCAGGGGCTCACATTAGGGTGGGTGGGGGTGCAACACAAGTCGATCCTAATTGTAAAATTACCTTGATAATTCCGGATATAACAAAAAACGAATTCAATAATTGTTTTATTATACATTGCATTGTTATTAAACTCCTTCGATAAACAACGATTTAAATTCTGTCGCACAAAACAACGTTTGGTTCTAAAATATTGGGGTAAAAATATTAGAAATCTAATTTACTTACTATAGTTCTGATAAAAGTTTCAAAAGAGTGTATTTTTTACGCAAAAACGTCAAAAAGACATCGTTTATTCATGTTGTTTTTTCTTGTTTTTATTCTTGTATGTACAGCTGCCGCTCGCTACGTACTGCTGGCTCAACCTACAGATAACTGAGTTATCTGCTAGCAGATAACTGATCTATGTCTGTAGGTTGCGTGATTCCCATATTTAACTGTATGCAATTAGCCATTCAGAAGACACGCCGTGACTACAATGTATAATAAATGAGATTATGTGCAGTGAAATAATGCGATATGTGAAAATGTGTATATTTTTGCATGAAATAGAATATGCAGAATGCAGATTTGGGCTCACAGCGGTGATTTTGGCTCATTTGCCTGCATATAATTAGTGACAGGCATGGGGCACAGAATAGGAAATGACCAGAAAGGCCACTCAGCAGTGCAACGTGACACCCTATTTTTATGCAGTTATCTGGCCAGAATAATGGCGGACCAGCCAGTTCAGCGTGTTTATTGGTCAGAAAATGCAATTGACTGGCTAGAATAATGGTAATGAACATGCGTAATGCGACATGCGCAGCGTCAAAAACTTCAAAGGTTCGGCCTCAAGTGGCCCTTCTAGTCATTTCCTATTCTATGCATGGGGTAAACTTTAAGTTGCAGAATCAGAGTACATGCTCTCATGCAGGGCAGTCAGAACGTTTTCTAAAATGTCGCTAAATTTATATAAATTTTATCATTTTTCGCGATTTTGTGCAGTGATAAAATTTCCTTAGAATAATCCCTGATGCTAACTTATCTGACTTCAAAGACGATCTCAAACTAGAAGGCACATGGAGCTCTCCTTGTGGAGAAACGAAATTGTTTGAAGTCAATAGAGAACTGAAATGGTATGGTCGTAGATCAAGAAAGATAGCTATTGTGAAAGACAGCGACGAAGGTTTTCTGTTGAAAATACTTCATGAACAGGCTTGTAGTCAGCTCGGAAGCGACGAAGCTAACAGTGCATATGATCATTCAGGTATGTCGGGTGTTTTATTTGACGAGAAAGAAAGCTATATTCAGAATGCAGAGAAATTAGTTGTCGAAAGACTTAGCCAGACTGATATTAAAATCAAGAATATAGAGAAAATGCTTCACGATAAAGTGAAAAATATTATTATTATTATTAAGTCTTTATTGTCTATAGCCACAACAGACGTGCGGCTTTACAAAGAGTAAACAATTATATAAAAATATATACAAATGTTTCCAAAGGGGCAAAACCACGCACAATCCAGTAGAGATTTTCGTAATATATTATTAATACATTCTAAAATGATTAGGCTCTGATTAGATTACAATTAAAGAGATTATATGATTACTGATTATACAATACCTGAAGAGTGGGTCTCTACGGATTGAACAGTTCTCAGTTCTTGATACTATGTATGCACGCTCTCGCACACGCGTCTCAAAATAATACTTGCCTCTTTCGATCAATGATCCTGATTTCTCTTACGTCATGCACTTGTCAACACTTAATCACTCACCAAATCAAATCAAGTTAAATCAAAATAGAATCACGTTAAATCAAACTAAAGGTATTAATTAATTATGTACTAAGAGTATAAACTAAAGTGCACTGATAGACTATAGATGTCCAGCCTGTCCGATCCAACAAGGTTACAAAATTTGGTGTCTAAATTGATTGTATTACTCTAAAATTATCTAAAATTGCTAAAAAGACACCTATTTACAAACAACATAATATATGTAAATTTTAACTTCTAAATTGTAGGCATATTGTCTAAATTGACTGTATCTACTCTGAGCTTAATGAAAATTGTTAAAAAGACACATATTTAAAAACGACTTTTTAAATCTTTCTGTTTTAATATTTGGTAAAGTGAAATCGTGTTCCCGTTCTCTTAATGGTCTTTGCCGTTTAGGAGGAAGCAATTCATATAAAGGGTGATCTAGGCTACTGGTGGTTATCTTGTTAAATAAACTCATATCTCTTGCTTTAATCACATCAATTATCCGGACGCTCTTTGTTGTGTATCCCCATGCATATCGGTGCGCTCGCCTAAGGAATTTATCACTTCGGTCAGGATATTATTTTCAAGTGCTGAACCCCATACTTCAATTCCATAAAGAAATAGAGACATAATAAGTGTGTCAAACAGAATTGTCAGTTGTTTCTTAGAATAACCATAGGATCTACACACTCTCAAGATGTACATACGGCTACTGGCTCAAGATAACAAATTATCAACATGAAGATCCCAGCAAGACGGATCATCCTGAAGTGAAATTCCCAATAGTTTCAACCATGTCTTGCGCTTAATACAAGCAATTGGTTCTGGTCTTACAATCATTTCCCATGTTTTAGACAAGTTTAATGTCATTCTGTTTGCTTCCGACCATTTTTCGATATTGTTCAGTCATTTTTCGATATTGTATGCGTTCGGCACGGCCGTAGTGCGACGTTTGAAACATGCCTATAACCAGCTTAAGCAGGAGATCAACGATGCATATCGACGATGAAAAATGGTCAAATAGGCGAAGAATTGACAGAAGATTGCATATTAGTAGAAGATTGCATATTAGTAAAAGATAAGGGATGCGACGCTCCACCTGCAATGCAACGCAAATACAAATAAAAAAAGAAGCGAAATAAAACGAGGCCGTCAACAAGCCACTCGGACAGTGGCACGACAAATTTAACCGACGAGAAGCAAAGCACCGAATCAAACAAGCAGCATAATGAGACGCTCTCAATCAAATTCCCAAGGGTGTAATGAACCTCTTAGAAGTCCAAGTAGACAAATTACAGTAATTGCTGGAGACTCAATCTTGAAGAATGGCTGGCGGCTATCTGATGTAAACAATCATGCATGTGGTGATCAAAGGCTTTTCTGGAGCAACGACAACGGACATGGAGGATTACATAAAACCGGTACTGCGAAAATAACCGAACAGATTAATCCTACATGTCGGCACAAATGACATTAATCATACACCTGCAAAGAGAGTGGCAGAGGGGATATATACAGAATTTGGGAATCCAAATCAATCAAGACTCGCCAAGAACTAATATAGTGATCTCAAGTATTCTCCCTAGAACTGACAAACCTCATCTGGTTTTAACAAAGTGAATGAATGACAATTAGTAGATGTTTAAAAAGTTGTCAATCAATTTGTTATTTGAAATAGTGACCGAAGTATAATTTTGGGCTCATAATGACCATTGGCTTTCTGGGTATAATACTTGCGTGACCCTGCTTGTGACGTAACATGCATATCTACAAAAATCCAAGATGGCGGACAGCTCGCTGATTTCTGATTATTTCTGTCAAAATATCTCAAGAACTAATAAAGACACGAAAACTCGGTAAGGGAGTTCTTCATATAATTTTAAAAGTTCTTTTAAATGAGACAAACTAAATTTTTATCGCCATATCCCTTTAATGAAACTAAATTAGATTCCACGATTCATAGTAACGAAGTCTACCTACCAGGATATGAAATTGTACTGAAAGACCGCTGCCTTAATGGTAGAAATGATGGTGGGGTATGTTTGTATGTTCGTAGTAATCTTATATTTTGCGTCCGCGAAGACCTCACCAGTGATAAGCTCGAATGTTTAGTTATTGAAATCTCTAAGCATCGCTCTATAGGCCGTTTTTGCACTTCGTATAGACCTGCATTTTTGAAGATCTGGGGCCGGTTGTATAAAAAACTAACTAGAAATACATGCATGCAGAATCCCCTCGCCCATTTGAACCAAACAATTTACTCCCCAAAAGTTATTTTAACATGAAGTTCGACGAATGTAATCATGGTAACACGCAACATTGTATATTTTTTATATTTTAATTTGTACAAATATTATTTTGTTTTTAACTATAAAATTATCAATTGCCCAACTATATAAAGTGGGTATGATATTATGTACTCGTTTACCTTTGATTTACTGTAACATTCAACCTTAGACGTTCACAAAACGTTTCGAAATTTTCAAAAACTTCAACTGCTTTTCGAGGAGTATTTTTATACTTCGCACTTGCTTTTGCAATGAGGTTTTTGAGATTTAATGTTTTTTTATTTTTCTATAACATATTTGAATCAATACTAAAAAGATCAATCAATGTTGTATTGACCACACAGAATGATCTACACATTTTCAAATTCACAAACTATACTGCATGCTATGTTAAAAAATCGGCAAAGCAAGCATGTAAAATAGACACTTGCCTGTTTAAAACGCTCCTTTTTCGGTCTTTTGACTGTTTTTCCTCTTGTTAATTTGTCCTCTAAATAACTTTTGGTGACTTAACATATAAACTTACTTACATAGAGACTTACTTATAAAATGAGTGCAAAACTTTTTTGATAAAAGTTTGCAAAATGGCAGTCTTCTACTCTTCTCTCGGCTTGAACTTGCGCATGCGCATAACTTACGAAAAGGTCGAGTCCATGACAAAAAAAAATGGCGGACGACTTTGCATTCCACAATGTTTTCACATACCCGGGTGTAAATCTCCGAGCGGAATTAGTACCCTCGCACGGCGCTTCGCGCCGGCTCGGGGATTAACTTTAACTATAGTTAAAGTTAATTATCGTAGTTAAGTCCTTAACTGTAGTTAGTTAATTAGACGACTTAACTGGGTTGCACAAAGCGTAGTTAGTGGTGTAGTTAACTAATCACGTAATTAACTTGCGTGGGGCTTGCGTGGGGTAGATTTAATTATTTAAATCTATTAAAAACGCTGACAAACAATTCAAATACGACTGCAGACGCATATTTTTCAAAATGGCGACTAAATTCCACATAAAGAATTTGCAAAAGAAAGAAGCTTTATCTTCCTTTTTCTTGGTAAAAGTAATTTTTAAAGCTATGTTTCATGACAATGTGAATACTTGTTAGTGTATGGAAGGATCTTACTGGTTCTGGGTGTATTTTACAACGATGAAAACTGAATTGGCTCTGGAATTTGGAACTTTGATTTCTTTCAGACTGTGTTGTTTTAACGAAAGGTTTTGCACTATATCTAGGCTACGAACAGTTGAACCCAAGCCCGAGCTGTCCTTATTTCTGGAAACCTGTGGTTACAACAAATTGCTTAAAAATGTTAACAGCTGAATGGTTGTAGAGAATATCACTGATAAGCAACTGTGGATTTGTCTAATTGTTAAATATTCCATATATAATTGTAGTCCATTATCAATTACGAGGTGCATTACAAGTACTTAATATAAACCTGTTGCTTTAATACTCTGTGTAACACCAGAAAAATTGTATGCACTAGTCAATTGAAAGTCTCCCCCCTTGGGATTATGCAGGGTTTTAACAGAGCTTAGCAGGGGAAATACAGCATTTTAGCAAACATTGATGGTCTAGTAGCCGGGATTTTAACACATGAAACAGTGGGGACACATGTGCTGGGTTTTAACATCTGGGAACTTATCAATATACCTCATGTTTTTGAATTCAACAAGGAGGTACTGTGAAGATCTGGGGAAACTAAACATAAAACCTTCAGTTTCGTCCTGGAGTTTTTCTAACAATTGAACAGTATTTTTAATGTTTGTGAAATGTGGAAATCCTGAAATAGTTCAGGGGGCTGGGGTTTTAAATGACTGGTGCATTACTCTCAAGGGCAAAGGATTGCTTGTTACTCAACAAAACTATCAACCATTGTCTCTTGACTGTTAAGCTGCAATGCATTGTGCCCTACTTTGTCATCTTGCTGTGTTTATTCATAGTGTATTAACTATGGTCTATTGCACCTGAAAAACGTTTACTTGTCTACCCTATTTTATGTATTTTTATGTTAATAAGTGCCCACCTGATGAACGTTTTGTTAATCTGTTAGATTTTTTGCCCCAAGTCAGCACAATTATTAAATTGATTAAACCTTTCTCAATATGTAAATATGCATGGTTTACCTATAACTATAAGCAATTCCCCCCAAACTCCAGCATGTGTTGAAGTTCTTTATCAACCTTGCACCCTTTAGTAGATACTTTTGCCCCCCCCCCCCCTTTCGGACCGAAAGTAGCCAGGGTACGAGGTTGGTTCTTGATGAGGTCGATTCCTGATGAATCAAAAAATTTATCATCCCTTCAGTAATAAATGTAGAGGAGACTTGAGTAGACATAATTTCAAGATGTCTGCCAAGGAAGCAACATCCACAGAGAAAAAAAAGAGAAAAGCTAATTTTTCACCTTCTGAAACTGCTCTGCTGGTTAACCTGGCAGAGAAAGATTTGTCTACCATACGTGGGAAGTTCTCAAGCACAGTATCAAATCTTAAGAAACAGGTAGTGTGGCAGAAAATAACAGAACAAATAAGTAGCCTAGGTTTTGAAAAACGAACCTGTAAGGAAGTCAAGGAAAAGTGGAATAATTTGAAACAGAATGCAAAAATAATCCACTCAGGGTTAGTTAAGTCTAGAAATAAAACTGGCGGAGGTCCTGCAGCGAAGCCACCTACAAGTACAATGGATAAAGTGATTACTCTTTTCCATGACGAACCTTCATTCTCGGGAATTCAAGGAGGCTTCGAGTCTGGGTCGTCTTCTTGTTCAGGTAGGTTTACAGTTAAATGTTTTAATTGAGTGCTTTCTAATAATTAAAGTTGACACTCGGTAACATTGTGAAACAATTCATTAACAAAAATTCGATATATTTTGTTTATTTCGACCGGAAATTGTGAATATATTTTTCCCGCCATTTTTAGAATGAAATTTATTATATGTCTTCGGTAATTTATACTAACCAAACCTTTGGCACACCCCCGGAAAAATAATCTATTCTGGTCCGCTCGAGTAAAAGGTTTCTCATACCATTGTTCAAGTTCAAACTTTGTTTTGAAAACGCTCCAAGTGCGAAAAACAATGTTGGAATTGACGACGAGAACAACCTACATGTCTACTCTACTTCATATAATATTACAATATCATTTAAATTTTATAGAAATATGTTCATAAATATTTTTCCTGTATGTCAGTTTATTTTCTTTTATAGATTCCCTCAATGTGTCAAGTGTTTATATTGAAGTTGAAGAAGAGACACAAGATACAGACGAAGATGAAGAATATCCCAACTTGCAAACAACACAGACCCCACAAAGTGTGCAAATTCCTGTGGTTCCCATAGATGGTAAGCATGATTGAAAGTACATAGTGTACTTTATATATACACTAGTCACTACAGTTTGGTAAATATATTCATGCAGGGAATAAAATCCTATCTTAATATCTCATATTATTAGGAAGTGCTTCCCTGTTAAATAGCTCAGTGGAAATCATTATTCACAACAGTGATGACAGTGGCAATGATGATACCATGGCCAATATTGTGAAAGTTAAGCCTGACGAAATGAAAAAGGAAACACCTAGTAGAAAACGCCCAAAGACACAAGCTGATCTGCGCCAAGATGTGCAAGAACTTCATCTTGAAGTACTGAAAGCTGAAAAGATAAAGATGGAAATCGAGACAGAGAATTTACTTTTGAAAAGGAGGAAGCTAGAACTCCAAGTGCAACTACTTGAAGAAAGAGCGCAGACAGGTCAACTTAGCCAACCTCAGGCTGAAGAACAATTATTATGCCCACTTTCACCTGCATTTTAATTTCATTTAAGGTGGGGTTGTGTATATGAAGTGGGACTGCCTAGTTCATTCCTAGGCCATGAATTTCACAATAAGTGCTTGTTCACTATATAAGTGTAGTACTTCAGATTCTTTCATGAGGCATGCAATGACATGCCAAATACAGGGGCAGCCCACTGCCTATATACAACCCCCTGGGCAATAGTAATTTTGTTATCAGATAATTGCATTTTAAGAAAAATATGTTTGTGCCATCACATCTCTGGCAGTTATCCCATCCCGTTCATCTCTTTCAAGATATTCCTCCCCATCTTCCAACTCAATAAGTTCATCTTCTTCTTCTGGCTCAGGCTCTTTTCTCTCAATTGCAATGTTGTGCAAGACTGCGCATGCCATCACAATTGCACAAACTCTTTCAGGTTTCATCCTGAAAAAAGAACTCAATTGAATTCTAACCTTGTTTCGACCCTCACGAAAAGAGGATTTGTAACAGAAACCTACTGAGACTATCAAATTAAAATAAAGTTTATTATTATTATTATTTATAAGATTTCTGTTATACAACATTGAACCCACCTTATTTCTGAGTGTAAAATATGAAACCGTCTCTTCCAAATCCCAATAATACGCTCAACCAAACACCGTGTTGTTTTTGGGCCCTGTTAAATCTTTTTTCATGTCGCAACACTGGCTCCAAGTATGGTGTGATTAAGTATGATCTCAGAGCATAGCCGCTATCTCCAAGCAAAATGCCATCTTTAATATTGTGGGGGGTCTCTTCCAATTGTCTGCCAAGTGTCGAGGTGCGGAAGATGAATGAGTCATGGCAGGATCCTGGCCATTTTGCTACCACATTCGTAAACCTCCCTGTAAATATAGTAGGGATTCTGTCAGATTTTTATGGAATTTTTTTTGTTATACCTTGATAAATGTATTCATTATACAGTTTATACTGTAATTATTAGAAATGTTAAATGCTAGAAATTTTATTGCGGGTAAATATTAATAGAGTTTTAATGTGAAATTTAATGCTGGTTTTTTCAATTCAATTCAATTTATTCAAACAATAATAACATAAATACAAGCAATAATAAGACAAGGCCGCTAATAGCTAAAAGCTAGTCGAGGCGGACTTGTCTATACAATAATAACACACAATTTATAATAAATATTAATTTACAAAGCCATTAATTATATAGCAAAGTATATATGCATAATGTGAAATAATTTTCAAAAAAATTACACATTAATAAACTTAACGTTTTTAGGAAGGAAATAAATGATATACTGTATATCAAGAACAGGAAAAAAAGTAGGAGTTTAATTATAATAATGCTTCAATTTGAGGCCTCATTGCATGATCTTTTCTTAATTTTACAGCTGAGCGACTCTATGTCCGGATAAGTGTTTTCATTTTGTAAAATGTCCAAAAGGATACTACGTATCCTTTTCTTAAATGCTCTTTTTGGCAATTCTCTTATGCAAAATGGTACCTCATTCCACCATTTTACTCCAACATGAGAAAAAGACTTTCGTTGAATTTCTAGTTTCGATTGTTTAATGTAAAAATTATTTGACTTTGAAGAACGAGTATTATAAGAATGAATATCTGACGTTTTCTGGAAAAGATTGAGGATATTTACTGGTGCAACTCTATTTTTAACATCATGCATCAATGTAAGTACATTTTCATAGAATAAGATATTTACTGGTAAAATATTTGTGGCAACAAAAAAAGGTATTGCGTGCTCTCGTTTATCAGAAAAATGGATGAAACGAAGAACACGTTTTTGCAAAACTAAGATATTATTCCAATTTGATTTGCTTGTCTGACCCCAGATAACAAGACAATAGGAGAGATATGGACCTATTAGCGATTTGTAAATATTAAGTAAAGTATGTTTAGGTACAAAGTGCCTTAATTTTGAAATCATGCCTACAGTTTTACTTATTTTACTTAGAACATGTTCTACATGATATTTCCATGAGAGATTCTTGTCCATTAAAACCCCTAGATATTTAATATAATCTTCACAATTAAGCTCTGTATATCCTTTCAATTCGTTATTATACATTTTGATAATAGGTTGATATACTAATTTCTTTTGATATGGATGAAAAATAACAAAGTAGACTTTTAAAATTAAGACTAAGTTTATTTGAACTAAGCCAGTCATATAAATGGCAAAGTTCTTCATTAACAATTTTTCAAGAGATTTAGGTCTTTTCTGAATAGAGTAGATTTGTATCATCAGCAAATAGGTAAAATTTAAATTTCTTAGAGCAATTTTCAATGTCATTAATATAAAGCAAGAAAAGTAATGGACCCAAGACCGATCCTTGAGGCACGCCACACGTTATTGCAGCCTTTTTGGATATGTGATTACCAATTTGTGTAGTTTGCATTCTACCATTTAAATATGAACTAAACCAATCATTAATTATTCCTCTAAATCCATAATAACATAATTTTTGTAAAAGGATTTCATGATCAACAGTATCAAAAGCTTTTTGTAAATCAATAAATACTCCACACGAAAATAATTTCTTAGCCATATTTAACTGAATGGTATTAACAATATCAAGAATTGCATGCTCAGTTGAATGCAATTCTCGAAAGCCATACTGACAAGAAGAAAGAATAGCATGTTTTTGAATAAAGCTCTGCATCCTTTTATACATCATCTTTTCAAAAAGTCTATTAAAATTAGATAATAGCGATATCGGCCGGTAATTATTAGCGTCAGTCCTGTCATCATTTTTAAATATTGGAATGATTTTTGACATTTTTAATTTGGATGGATATACTCCTAACTCAATTGATAAATTAAATAATCTACACAATACGTAACTAATAATATCGCTGGCACATTTCAATATCTGAGAGGGACAAGAATATAAACCATGTGCTTTGTTCATTGGAAGTGCTAAAATCTCAAGTTTCACTTCATCAGGAGTAATTAGATTAAAACAAAACGAATCTCGAGGAGATTTAGAGTTTATAAGAAAGTCGGAATAGTGCTTTCGCGGGTCTAGTAACTGGTTAGTCAATTTATGTCCAACTGATGCAAAATGATTATTTAGTATATCTGGGATATGGGTTACGTTTCTTATAAGTCTATTACCATTATTATGGTCTTTAATAGCTTGAATGCAAGATGATTTCTGAGTTTTACGATTCATAATAGTATTAATTCCTTCCCATGTTTTTCATATTCGTCAAATGTTTGTTAAAATATTCACAATAATAGTTAGCTTTACTTAATCGTATTAATCTTTGTATTCGATTTCTGTATATTTTATACTCAGACTGTTTTCCGTCAGCATATAGTTGATTTTTGTGTTTGATAGCTGTTCTTATTCCTTTAGTAATCCAAGGTTTTGAGAGCCGTTTAGCTTGACGACGCGATATCAATTTAATTGGTGCGTGTTTATTCAGTATCGCATTAATTCTTTTATAAATAAAGCAAAATGTTTTATCAATATCCCTATCCTTTTAGGAATATTTCATCCCAATCTATGAGAGACAATTCATTGTTAAAATTAACAGCAGAAAATTGTGAAAAGTCACGTCGTTGTTGCTTTATTGGTATTTCTATTTTATCCTTAGTTGATTTAAAAATACAGAATTGAGAGAAATGATCAGTTATATCAGAAATTATATTCCCACTAATTGTTACTCGTTCCGGCATATTTATGAAAATATTATCTATCAATGTTGCAGAATTATTATAAACCCGAGTAGGCTTATCAATGGAGGGAATGAGGTAACAACTTTGCAAAGATAGAAAGAAATCTCGACTATAACAAGAGCTTTCAATTTTTAATAAATCTAGATTAAAATCTCCCATAATACATAACGATTTTCCAGTCGCTGTAAACTTTTCAATAACCTCATCAAAATATTCTTTAAATTTATGCGGAGAATTATGCTGTCTATAGATTACTCAACAATAATATTTTTCTTTTGAACAAAGATATTTCTATCCATAATGCTTGAAACGCTTCATTAGAACTTTTTTCTATTACTTCATAACTTAATGACTTATCAATATACATTCCCACTCCACCAGAACTCAAAGGAGTTGGTACAAATTCGAAATCATACCCTGGAATTTGTGGGCAATTAACATAGTTATTAGATGTGATCTTTGTTTCCGTAAGACCTATAATATTGAAGTGATAATCAAGCTCATCAAGTAAATGACTTTGTAAATTTTCAAAATTTAAATTTAAGCTTCTAATATTGTTATGGAAAATAGATAAGTTTTCTTGCTGACTAGATAATACGGCTTTGTCTTTCATTAATTTAAAACTATGAGGAGAATAATAATGGCTTTGTAATTGCTGAAATGACATATAATTATTTTGGTCTAAATTATTATCATGCATGGTATTAAGATTAAACAAATTTAAATCATGAAAGCCTGACAATTTTTCAAGGTCTTTCCTAGATTTCAACACAGAGAAACCTCTAAAAATTGAGGCCAAATCTCCTTTAAAATTATAGAAAGGTAGTTCTTTACACAACTCTCTGTTCATTGAAGCATGACTTTGGTTATGCTTAGCTAACATTTCGTTTCTGTTCGACTAAAACTAATTCTCAAGAACTACAACACACGCATACAATTTATATATAAATGTTAACTTAGCTCAGTATGTGACTTCAAGTTCCATTTAGCGTCGAGTTGTTAATGCTCTCAGACCAACCAGATCTTTCAACTTATAAGCACGCGAACTTTCAGATTCTCGAAGAAAGATAAAGCCATTTTTCGCCCAGCAGAATTTATATCCATTTGCTTCTTTAAATAACTTCGCTTCACGCAAAAGAGTTTGCAGCCGAGGACTTAAGTGGTCATAAAGCTGTAGCCCTTCCAATGATAATTGTTCATGGAAGCCAATATCACTAGAAGAGATCTTAAGTACATTCTTTCGCGCAGCCATAACCTTTTCCTTTGAAATTCGTCTGGTGAATTTACAGATGATTGGATTAGGTTTGTTCGGGAAATTTCTTCTCGTTGGTACCCGGTGGGCAATATCAATATCATAGGGAGAAATATCTTTTACACCTAGAGCTCTAAATAGATGTAGGCAAATCTCAACCGTTTCCTCAGCCCTTTCATACTCGCTGACTACAGGCATACCAACTATTTTCACATTGTAATTGAAGCTATAATCTTCTATCGCCGCTATAGCATTTGAAATTTCTGTATACTTCTTCGATGTTTCCTTTATTTCAGCTTTTATCTGGTCAAGTTCCTTCAGGACTTGATCATACTGATTACTAAGGAATTCAACTGATTTCTTTACCTCAGACGACAAAGGTTCTTCTTGCTCGTCTGATCGGCCATTACCACTGCTCGCTTCTTTCGTCGACAAGATATTTTGACTTAAATTATCTACTCTTTCCACCAATTTTGCAATTTGAATCTTCAAATCGTCATTCTCTTCCTTTAAACGTTTAATATCTGCATTTTTAGACATTGCTAATAGTAATATAAAGTTATATAAAGCAATAAAGCTGTGAGTTAAAAAAAGTACGTCCGTTCAGCTCCGGTTTTTGAATAAACTGAACATAATTGTTGTGCCAGGCAGAGGCTGTATTTTATTTTTCCCCAAAGTATTAGGAACCTATTCATTTCCCTCACATGAAGTACATTGGGTTGCATATTATCTATTTACTCTGTGATATTATATTTGTGTGTTTCAGTGTTCGTTGTGTTTCTGATAGTGTTGAAACATATTAAATTATTAACTCTAACCTTTGTCGTCGCAAATTACTTGCACATTCAGGCTATGATAACCTTTCCGGTTTACATAGTTTGGCTCGTTTTGGCTCGGCGCTTGTATGCGGATGTGAGTTCCGTCGACGCATCCAATCACACAGGGAAAACCCGCAAGTCGGTACATACCCGTTCGTATCTCCTGCTTTTCCTCCATTGTTGTTGGAAACTTTATGAAGTCATCGTGTTTATTTGCGAGGGCAAGTGATACTCTTCGGACTATTCTTGATGCAGTAGCCTTGTCATAGCCATGGGTGTCGCCGATAACTTGCAGAAAGCTGCCAGAAGCAAAAAATCTTAACGCAACGACCAATTGTTCTTCAGTTGAGACTGCATGAGTGGTTTCGTTTGGTCATGGGCCTTACTTCGTCCTCGATGAGTCTTGCAATAAAACGCAAGGAGTCTCGGCCAAATCGATAGCGTTTAATCAAGTTTTCATCTGAGAATCCTTCCCAGGGAAGATGGCGGTTAAAAACCCTTGGTAAGCGTTGCCTTTCTATGTTATCTCGATTGTAAAAGTTGATAACTCTTAAGGCCGCCATTTTTAACTATGTTTTAACTAGATTGTGGAAAGTTAACTATACCCTAGAGCATAGTTAACTTTAACTACTTTTTAACTATAGTTAACGCTCACTGCTTTTTTATACAACCGGTTTAACTACGTGATTAAAGTTAACCACTTTTTAATTACAATCGGATAGTTAAAATGTAATTAAATTGTAGTTAAGAGCTTTATACAACCGGCCCCTGACTGATAGAATGGATGCGGAAAACTCTGAGTTACATTTATTGGGCGATTTAAATTGCAATCTACTTTCGACGAGTCCTGACTCGAATACTTCCAAGTTAACAAATATTTTAGACATTTATGGGTTGACACAACTGATCACAGAACCAACTAGAACAACGCTATTCTCACAAACATTAATTGATCTGTGTATCACTAACATTCCTGGAAAAGTAGTATCTTCCGGCGTTCTTTCAGTTGGTATTAGAGATCATTCGCTTGTCTATGTAGTACGTAAATCAGCATACCCAAAGACTGCGGAGAGGATTCTTGAGAGAAGAGAATTAAAACATTTTAGAGAAGTCGACTTCCTCAATGATCTTTCGCAGTTAAATTGGGATGCAGTTTGTAACGATGATAACCCAAATGAGATGTGGAAAACCTGGTCTAGTTTTTTTTTATACAATTGGCAAGCATGCCCCTTTGATGAAGAAAAGAATAGGTAAAAAAGGTCCCCTTGGATCACTCCAATTTTATTGCGTAAATTCACCATCGGGATTACCTTAAAAAAAGAAATTTGAAACTACGAAGGAAAAATCTATTTGGGAACAATATAAAAAAAGCGCGAAATGATGTAAATAACAGCCGTAAGGACGCAAAAAGTTGTTATTTCAAAACAAACCTTGAATTGGCTAAAAATGATCCTAAAAAAACTTGGAAATTTATAAACGAATTAAGTTCTCGCAATGCACTCAGATCTTCCGATGTGAACAAAGTTTCATTAAATGGTACAGAAATAACCGATGCGCGGGAGGTCTCAGAAGCCTTTAATGCTCACTTCGATCACTGAGATAGGTCAAAGCCTTGCTAACATTATACCTACAACTAATGTTGACCGTATATCTTACATCAATCCAGTAAACAGGGTGTTTACCTTTAACACGACAGACACACAACTTGTTGGCGATCAATTACGAAAGCTAAACACAAAAAAGATGCTGGACTTGACAATATTCCGTGTAAGTTATTAAAATTAGCTGCAGATATTGACGCACCCTCTCTATCTCATATTTTTAACAAATCTCTTTATACTGGTATTTACCCAACCGATTGGAAAACGGCCCGAGTTATTCCTGTTTTCAAAAGTGGTGTTAAAAGCGACCCGAATAATTACCGACCAATTTCTATTATTTCAGCTGTTGCTAAAGTCTTTGGCAAAATGGTCCACGATCAATTCTCTAACTATTTAATAAGCACTGGTTTATTAACGAAATATCAATCTGGTTTTCGAGCGATGCATAGTACTGTTACAGCGTTACTCGAGTCAAGAAACAAGTGGTCGATAAATATCGACAATGGACTCCTAACGGTGTGATATTTATTGATTTAAAAAAGGATTTCGATACAATCGATCATGCAATTGTTCTTATAAAACTTGCTCAATATGGAGCTGATCAAACTACATTATCTTGGTTCCAATCTTATCTAGAACGTGTCATGATGCAGTAGTGTCAAAGTCCTTATATATTTTAGTACTCCGTATACGTATTAATGGCCATTGCTTCCCTGAAAATGCAGGAAATTACATTTCCGAACTTTTGAAATTCCAAATTTTCAGACGCTCCTATTTTTAAGTTATCTATCGTACATTCAGTAAAATTGTGCAAAGCATATTTCCACATAAAATGTTTGTCCTGTATCATGGTACTACACACATTCTTACATTAACTCGTACTAAATATGTTGATGTGGTCAAACAAATATCAAAAGTCGGTCCCTGAACAATTGACACCCCCCCCAAACTTTTTTGGGATGTGCGCTCCTGCACGAGAGTTGATGTAGCATAGACTGATTATTAGTCTATGCAACATCAGATATGATATATGTTTACAGGAAAATTAATTGTATCAAAGACAGACAGTTCTAGAATATTTGAGATGCAGATAGATAGATAGATAGATAGATTAAAGAGTTATTAATAACTTAATCCTAAAATGTCTATTATTGAGATTAGCTAAATACTTGCGACATGAGGCCACAATAACGTTTAGTTTTACACTTGGAAATTTTAAATTTTCTTCCATTCCTTTAGTCATAAGTCGAAGTATATGTAGGTGGCAACAACTGTTGTCTGAAATAGTGTAGTACATATGTTTTCGTGGTGGTCCGACAAAGTTTGTATACCACAGGTACTTAGTGCCTCTTCATATTTTGATTGATATTTTCTGTGACATTTCCAATTCATTACTTAAATATTTTAGCAAGGAATAGTGAATTACAGCAAGTCCATAATTGATAAGAGATCTAAGGCATGTAACATAGAATAATACAAGATATTTCGGCGGGATATTGGCTCGCTTGAGTTGAATCAAATAATATATTCTTTTGGACACTTTTTTAACAATTTGTTCTATATGTGAATCCACGTTAAATTACTGTTAAATGTCATTCATGCCCAGGAGTTGGCTACACATTTATCTTGCATTAGTACCGGGCTGAATTCACGAGGGTTTCTTGAAAAAGAGATAGGAAGCTCTTTGCATTTGTCTTCGTTCAGTTTCATTCTGTTACTTAGAGACCTTGGTTGCCTAAGTTGTTTCGTGCAAATTCTGATCTTTTAATTAAGGTTTTCTCTTTATTCTAATTCTGCTCGCTTTCCTTTGTGTCTTGAACTGCCCATATTGGGCCAGTGGAGATGACCAACAACGTGGTGTGTTTTGGAGCGCCTAAAACTAGGAATGTGGATCTTGAGGAATTATTGCCTGGGTCAATCCTACGCTGTTTTCCATCTGCACACAACTTCTGTAAAATTCTTGAACGGGATTTTCACACTTAGGGAAATGGATTTCATTTAACTGACCATACTCTTGCTACAATTTCGCATTCCATGATTGTGTCGTAATCATCTGGACGGGGGTATAGCCAGCAGTGATGACAAGTCGATTAAGGTTGCGGCACTCTACAACTTTGAGACGCGAGGTGGTGATGCCAGTGAAATACATTGACCACTGTAACCATGGAGCCAAATCAGTAAACTGGTACACTAGCATTTTGTTCTCGGGTGCAATTTCTGATATCTGGATAGAGGGGCGAGATAGTAGATACTCCAAGTACTTAACAACATTAACCTTTGCAACAACATCATCATCATGGACTTCAAAATGTAAGCCTATCAACTCTGTCAGTTCTTGCTTTTTTTTTTGTAGACTTTCCACAGTAAGGGGCTTGGGTGGTATAACACCCCGAGCACTGCAGAAAGATACTTTCCCCAGGTTTTTCTCAGAACATCTTACCGTTGTTTTTGTCGAAATTTAACAAACAATTCCTGATGCAAATTCAACAAAATTCTCTTTGTATTTCTCAAACACAAGTGGCATTGAACAAAAACTGTTTTAAAGCATTAAAATCTCGTAAAAATCTCGTCGTGTTTACAGAGCCATGTAAAGTAGCCTTTGACAATAGGAACTCCCAAGGACTTACATGGTCAACAACAGGCTTCAGAAAACAATAAAGCTTATTATTTTTTTTTGCGGTCCGAATTCATATTCTAGGGTTTCCTGCAATCTGATTGGCTACGCGAGCGGTCCGTATGAGGTCGTACGGACCGCGCGAGATTTAAATCCATAGAGCCAATGTTTTTGTTTTTAAAATTATATAAAAAAAATAAAAATATTATTTACGACTTGGTCGGTCCGTATTACGTAACTTATTATTAGCATGACAAAATTACTGGATGCTGATTGGTTGAGAGGAGTACAATTATTTCATTAATTGTACTGCAGTACAAGTACTGTCATGCTAATAATAAACAAGTAATCATGCGATGTTGCTCGTACAATTAGGGATTAATAGTACTCGTGATGTTTGAAAATGTTGCCAAATTGGACTCGCCCCGGCGGCTCGTCCAATTTTGGAAAAATTTCCAAACATCACTCGTACAATTAATCCCTAATTGTACTCGCCATCGCATGATAACCTATACCAATAAAAAGTACTTCAAGGTGATAAAAACAGGCTTGGGAGACGAAGTTTTTTCAATTGTTTTTTTTTTTTTTATAATGACATTTATCCAGGATACTCACATCACTAGTGTGTTTTTCAGTGGGGTCCTGCAAAATCTTCTTACAGTCTGTCTTCTTACAGTCTACATAAAAATGACCAGCTACATATTTTAGATCTAACTGGAATGGGTGTCTCTTAAGCCAAGAAAGTACAAAAAGTAAAGAAATAAATAATTAAATTAGAAAATTTACCAATTTAAAAAAACAGTTTTATTTCGCTCCCTAAGGCTTGATTTGAGGCACCCATTCCAGTTAGCTTCAATAACTTGAATATAGACGCTCATTAAAGGAATCAGACATTTTCTAATACTGACATTACTTCCAGACCATCTCCGGATGTCTTAAAGACAAGCTGTGCAATATTACCATTTTTAGGGTTACGTAACAGTTGCTATGGCAACCAATTCATGTAGTTGTAAATATTAGGCCGATCTAACACCTTGCCAAGTTTGGTGAAGACTGCTTAAATGGGTCTCGCGTAATTCACTTTTTTTTGCAAAATGAGCTGGAGCCAGGAGAGAGTTCAAAGCGTATAGTGAACATGTAAGAATGATATAGGCAATCAGTTTGACAGTTTCAATTCCGAATTTAATTTTGTCAACCGCGTGGTCAAAGCTCGTTTGAAATGTATTAGTATTTTGTACGTGAGCTCGTAGCGCTTCGTGCGGGTGAGCGTAAACGTAAAGAAGTAACATATTTTATAGATAATCTAAAAATTACAGCCGACGTTGAAGTTCAATCTCCTTCAAATGACCTTGATCAGAACACAGTGCATGCACGTATTTTTGCACATGCACCATGAAATATTGCAGACTTTAATTTGCGATTTTAAAATCTTTTCTAGGTAGACTGACCAACCACGGCAGGCAGCTTCTTCTGGCATATACGCTGCTGGCATCATTTGGTGTCGATATTTTTACACACGAAAACTAAAATAGCGATATGGTTTTAGAAAAAAGACCACATCCCCGTATAAACAGATGGAAAACATGTTCGCCGTTTTCTCTAATGGCAGCCTTAAGCGTTATTGTATTGGTTGTAACTGCTTTCTACATGTTTTCCTTGAATGTAAAGGTTTCACCAATCTATTCTTCTGTTACAATAATGAATATCAAGGATCTTATTAGTGGGGACAATAGAGACAATAATAATACAGACGGGGTTGATAAAGATGGGAATAGTGCAAACAGGGAAAATATAACCGCAGGCGGTAAACACAAGGATACAATTGATGGGGACTATATAGAGAAGGAGTTCCAGAAGCAATGGTTCAGAATGCAGCGGGCGCGAATAGATTGGAAAGGAATGCTTGTTCCATGTGGTTATGTAAACTCTGTAAAAAATAAAACATTGATCGGATGGGGTAATATCAATGCAACATCGAAAGAGACAAGTTTTGTGGAATATATGGATATTCGAGCTGCCGGACAGTTCTCTAGAATTTTTATTCGTACAAGAACTAAGGATGGTCGGAATAAAACAATAGGAGGTGACTTTTGGATGGTAAGTTACTATCCTTCAATATAGTTATATTTAGTTGGGGACTGATTTATATCCTGGTGGTTAGGCCATTTCAAACCCTTTTAACATGCGTCAAGAGTTAAGCCTTTAGAGGTCGAAATTATCTCAATTTTTGACGGTTTACTGTGCATAACTATATATAGTCTGTTTGTGGCAGAAATTGAAAATCGGGTTTGACTATTCTATATTGAAGTTTTCCGGAGAAAAACTTGTCACTCAAGTATGTTTCTCTCCGCGGACCAATCATAGGACTTAATCATTGGAGCAAGCGTTCCAGCTTAGGTATAGAGTTCATTGGTTAAGGAATAGAAATTAAACGAACCTGGGAGAACACGAGGAAGCTTTTACACGCTACTCGATTGTTTTTCCAACATCCCCGAGTGCATTATTACTCCATAAATGCACGAGACGAATTTTAATTTCTATTCTTTTTCTAACATATGAAGAAGATATAAGCACAATAAACAATTTTGTTCAAATTATCAATAATGAAATTCTACTAATATGTCAGTGCCATCACTCGCAAGGTTTTATTATCTCTGATGAGTCCACTGTTGGTAAATATATACGATACGATACGATACAACACAACACAACACGACACGAGTGCCTATATGCATTACTATATATGGTGTAGAATTATATCGGTGTTGTAAATCTATTTAAAATCTAAAACGAATGCACAAAACCACATTAGGGCTGTAACTTCTTGGAACTCTATGTCGGAGGATTTGAAGAAATGTGAAAGTGTAGATAATTTTAAAAAGAAACTTCAGGTCTTACTCTTTGATCAGTTTTAACTGTATATATACTTTACTAGTAAATGCTTTGTTCATAATTTGTTTAGTATAAATTAGTTTTTAAATTTTAAAATTCTTGTAATTTGATGCTGAAAAGCCCTAAGGGGAGCTTTCAAATAATGTATAATAATAAAATAACAAAACCACATTAAAATATCATTGCAGAACATCAGTTAGGTTTGTTACTCTGACTTAATTGGGTTGATATCTATATCGTACAACTAATGGTAACTATTTCTAAAGGTAATTTTTTCAGGACCTGCTAATGTCAGTGCAACAGTGTTTGATCATGGCAACGGCAGCTATGAGGCTATCGCTTTACTAGTCGATCCAGGGTACTACACAATAATAGCCATTATAGAGAGAAGTCTGTGTGAAGGATACCGGGAACCAGAGCCGTCGTTTTACGCTTTTTGTAAGTATTTTCTCTAAAATTACAATTCGAGTACAACGAAAAAACAAAATTTGAAGATTTTCCAAATAATGCATTATTTATAAAGCCGCTCACACCGCCACACAGGTCGCAAATCGCTCCAGAAATTATATAAATGCCAAAGAAGAGGCTTTTCTTCAACTGTGAAGACCGAGACCCGTAGAACCGAGGTCTTTAGTTACCGATACCCGAGTATGTCTTTACTCAAAGTGAAAATCAAGTAGGTTATTTAGAGCGTGGCGACCGGTGGGAGCAGGGGGGTGTGACATCCCCATTAATTTTAAATATTAAAAATTTGCTCGATTTAACTCCAATGTTAATCTGAGAAATATTTGCAGCTGCAAAAACAGTGGACTATTTAACCAATCCACAACTAAACATTTCCGTCGACGTTGTAGAATCTCCTAATTCCGATCAATATCTCTTTTTTCCCTTTAAAGTTGATACAAATTGTGTATAGAAACGCTGTAAAATATGTTGTCAGTTTCATTGGGAAAGTTAGTCATTATCATGTATGGCACCTCCCAAAACCCAATGGTGATTCTTTCGTCACGCCCCTGAAGTTAATATTGGTAATAATAATAAAATAATGAGTTATTTATTTGAAAATGATAGTGAGTTATTTACCGTCGAATATAAACACACCACACCGTCCAAAAGGATTTAATATTTGCTAAATCGATGCTACAATTATTTTAAACTTTCACTCTAACTTATGAGTGTGGGAGCTTACCAAATGGATTTGACATCCTTAGTTAAGCAAATTTTATTTCCCGAACAGTAAAGCCAATATATTTTGCGATAAGACAGACGCATTGCGCACTTTGAACTAAGTCGATAAGATATCACTCGAAGCCGGAAACCAATTTTGTGGCCTTTACATAAAACCTGCATGCGGAAACAAAATATTATGGTCTGCCGAGCATATGAACAAGTTACAGGCCGCGCGTTTGAACCTTCGCGATTGAAAAAAGATTTCCTTATCTTTACCCTATATAGAGGTACGCTTAGTTCCGCTCAAGAGAAGAAATTGAATTTTCTTCATAAATTGCAGTAAAATGTATCGTATTCTCTTCTTCACTGTTGACTTGATAGCCCAATTTAGAGAGCCAAATTCGTTATTTTGGCTTTAATATAGACTGTAATTATTGTCTCATGAATGTATATTCCTCTTTGAAACAGTTATGAAGGGACATTACGTGAGGATATATAACACTTCTGAAAAGATGGCCCCTGTACCAGAAAGGCGTTTTTACGTTTGGGGGAGGATAAATAATGCAAAGATCAGGTTTCATGTCGTACAAAGCCAAGATGATGTGGACAAAAGGATAAGATGTAAGTTTACTTTATAATAGTTATGTATATCATGGACCGTGGAGCAGGGAGGAGTGCGTGAGAGCTTTAGCATACATAATTTTTGCATACATATTGCGATTTCTAGTACTGTAGTAGAATGCACATAAGTGAAACATATAATTTTTTGCAACCATAAAGAAGTTAAACTGAATAAATCCTATTATTATAGTACATTAGCTAACTATAAAGGATTATTGTTAACGTTCAGGTGTTGGTTATTCGAAATCTGGATTCATGGACCGCGAATATTGTGATTTCTAGTAGAATACACATAGTTAAACATATTATAATTTTTCATAAATAACCATAAAGAAGTTAGACTGAGAAAACATCTCTGCTATGTCTAATGTTTATTATTTACCTAATGAACGAAAACCTGCTGACCACCAAACCTACCGATCTTACCTACGTACGCAACGAATAAGTATTTACTGCCAAAACTGAAGAAGAGAATAAAGTGCCTAAAACATTCATACTTTTTAGAAAATCTGAAAAGTAGCACCACAAAGTCCGACGATTCTCTGCAAGATTTAAACCTTCCCCCAAAGTGAATGAAATGGCATTGAAGAGGTTGTAGATTTCAAAATTTTCTGGGGGAGCATGCCCCCATACCCCATAAAGGTGTCCGCAATCGATACTAGTGTCATTGCACACTCGGAGATCTTTACCCCCGTTCCAAAAAATGCTCCGCGGCCCCTGGGATTGGAAGCCTATAGATAAGCTATACACCGCGGGTAGCACTTTTCCGAACGTAGTCTAGAAGGATGATAGACGGGTTTTAAAATAGAAGCCATTTCATGATGAAGTCTATAAACCTTTAGACGTTCTGCGATAATTTTAAGAGGTCAGACTGAACCATTATCAATTTATTTCGAATGAGTATAGCTTTATCCAGTTTTCGAACTTGGTTTCGACTTTCGAACAACCTTTCAAGGCCATGTCAGTTCAGCCAAGATGTATGCACATGCTTCGTCTTCGGTTCTAAGCGGAGATGTGGTAAACGTTGCTCTTACTTGCCGTTAACTTGCGGTTTATTGTTCTTTGACTTCGGACACTGAAATACGTCTTAGCTGAAATACGTCCTACTGATCTTAAGTCTTTGGCAGTTTAAAAATGAAATACGAATTCCATCGAAAATTGTTGTTATTCAACATGCAGTCTGCGTTGTCAGATACAGAGAGAAGTGTTGGTCATCCTTGTTCTTACAATCCGTCCATCATATGCATTACGAATCAAGAAGCTCATATGATATATGGAAATATGGAAGGAACTGGAAAATCAACTAACTCAAAACAAGTGCGGACAAAGAAGAAGAAGGCTAAAACGATTTCGGATTTTTTTTCAGCTGTGCCTTTCGTTTTTGCGAAATTTAATTTTAGTGATTTTAAGCGAACGCTAACATGTTTTCCCTCGGCTTTTGTGTCGCTTTCATCTTTTGCAGAGATCTCCGCCTGAATCTAATATTAAACAAAGCCACTTTCGCTTTTTCGCACGACACATGCAGTGGGCTTAATCTATGACGTTATCTTATTTAAATTAAAATCTAAATCTATTTATCCAATTGGCAAGAGCTTACTGCATGTGTTTAATTGCCGCAGCTATTTAACAATTAGCCAACGAGGCCGAGTTGTCTAATTGTTTTAGTATAAACTATAGCATTTATTGAGAACTAGGGAACACAATACAAAAGTAAACAAAAGTATTAATATTAATTTTAAACGTGAATTTTCACGCCATTGTTTTGAATTTTGCTACTAGTAGACTATCACTAATAGTCTACGAGTAGCGTAGCCAATCAGAACGCAGGAAAAGTGATAGTCTATTACTAAGTTTATACTAATGCCGTTTATTCGGCTCGTGCAGCCACGCAAGAATATTACGTCAGCTAAATATTCTATATTTTGGGTGGCAATGTCGTCGATTTCATCGAAGTGCCGTCTTCGCTTATATCTTGGGAGTTTTAAAACAAGCTACATATCGCTAAAATCCTTGAACAACAAGGAGTGATTTGGTGTATAGTTTGTTGTTTTAACATGCCTAGAACTTGAGTTATTAAGGAAATTTGGGGTAGGATTAATTAATGTCAGCCATGTTGGATTTCATATTTATTACCTTGAATTTGTCCATCGGAAATGGTGGAATTTGCCACCCAAAGTGGCGGAAGCCAAATGTATTACGAGTTGAGACATTAGTGGCACAAGCCAAATAGGAACAATCATGAAAAGGCACCCTCCTTTGGTCAGAGGCGTAGCAAGGGTTTTCTCAGATTAAATGCCATGTAAAACTACGTACTTCGGACTGACTCCGTTCGTATTTCAGCAAATTCAAAACGGAATTTCGGTATATTTACGGAGTGAGATCTCTGCTATGTCTGAGGCTTATCGATTACTTAATTCTAATAGGGAATCATCGGACTTACTATTTGGCGCTACTTTTTAAATTTTTTGAAAAATATGACTGATAATTGCTTTAGATACAAATTAGGCATCGTGATCTCTTTTCATCAGTCTTGAGAATAAATACTGATTCCTCGCGCAGATACGATTGGTAGGTTTGGCAGGTAGAATATTTGCAAAGCTTTCTTGCGATGATGCTCTTAAATGTTCCCCCAAGTTCATGAAATGGCATTTCACAGACTGCAGATTTCAAAATGTTCTGCCGGCTGCAAGCCCCAATACCCCCAAAATGTCTCGTATCTTCAGCACTCTATAGTAACACCGTACTACTACCTCTGCACCCTCTGAGATTTTTAGGCCCCACCTCTCGGCTCCCCCTATCCAAAAAATGCTCCGCGCTCCCTGTGTATGTGTGTATGTGTATGATGTTTAATAGGTGTTCACTTTTCGATCTTGTGGTCACTTTTCGATCTTGTGGTCGATCGAGCACTCTGGCCTCATCTCACAATGCGGTCGCTTCTCGTGCAGGCATGTTTCGGAAAGTTAAGATCAGCAATTTCTACATCCGAGTACGTCACTGACAAAGAACGTGTGGCATCGTATTCTTTACGGTTTTCATGATATACGTCGTCTAGTTCTGTCCAAATTTTGTTGAAAACGGAAAACGAATATTGAATAGGCCACAAACACGATGCACGCTTAATAAAAAGCTATCGAAACGAAGAACGAGTAATAAAATTAGCTCAATAGGAAGCACGAAAATACCCAATTATACCCCCCTCCCATGACACTACACGCATGTCTGGATGGTCGGTGTCACTGTGTTTAACCACATGCCCTCACCGAGAGCAATAGCCTGCGGGCAGGCCGAGACATCGCCTTACATCGTTTGACGATGTCTGGGACTACCCGCAGGCTACGAGAGCTTATGCTTATCAATCACAGACGAGGCGCTGCACGCCAAAACATGCATATCTGCAGATCGTACTTCGTTCCTATACTGTAATATACCATACGTAATACCATTAAAAGACATGACGCAGGTTAAGGTTGGGAGACCCGTTGCTTGCTCTTTTTGCAAAAAATGAAATTGCAGATATCCCCGTGTCTGAAAGAACCTTGTGTAAGAGCAAAATGGGACTTTAGAACCCTTGTGCAGGCTTGCTGGGTTCACCTCGAATTTTGGTAAGGCAATGCCAGACAAATGTACATTCTCGGAATCCGCAGGGTTAAGAATAATTCCATTCATATAACAAATTAAAGTATACAATCTGCTTGATCCATGATTATTATTATAATGTTATTATTAAGCTGTTATGCGCTACCAGCCGTGTTCTACCAACTGTCGATTTATATGGACTGGCCTCGGAAGATGGATTGACAAAGACTGGAAGCCATATTTGAAAACCGAGGACCATGATTTGGACCTGAAGCAAATAAAGAAAGAAAGACGGCGGCCTCTTCAATCCTTGTACATTCTTGGTGATTCTACGAACAGAATGTTTTCCCAAGAATATTTTCATAGGAAGGAATTGTGTCACGGAAAATCTATCTGGAACAGGTGATTCACAAATTCATATCCATATTTATATTTATATATTCATATTTAAAGCAAAAGCAAAAAAATATTTTCACGGCTTTTCCCATAAAACGATTTTCAGAGTTTCTCATATTCAGTGATTTGTTTTAAACTTTCGCTCATTGCACTCCTGGCAATCCACTATATTTTTAAGATTTGTGGGAGGTCCACCAATGAATTAAATCCCTCTTAACTATTTTACATGTTGTTTAGGTGCACATGGCAACAGCAATCAATATTTCCATTTGAAAAAATACCAAATCCAGCGGTGAAATTTTCAGAGCGCTATGGAAGTGTCAGTGAACAGTTTAGGTTTAATGTTATTCTTGATTCAATACGGAACGTTTTTCAAACCAAAGAAGGAATGAACAGTTCACACAGTTTGTTGATTCTTCACTACAACACACATCAACCGAAATATCTCACATTTGCTCAATGGAAAAGACTGATTCATGAAATGATCACGCTGTTAAAGAATAGAAGAGAATTGTTTGGTAGTCAAGCACAAGTAGTGTGGAAAACTATGACGGCCATTGGCTATACAGGGAGATTTTATCAATTTGAAGGAATGTATCACACAGCCTTCGTAAGTATTTGTTTAAAGTAATATTAAGAGAAATATTGCAATTAGCTGGAACCAAAGCGCTTATATACGAGATTTTTCAAAAATCTTGGGATTTTAAATCTTTCATTTGATCGTATATATAGGAATCGTTCCTCAAGGTCAATCCTAGGTTTCATATTATTTCTTTTGTATATTAATGATAGATATCTTGAATAGTTTTACTATTCTAAAGTTCATCTTATGACACCAACATATTCCTTTCTGATAGGTCATATTATTTTAACATGGTTTAAGTCCAATAAGTTAGTCACAAATCCAAAAAAAACCTACTATACTATTTTTGCAACAAAAAACAAACGAGACTTCACACCAGATAATATTAAACTATACATGGACGGTCTAGCTATCTCTGAAACTTGGCTTAACGACTCCTGGACAGATGACATGCTCTACATTCCAAACTATACGTTCATAAGACGCGACAGATCTGCAGCTACATCTGGTGGAGGAATTATAACTTATGTCCATGACGAGATTCCGTATACTTATAGAGAAGATTTTGGGCCATGTAACGTTGAATCTACGTGTACTGACATCAAGCCGCGTTATGCATCACCGACCTTAATTTTGAACAGACGATTTCCACGACATTTGTCTTGTAGAAATTATGGACGGAATGACATCAGAAGACAAATAATGCTTTATATTTGGTGACTTTAACGTGAATATTCTGTGTGCAAAATCTAAATCTAACGCATTCCTCAAACGTGTTCGTCAACTTGGATTAAAACAGTTAGTGACAGTGCCAACCAGAATTGAAGCTCGTTATATGGATAAAACATTTAATATCACTTCAACTCTCATTGATCATATTTACTGCTCATATGAAAGAAATATTTCATCTATCCATGTACCAACAATTTCACTCAGTGATCACTTCGCCGTGTTTCTCATCCGTCGATGTAATGCTCCTTTAAAATCAACTGAAAAGGAGTCAAGCACCATAGAATATCGATCTACATCCAACCTCAACGAAGCAAATTTCCGAAATAATCTACGCTCGGCCCCATGGTCCTCCATTGAAGAATTTGATGATCCATCAGACGCACTTGCACTTTGGTATGAGAACGAAAAGAGTCAAAACCTTACAACTTCCAAAGTGGATGACACCTGAAATCTTAGCAGATATTAAGAAAAGAGATCAACTTAAATCACAAGCATCGAAAGGAACTATTCCATGGCAAACATTTACATCTCTTCGAAACAAAATAACAGCTAACATCAGACAAGCGAAAAGAACTACTTAACGCAAGAAATCTACGATAACAAACATGACTCGAGAAAACTATGGAAGGTGATGAAAGATGCGACTAATCTCAATCAGAACAAAACAATACCTAACAAGATATTGGAAAACGGAGACGTAATCACAGACCCCCAAAAAGTCGCTGAAGTTTTCAACTTACATTTCTCGTAAATCGCTGATACTGTCATTCAAGATAGAATGACATCCTGAACCAAATTTTGATGCATTTCGTCAATTTGTAGACCACAGACTCCCTGAAAACCACCAATTTACAGTTCCACCTATGTCTGCTGAATATCTACTGAGTGAAATCAACACGTTGTCACGTCACAAAGCAAAAGGAATCGATGGTATTAATGTTCACCTGCTAAAGATTGGCTGTAATTAAATCCTTCAATCTTTTATTTACATTTTCAACTCCAGCATAACCTCAGGTATCTTTCCAGAGCAGTGGAAAATCAGTAAAATCACACCAGTATTTAAAAAGGGTTCACGACAGAACAAAGATAATTATCGACCAATTCCTGTTTTATCAGTGCTATCAAAGATCCTGGAACGCTATTACGGACAACATCTCACTTGAGTGGATTACTTTTGGTAGATTTCCGGACAGCTTTCGATCTAATAAACCACGATCTTCTTCTAAAGAAACTGGCTATCTACGGACTTAAAGACACAACACTACAGTGGTTTTCATCGTTATCGGATATCGTTTCATTTTCCTCACTTGACCACCTTTTACTAATTTACGTAACTAAGAGCTGTATGTAGAGTTAACTGAATTTAAAGATGAGGCTGTTGTACTCTAAGTTCGACATGCATATGTTAATAGAGACCTTACGATGTAGGACGGCAACGCGAACGGCGACGGCCAAAAGAAACTGCTTCAAATAGTCAATTAAATAAAATTTGGCGTGTATGATCAATCGTATGAATTCACTTCAGTTTGTGGAAGTTGAGATAAGCGCTTTTTGGTTTAGAAGATTTCTACTTCAGTACTGAGCCAATTTGCTGAGTACCACTTCTCGCGGCTTGAAATGCAGACGTCGAACACAAGGCGTAAAAATCTGTAGTTTACCGTTGTAAACAGAGCGAGAATGACTATAAATTTCATTGTACTTATAGCCGTCGTCGTCACGTTGCCGTCTTGAAATCGTAAGGTCTCTAATCCACTCCTGAACATCGAATCAAAAATCTTCCTGCGTGTGTTAAGAGCCACTCCCTGATTCTTATAGAAGTTTTCCTACTTATAAAAGCTGTTTATAGCTGAAAACCTTCTGGTTAGGAGTTCGTCAGCAGAGGTATGTGGTTCATTAAACGTAAATTTCTGGCCGAGGTATGTAAAGGTCTGAACGTTTAAGGTGCCTGCCTCCAATGGTGCAAATAGTTCTGGATAATTGTCTTTATCAAAACTATCTATCATTATCATAGTTTTGGTTTTATCCAGAGACATCTGCAAACCGAATCGTCTAAACAATTTATATAGAATTTCATGTGCACGCTGAAGTTCCCCCACTGAATTCGCCAGAATAGCGAGATCATCAGCATATCCTAGCCATAACAAAGAGAGCACACCATGCTGCACTCAATCTGTAGCTTCATGCGGTATTCTATATCGTATTTTTATCTCCATATTTTCATGCTTATATTCATATTAAAAAATTCGACGTAAAAAATCCGGCTATAAATTGAAACAATTCGGACTCTCACACCCGTCTTGTCTGCCACCACTGGTAGTTCTGAAGCATCATCAATGTCATCCCCAGCCATGTATAACTATATGTCTCCGGATAGATATGCTCTAACAGTTCAAATAGCCATAATAGTTCCTTGTTATTACTGACATTTCGTTTCTTTGTACTAGTACGTAAACATCCATTCCCTAGGTATCCAGTCAAAAGTTGCTTTTAGATCAATAAAGCCAATGTAGAGATCTTCTTTCCTTTCATACGATATTTGTTGAACTCGTTTGAGACAGTAAATGGAATCCTGGCAGCCCCTGTTGGATCGAAAGCCAAATTGGCCTTCTAAAAGATTGTTTTAAGACCTGCTACCAAGACGACCTAATATTATTATACAAAGAACTTTTAGTTGTGTCGATCTTATTGAAGTCCATGCCATGATAATTAACTGCATCTTTTGCTACACCTTTGTACTTAAACAGTGATTTTAATTAACCGGTAACCGGTAACAATGGTCTCCATTTACTCAAATATCTGCTATAATATGTAAGGCAGAATGCGGTAATTAACAATTATTGGATGAGGTTTTTGTGATATCCGGAATTATCAATGTCAAGGTTGAGACTGATAACACTTACCGAGACCTTGATAATTCCGGATATCACAAAACCGAATTCAATAATTGTTTTATTATACATTGCATTGTCATTAAACTCCTTCGATAAACAACAATTTAAATTCTGTCGCACAAAACAACGTTTGGCTCTAAAATATTGGGGTAAAAACCAATTATAAAAATAAAACAAGAACGACAAAATAGTAGAAATCTAATTTACTTACTATAGTTCTGATAAAAGTTTCAAAAGAGTGTATCTTTTACGCAAAAACTTTCAAAAAGACCTCGTTTATTCATCTTGTTTTTTCTTGTTTATATTCTTTTATGTACAGCTGCCGCTTGCTAAAAAAGTACGTACTGCAGGCTCAACCTACAGATAACTGAGTTATCTGCTAGCTAGGAATCTATGCGTGATTCCCATATTTAACTGTAAGCAATTAGCCAATGAGAAGACAGGCAGTGACTACAATGTATAATAATGAATATTAAATGTTATGTTCTGAATAGACATGTTATATATTTTTCTTGGGCTGGCCCCTTTTGTTGGTTTGTTGTTCTCTTAGCAGGTCCCAAGCTAAAATTTGTATGTAAGAGATGTTTCTCTAGTGAATAACTGCCGACCCGTCGTTCATAGACGTATCCAAAAAATGGGGCCTGAGCCCCTTTCCCTCCTCCCCCCCCTTTATTGGCGTAATTGTTGGCCCTTCGTGGAAACATTTAGACCAATTCAAAGTATGTCCGTTAAATTTTCATTATCTTCTAAATGTAAATCCGTTTATATAATCTTGCTACGACTGAATTTAACTGTTTTAGAAAATTTTAGGATTAAGTATACAATGTTGTGTAAGACATGTGTTTGGAGATTCATATTTGGGAGATAGTCCGGCGACCACTACCAAGTTCTGTACATGAGAAAGTGCATAACACAACACATATGCCACCGCCAGTCATCCTTATCATCAAGGACCCGAGTCTCACCAAATGGTCCATGCAGGTGTTCGTGAGCACCTTCTGCATATACACCTTGGGTGAGACCGCTGAAAGTAGCTGTACCACAATCAGTTGTTAATATCTTTTCCTTTAATTAAGTAACCTAATGGCTGAATTTTCTCATCAGCCAAATTACTGGAAGGCAATTTACCTCCTTTTCCAATTCCGATTTTGTTCCGGAAAAATGGTCCTAGCTATGTCAAGGTTTATATGTGCTATTCCTTTTGAATTACTTATTATAGCGTGTTGGATAAAACTATGGTATAAATAATCCTATACACAGTTTTGATCTTTTGTTCCATTTGGAAATAAGAATATAAACTAACAACTCCAGTAATTTCCATTTACAACTCCAGAAATCTTTTTACAACTCCAAGAAGGGGTAGAAAATTGAGCTTAGAATCAGTCCATGATTTACAATTCTATCACTCCTCGAGGCGGCCATTTTGCTTAACTACACGCGTTATATATATCCAGTATATTACAGATCAGTGTTCCGTACTAGTCGCTGATTGGCTACAAGTTATTCTTACAGTCACCACTTCTTACTCACCCGATGACAATGTATACTGTGCGCACGCGCAGATACAAGAAAAATAATGATAATGTTGAAATGTTATAATGTAGATAGGGTACCAGGTTTTCGCAGAGCGAATATATATAGAAAAGTCGCAACTCCGAGTTTTACGCTCAATGTGATCATCACTGTTGTTGCTTGAGACTCTGTAACAGTTAACGAAAAATATCCAGTTATCTAGTTTTTTCTAGTTTTCGGAAACCTTAACAGAGTCTCAAACATCGTCGCCTGGTGATCGCAAAAAGCGTGCAACTCGAAATTGCGATGTTATTTTAAGAAAAGTAACTGAAGCCTGGAACAAGAGATTTGGTAACCGAGAACCTCACATGAGAGTATTATCAACTCTCATCCCCCGCTCAAACGAGGACAAGAGTTGCATGATAGTCGAGTGGATATTACCGCACGTACCAACGAGAAATACCTCTCATCAACTCTCTTGAAAATTTGAACCGGTTCAAAAAGTTGATGAGAGTTGATGAGAGTTGGTGGTCAAAAATTAGCGAGAGTTGCAACTCTCATTGACTCTAATCAACTCTCCTCTTCGTTTGAAAGGAGATTAACTGACTAAATATATATAGGCGAGCTTCCACAGTGCGGAAATATTTAGGTTCTATACTTTCAGGTATTCTAATATTCATGTCTTCATTACCTTTTTCTCTTACAGCGCATACGACTATTTGCAGCTTATGCATTATCACAAATGTGTAAAGCAGGGATTGAAATCTATGACGTATATCCAATGAGTGCTTCCACTTTAACTGGAGCAAGGGATAGAGTGCACTTTCGTCCTGGAGTTTTTTCTAAAGCTATGGAAGCCTTAACCTGGTGGTATCTTTCTAATGATAAACAGAAAACTCAGAACATTTGTTTTGAGCCTTAATTTAAATTATATAGACCCAAGCCTAAGTAGCAAATTGTGGCCAACTGGCAATTTATTATTTGAGTAAGGAAATAATGTTAATATTTTATCATTTTATGTAGTAGCCTTATTTTTACCAAAATTTACTTTTAAAGTAGCTTTTAAAGTAGCTATATAGCTGTAGCATCTATAATTGGAACATTTGTGGAATTTGCGGTATATTAATTGAAATACGAACTTCGACGTTCGAGCGAAGACCCGTCGTCTTTTAATAGTGATCGAGATGTAAAATATATATCAATGTCTACTGGTGTCAGGCATGGACAGGTAAGAGTTAAATGTATAAAGAGAAGAGCTCATTGATACCGTAAGGATGAATGGTGCCAAATTGGGAAATGAGACGTATTTCTTGTCTTTTACGGCTATCTATGGAAATATGTGGACGACACTAATGTACGGCTATTTATGGAAATATGTGGACGACACTAATGTTGCAGAAATTGTAAATAAAGGGGATTGTAGTACGATCCAGAGTGATGCCGAACTTGTCCAGAATTGGTCATGCGAAAACAAGCTGCAATTAAATATTGAAAAGTGCAAGGAAATGATCATTGATTTTAAGAAACAAAAACATTCGTTTGACGCCATTTCCATAGAGGGGAGGGAGTTTGACGTTGTCAACCATGCTAAGATCTTAGGATTAACTGTGTCCAATAATCTTCTTTGGATCGAACATATTAACGAAGTTATAAAAAAGTCTAATAAACGCTTATATTTTATTGTCCTACTCAAACGAGCTCTAGTGCCTGATCAAGATATTATACTGTTTTACTGTACCTGTATTAGATCAGTTCTTGAGTATTGTGCTCCGGTCTTTCATCACTCGCTTCCAAAGTATTTATCTGATGATTTGGAAAGGATTCAAAAACGTGTGCTTTCAATCTTATCTCCTGGGAATTCATACCAAGACAGTCTGGAAAAATTCCAACTTCCAACGTTACAAAGTCGAAGAAAAGACTTGTGTGACAACTTATTTAGTAAGATAATATGTGATGAGTCACACAAGTTGTATAAATTACTTCCGCCAGAACACCAATCAAATTATGACCTTAGGCATAAAAGAACATTTAACGTTAAATGTAAAACTCTTCGTTACCAGAAAACTTTTATTCCTACGATGTGTAATCTTTTTAATAATTTTTAGATACACTTTAGTTTTTATAGCATACATTTTTTAACTATTATATTGTTATTAAATTATATTCATATTGTAAATTAATTACGCAATTCTGCCCCAGGGCTGCTATGTAATTATGTTTAATAAACTATCTATCTATCCATCTATCTATCTATCTATCTATCTATCTATCTATCTATCTATCTATCTATCTCATTGCTGCCTGAAATGAGAGCGATCGAATATTCGGCCGAAACACTGTGGTTGCCACTGTGGAAATGTCTGGCAACAAGCTGTTTAGGATCGCTGTCAAAGGCAGTAGATGCATGAGATGTGAGGATCGGAGGCACACGTGAAACGGTGCTACAATGCCACTTATCAGTCCTAACACTCGTTGGATGGCGGCACTGTAGCGTTGAGGTTGGATGGCGGCACTGTATCCTCTTTTGAGTCGTTTCGAAAGAATATAATACCAGTATAAAAAGCTATTTTCAAGGACGTTCGCAGAAATGGATTGGTTCTACAAGCAAGAGACTGTATCTACCGGTTTTCTATTTCTCTGTATTTCAATTTGCGTTACAAATATATATAAATCAATCTAACAATCTTTTCGAGCTATCGTAGTCTCCAACAATCTATAACAGTGTGTATCAATCTCTCCGACAATCTGTAGCAATCTACAACAACCTGAATCAATACGTATACCAATCTCAATGCATTTACAATTTACGGCTCAATTATAGTAACTTATGAGAGCGTTGACTTATACTGATGCAGTTAGAAGTATCCGCGATTATTGAGCCTTAACGTTTTGCAATTTCTAGTTCCAATCATTCTATGTGTTACAACTATATGGATATTATACAATTATTGGACAAGGTTGAGCAAAATATCTAGACTTGTCAGTGGCGAGCAGATGAATTATTTGCTGATGTCGAAGGCAGAAGCAAATAATTAACCTGCATGCGAGCCACTGACAAACCACGATCTTTCGCGATAATCGCGGCACGAGTTCAATAATTGTTTTATCATTCACTTCATGAAAGATATTAAGTACTGTTTAATAAACGAGCGACGTGTTTTACCTGATAAAACACGTCTCGCGAGTTTATTAGGGTCTGTTCATATGATCCCGCTTCCCGAGGCGTGACGCCTAGCGGGACGAGTATTTCCGTATGTTCATAATTATGGAGTTTTTCATCCCGTCAAATTCGTAAAAATCGTCAAATTAAGCGGCAAAATCGGAAATTTGGTTTCTCGATTTCATCCCGGTAGGTGGGCTGGCGTGTTCATATGGAATATTTTTCATCCCGCCTACCTATGGTCTCGGCTCACAGAGGCGAGATCTCGCCAAGCGGGCCAGCCCGCTTTCTCATATGAACGCGATGTAAATTTTTATAGTAAAAGTACTAGGAGGCGAGATCATAGGTAGGCGAGACGTCTCGGTAAGCGGGATCATATGAACAGGCCCTTAAAGGGCTATGCAGCGAAAATTTGGTTCGAGTGAAACTCTCTTATTAAAGAGAACTTTTGAAGTTATGAAGATTGACGTTTGACGTTTGGAGCTTTTCCATATCCCACTTCGTTCTTGAGATATTAAGATGTGTTTGATATGTAAATAACATCACTGTGACATCACACTGCATAATGAATTGTTGGAAAATCACGAATATCTTTAGTGAAATAATTGAATTAAATCACTTGAAACTCTGCGTGTGTGGTGTCCTGCGATAGGCAGAAAGAAATGACAGTTTAAAGGCGATGGGTTAAATAATCTCAGAGGTATTCGTGATTTTCCAACAATTCATTATGCAGTGTGATGTCACAGTGATGTTATTTACATATCAAACACACTTAATATCTCAAGAACGAAGTGAGATATGGAAAAGCTCCAAACGTCAATCTTCATAACTTCAAAAGTTCTCTTTAATAAGAGAGTTTCAATCGAACCGAATTTTCGCTGCATAAGCCCTTTAAACGGCTTCAAAAACGATGCTCCATGTGCGAGCAATCATGGTAAATATTTGAAGCATGTATATACATGTATTGTGTTATGTACGGAGAATTTGCTTGTTGTTTGGGTATAATCGGTATCGTAAGCGCATTTGTTTGTTTCACGAGCGATCAGGCAGAACTAAGTGGAGCATGTGTTAAACGTTTATTCAAGGCAGTAGGTGGGAATACGATTTTCGGGCGTTGTTAGCGTATGGTATGGCGTCGACGCGAACGTTTAGGAAGCCTAAAAGTGGCGAAGAGGAGAAGCAAATGCTCGAAAATGCTGTCCCTAAGTCAACCCGTAGCGTTAATAAATGGTCTATGAAGATCTTCTCGGAGTGGCAGGCAACAAGGTTAAATAAGAAAGCTTCAAACGAACAAAGCAATTCAGCTGTTGATACTTGGATGTCAACTTGTGTAGCATGTCGGCAGAGACACTTAATTTCTGGTTAACGAAGTTTGTTATGGAGGTGTGTAAAGAGGACGGAGAATGTTATCCTCCTAGAATGCTCTATATTAATAGTGTTTGTTGTGGGATTCAACGCCATTTATGCGACTACAATGGAGTTAGTGCAATTGCGATCTTGGGCAAGAAAGACAAGAGGTATAAAGTGATTAATGTAATTGATTGCGTTCAATACAAAATTGAGCTAACATTTCTTTAATATATTTTTTTTAGATTTGCTACGTTTAGAAGGGCCTTGGATGCTGAAATGAGACAAGCGAATTATGAGGAGATTGCCAATAAGTGTAAGGGAGGTGAGAGAGTAGGAATCACAGAGGACGAAGAACGAATGTTGTGGGACAAAGGCTTTTTAGGATGTCAAAATGCCAAAGTATTGATGGATACGATTTATTTTTATAACGGAAAACATTTTGGGATTAGATCTAAAGAGCACTGGAATCTCAGGTACAGTAATTTTAGAGTTGATTCGACCTCGATAACATAACGTACCACGACGGTTTACAAGATTTAAAGTACACTCCTCGCGTGGTTAATCATATTTGCCCATCGTAAAAGGTTCCCATGTCTAGTCCGTTGCTACGAAAAATATCTGGAATGTATTAAACCTTTATCCGAGAAAATTGATGCATTTTACTTTCGGCCTAATCGAGATAGTGCTAAATTTTGTTATGAATATGCCCCTGTTGGTATCAATTCCTTAAATAAAATTTATCCTGACGATTTATGCAAAGGTGCCGGGCTTACGAGGAAAACAATCCAAGAGTGAGCTGTGCGACCGGGTTATTTCAAAATTCAGTAGAAGAAAAATTATTTCGAGAACGAACTGGTCATCGCTCAAACCCAATCTTTAAGTATGAGAAGGCTAGTTTAGAACAGCAGCGTAAAGTGGGAGATATTCTTGGACCTCTGGCAGGATTACATGTGAACGAAATGCCTAGTGAGGATGCGAAAGAATCAGATTTTCTTTTGGATGATTTTGACTTTGATATTCCAGATGATATACTGTGTAACATTCCAATTCCTGGCGATCGCCCAATGGGTGGTGATTGTACTATCAACAATTGTACTATTAATTTTGTTAGCAAGTAAAGTAGAGTTGAGTTCAGTAAAGGTTGTTGTGTTATTCAATTTTTCCTAATAAAATGTTTTGTTCATATTAGACTGTTTTCCTTAGTATTCTTTATATAAAAATGCTCACCCTTATTAGTATTCTTTATATAAAGAATACTAATGAGGTTGATGGTGTATTACCAGTTTTAAAGATGTATGCATGTGACCTATTTTCTCAATGTGACTGGTTCATTTCCTTATGAATTATTAATGATTTTTGAATTATAAGGAAAACTCAACACGTAAGAAGTTCATATGAAGCTTATCGTTGTTTTTCTTCGCCTTTGTCCACGTAAAATGTTCCTTGTTCAGCTGTTTTTGGCTTATTTTTATACGTGTTTTGCGTCTACTGCTTTAACAGTAGTCAGTAGTCGCGTACGTCAGCGCCATGATGTGGCGATTAAGGTTTGGATTCATATTTTCACTTTTAGAAAACCACGTGATACCCATGCATTGACAGAGAAAAAGTTTCCGGTTGTTCACAATCGACTGTAGACATTTCTTCCAGGTATGTTTCAATCAAAACGTAAGATAGATTTTGAATGTAGAAATGTTAATTGCGCTCTGTTATTTGTCGTAATAAACTTTTATATGTTTACATCTTAACAGACTGATATGGTATTATATTCGGCCGCTAGCGAAATATTTCGTCCGATGGCGATGGCATATTTTTAGAAGCTAGTAACCGTAAAAGGTGAATTTGAATACGTCTAGTAAAATATTAGGGGCTTACAAGTTACAACGCGAAAATCGGGGTTTTAATAGTCGGGGATCGGATTTGGTAGTTCAGACCAAATTTTGGTCTGAACTGCATTTTGTCCTTCGGCCTTCGAGACCGAATAAGCGGTTCTCATTTGCTCTGACTAATTACTTGCGTTCTCTTATTGGTTAAACAAAACGAAAATTATAGAAGTGTTTTGATTATGAAAATATAAACAAAATCAAATATTGTAAAAACATTAATTGCATTTTTGAACGCTGTCTTAAAATTTCAGGTTTAAGAGGTGGTGCGCCGTTCCTAATTGTTATAAAAAGAGCTGTAAATTATTGTTGGATTGTTAGATATTGGTGGTTTGCACTCAAGTAATAGATATCAATATTTATATAAGACAGCCAGGACGGCCAAACAAGCTCCAAATACAACAGCTGATAATGAGATTGTTTAACATATGAGCCCGATAGTCCATCGTCAAAAATCAAATGGAATATACGTACGTGTAATTCGAATTATTCGAATATCTATATACTTCCCAGGTGTGCGGTACTGCGGTATCTATCTGAAAACTTATAACAGTGTCAGTGTCGACAATTTACCCAAAACGCCTCTTTATCACACCATCACAAAACCCGCACATTGAACCTGTGAGAGACCAACCAAGGTGGAGTAGGAATATGAAGAAAAATGTTAGTTGCCTTATCTTTATGTTCTTATCCACGTTCCATATCTTTAGCTACAACTACTTTCTCATCACACTGCTACAATCGCAATAGACGCATGTACGCCAAAGCGTGCCTATTTTTAATTAAAAATCACACACCGCATATTCTGTTTAGCACTGTTTAACAGAAACGATGGTTGTGTGTGTTCAGTCGAACGTCCTTGCACTAGGAAAGAGTTAGGTTAAATAGCCTTGGTTTAAACGTATGGTTTAAACCAAGTATATTATTATATACCCTTTCTTGTATATTATTATAGTTGTTTTTAATCATTGCTACCTGTCGAAGTCCACAGAAAGGTGGCCGAATGATCGAAATAAATAATATTCTGGTCAGAGAACGTGTTTCCAGAAAACAAATTATGTCTATGTGCCGATCCTGGCCGCGCTTCCTCCATATTTTTATGGAGTATATTTTGTTATATTAAAGAACATGGATTTAAAACGCCAAGACGTATGCAGGGTCATTTACCAAATTATAGTAAATTTATAGACTCACGACTGAACTTAAATCTTGAAGTTTGCAGAAAACTCGCGATGTTTTGAGGGGTATTCTCAAAATAGGTATTCCCAAATGGGCAAATGTTCGCAAATTTCAAGAACGTGGTACATGAAAAAATGTGATTTCGACCAACAATTTTCAATCGGACCATATATATTTGGACATATACTTGTTCGCAAAGATGTCATTGGGCAGCTGACCATCTTATCACAATTAATACCAATAAGGTAAAGCTATAATATCAATACCTAACCCACGATAGCATGCTAAATTCGGGTTACTCTTTTTGATACACCCTCCACAGTGCGTATCAAAAAAGGAGACCTTTAGAAATTAACCTGTTTTGTTAAGCACAAGATTTTATGCTCCTGGGAATTTAAAATAGCTTCTAATCGTATGAAGGAGCATAACTGCATAAAAAATTGTCAAATTACTAATTTGTCATATCATAAGTTCGAATAAAAATGGATCAACTGACCACAGAGCAACGAGTTTGTACTGTTTCGCAACTATACCAGACTCAAAGTACGCTTTTACATAACTTCGGTATGCATAAAAGTCAATTCAATTCTGTTTTACGCACCCGTGGGTTCAGCATAGTGCTAAGGCATTCCAATTCCAACAATAACGTGATTTCTGAAGGTCTCGTTTTTTTATACACCCTGTATAGTTTATTGAGGGAACAAGTACATGAATAATAGTTAGTTTATATCACAACAATTAATAATGGATGACTTCATTACATGGATATAACAGTGTGGTTTTCAAAACATTGGAAGCATAATGGAACGTTCTATTGTTCTTGTTATGCTAAGATAGGAAAAGAAAAAGCATTATTTATATTGTGCGCTGATTTTTAATATTTCAATAAAAGATCGATGTCTGTAAGTAGTAATGTTGTTTTCCTGGGGTTCAGACCAGACCCCCCCCCCCTACGTTGGTAGAGCCACATTATAAGCGCTTAGCCCCTCCAATAATACATATCTTCCGCCCCCTCCCACGCGAGGGAATTCGCGGCCCATTGCCTGTTCCACCGCCAAAATGGGCAGTTCTAAATTTTTCTTAGGTTGTGCAAAATAAATATGGACTTTCTTATCGTAATAAACATTTCGATTTATAAACTCCGTAAATATATTCTCTATCTAATATCACCTTATACGAAACGGCTTAGACAACTAATGCAAAGGAATAACCTTAATTGCTTTATGCAAAGTAATAACAAGCAGAAATATAGCTTTCCAAAACGTGAAGATCTTAATGTTTTTCGGTATAGTAAGGTTGCCAAGATCTTATATAGAGCAATAAAAAAAATTATGTTGCCAAGCGAATGTATAACCATAGTTCTTATAGGGGTTTAAACCTTACAAAGTTTCAAGCGCTTAGATAGAGCCGAGTGTGAAAAGCAGTGATTTTTAAGCAAGTTTTACAGCCACATACAAAAATTGTATGTAAACATTTAGCGATTGCTAAGTGGCTTGTGAGTTATTTGTAAATCATTATTCATTAACGGTGATTTGAATAAATTTAGAATATGTAATAGCACGGGGAAATATTGTACAATATACATTGTTAGCCCATAAATATGCACACAGAATTAACACCGTTAATAAGGTCTACTTCTAAGGGCATATCGTTTAGGTGTCTTTTGTATCTTTAAAGAGTTCTCATATTCTTGTCTGTCTTCGGGTGATAATCTTGCGATATCCTCAGCTTTCATAGGAATATATTTTGGTCTCTTGTGAAGTAATCTTTGTTCGTAACCTTCTCGTTGCTCTGGCATCATCGTTGCTAAATCTTTAGGTCTCCAGTCTGAAGAGTCTACCCAATTATATCTAATCCTAAGAGTGAATTATTTAATTCTAACATTGAATAATTGAATATCAAGCGAGCTTAGCTTCATATCTCCGTGCCTAGTATATATACCTTCGAACCGAGCCGAGTATATATATCCGAGCGTAGTATATATATATATATATATATATCCGAGCCCAGCGAGCTGCGCCATATCGAACCAGCCCACCTCCAAATCGAGCGAACTTAGCTTCCTATCGAGCGAGCCTACGTGCTAATCGAGCGAGCTTAGTTCCATATCGAGCGAGTTTAGCTCCATATCGAGCGAGCTTAGCTCCGAGCGAGCCTAGCTACGAGCTCTAAATTATAAGGATAGCTCGGAGCCGAGCTTAGTATATATCTCCGAGCGGAGCCTACTATATAACTCCGAGCTTAGTATAAGGAAGATAAAGATAAGGAAGATAAAGATAAGGAAGATAAAGATAAGGAAGATAAAGATAATGAAGATAAAGATAAGGAAGATAAAGATAAAGAAGATAAAGAAGATAAAGATAAGGAAGATAAAGATAAGGAAGATAAAGATAAAGAAGATAAAGAAGATAAGAAAGATAAAGAAGATAAGAAAGAAAAAGATAAGGACGATGAGGAAGACAAACCCCACTCCTCCCTCTAACCCTAACCCTCACTCCAACTCTAATCCTCTTTCTAACCCTAACCCTCTCTCTAACCTTAACCCTGTCTCTAATCCTAACTCTCTCTCTAACTCCAAACCTCTCCCTAACCCTCTCAGTAAACCTAACCTTAATCCTTTCTCTAACTCCAATCCTTTCTCTAACCATAACCATCTCTCTAACTCTAATACTTGCGCTAAGTCTAGCTCTAGTTAATGGTCACAGCGTTCAGCTTAACCTACATATATTACAACTTCTGTAGATATTTTTCATCTCAACACTTCGTTTTCGTTCGTTGCAGCACTATTAGGACATAGGTCTTGGCGTTCACTAATTGCATGAGCATTCTTAGTGTGAATTTTTACCTGGAAATTATTATATCTTGTCCGGTTAACAGTTGTTCCTAATCAGACTGTTGCTATGTAGATTTTAGTAACTGGTCGTGTGCAATTATAATGTAATCAACAATAAAAATTCCTTCCAATGAAAAAAGAATGGTAAAAAAATGGTGGAATATTATTAAATCAATATGTGGTATTAAAGCTGGTATTTCTATACTACCGTTGTAAGAGGGTGATAGATATATCTTTGACCCCAAATAGAAAGCGGCTGTTAACAATGAATATTTTGTAAGCCAAACATACTTACCTGTAAATAGGGTTCAATTACCCTCTCTTGCTAAGCAAACTAATTCTACTTTATCTCGTATATTAGTTCCTGAAGACGAAGTATCTAATTTACTTAATCAGTTAGACATAACAAAGGCTTGCGGTGTCTATGGAGCAATCGGACGATTAAGCTTTGCGTGTATGGAATATGCAAGCCGCTCACAAACTTATTAATATATCGTTTTCACTAGGCCTGTTTCATTTTGCTTGGAAATTGGCCAATGTATTGCCCTTATATAAAACTGACAATCGTCAGTGTAAAAATAATTATCGTCCTGTTTCACTTCTTTCTTGTCTAAGTAAAATTGAAGCAGGTGTTCCTCAGGGGTCTGTTCTGGGGCCTCTTCTATTTTTGATATATATTAATGATATCCAAGTTGATGTTACTAGTGAGTGTTTTCTATTTGCTGATGACTCGTTTCTACTCCAGGAGGTTTCATAACCAGTAGTAATCGCTCATATTCTAAATAGTGATTTGGACGCCATTTACTCCTGGTCTAAAAAGTGGTTAGTAACTATGAATCCGTCTAAAACTAAAACTATGTTTTTTCCCTTAAAAAAGAAAAACAAGATCATGATGTTTTAAAATTAAACGATAAAGTAATCGATGAAGTATGTGCCCATCACCATTGGGGACTCTTGTTTTCAAACAATAAGTCTTCGACACGTCATATTCTTAATATACATGAGAAAGCCTTAAAAAGGTTGAACCTGCTCAAAGGTTTGAAATTTAGACTTTCAAGAACAACTCTGGTGATATTGTATAAGTCGCTAGCTCGCTCGAATCTTGAATATGCTAATGTTGTTTGGGACGGGTGTTCTCAATATAAATCGGACTGGCTTGAATTTGTACAATTTGATGAGGAAAGTTTATTAAATGATCTTGTGTTGCATAGGCTTGGCGATACAAAGATTCATTTTGTTATATAAGATTGTTAATGGTTTAGTACCAGAATATATCTCTCATCTTTGTCCTTTTCGTGTACATGTTGGTCAAAGAACTACGTATACCCTCCGAACAAGTAATGACAAGTAATATCCTTCAAACAATTAATAAATATTTTTTTACCATCGACTATAAGTTATGGAATACTCTTTCAGAACTATTGCGAAATTCTTCTTCTGTTGTCTCATTTAGGAATAATTTGATGCGTGAAATATTTTATATACCTCCTGCTAATAAATTATTTAATCTTAGTGACCACTATTTAAGTGTTAGAGACTAAGCGACTAAGACTCAAGAATCGTGGTTTAAATTACTGTCTTTATTATTAGCATGACAAAATTACTGGATTACAATAATTGAGAGGAGTACAATTATTTCATTAATTGTACTGCAGTACAATTAATGATTTTCCCAAAAGAAACAAAATGGCGGAAATTTTGTCATGCTAATAATAAACAAGTAATCATGCGATGTTGCTCGTACAATTAGGGATTAATAGTACTCGTGATGTTTGAAAATGTTGCCAAATTGGACTCGCCCCGGCGGCTCGTCCAATTTTGGCAAAATTTCCAAACATCACTCGTACTATTATAATCCCTAATTGTACTCGCCATCGCATGATAACCTATACTTATTTAATGAATTATATTGAATCACCTTGTGGTGCATCTAGAGAATATGTCACACACTATTTAATGTTTTTCCCTCGGTTTGCTGCTCTGCGTGCTTCTTTATGCTTTCCTACATTGTGCAAAATGCTGGAAATGATTGGTTATCACTCAACTTATCTGAACAAGTTGATGCCTTATATGTAACAAAATTGCTAAAATATTCAACCTATTTAAAGCGCCCTGATAGTTTAATAAATAGCCTTACTGCAGTACTTCTTCAGATAAGTTGAGTGATAACCAGTTCATTTTCAGCATTTTGGACAATGGAGGAAAGCATAGAAGCACGCAGAGCAGGAAAATGAAGGGAAAACATAAATAGTCTGAAGCAATTTGGTGTACTTTATATTTCTTTTTTGTTGTATGCTGTGTCTTTTTTTTAAATGTAATTAATAATTTACGTGAACCCCCACGATGAGCACTTTGCTCTTGGGGAAAATGGAATGTTTCAAATAAAGTTTATGTGCTTCCCCCCATATGCTAATGATGTTTGAATATTGAACGATGCTCACCCTCATGCTCACCCTTTTTCACCCTCACAAAAGGGGTTGAAAACAACATAATTATATTACTACAAAAATAATTACTAATACACTAGAAAACATTATTGCAAGCTCCTCGCCTGATAACAACTGACTAAAATCAGACGATGGTCATTAAGTGAGATATGCTCACTTATGGTACTCTTTAGCCTGCTTGCCGCCTGGAATTTCCAAGGGGGGATTATTCCAGTCTGCTAAACTGCAGGCATAATCGTGTTCCGTGACGTATGACAACTTCGTGCATAATTAAATAAATTAATAGCTCAAAAATATTTCCGGTCATAAATATTCATGGCGGACGCACATTCTGTTTCATATTCAGAAGCCAATATTTGTTGTATTTTGTGTTTCCGTGTGATTAAACTTAAACACGAAAGATATTTAATCATCGGCAAGTCTAAATTCAACATTAAAGAAGCCATTCAGCAATTGCCGTTCGAGGTATTAGATTCTTCTCCATACATAAAAGTTCTCCAAGGCTTCTTTTTGCTCTGAATAAAGATCTTTGATGGTAAACACAGAACAAACACTTGCTAAAGCGTCATTCCAAAGATCATTTGGAAAAGAGCGAGTGTATTTTGTCGACGCCATTTTGCTTTTAGTATCAAATATTTAATCACTGCTAAATTATAATATTTTGTATTTTGAACCAATCACGGCATTTCTTACATAACCCAAAATATAATCAGGCTATGAACCAATCAACGAACGCTACTTATATCCTTGTAAGTCATACGTCACGGAACACGATTATGCCTGCAGTTTAGCAGACTGGAATAATCCCCCCTTGGAAATTCCAGGCGGCAAGCAGGCTAGGTACTCTTATGACCTAGTGTTAAAAGCAATCAACCTGTACCAGTATCAGAGCTGCCAAAGTGAGGGGGGAACTTCTTAGGGGCCCGCAAATTGAGGGCGAGTGAATATATTATGCTGCATCCTTTCATATTCAGCCTCTTCCGTAATGTTCTGTCACTTTCTTCCTCCACCCTCTTTCCTTCCCTTCTTTCCCCTCCCTCTCATCCTCTTCTCTTCTCCTACCCATGCACCACTATGCAAGGCAGGATTTTCCAAAAAAGGTCGTATCTTTTATAGCCTTAAACCATCAATCCAAACCCTGGCCCGAAGATGGGTTATTTCATCGTGTTTCGCGCGCAATAGGGTTAGTGATACGGTTGTAAATGGCGCCAAGATCAAAGAGAAATACATCCGTACGCGAAACATGATGGGGGTACAAAAGAACTATATATGATGTAGGAGAAAGTGATTAACTTCAAATGCCTAGTAGTTATGGAAGCAAGCAAATGATGTTAACTGCATAGTAAAAATTACACATGCATGTGTATAACGAAAAATCCATCATGATCACTTTGATAACTCATAGTACCAATTGTCGATGGAACAACAATATACTGCACTTACAGTGTTACTGAAACCGACATTTGTGGAATCATGCCGAATCCCGGCAGTGGAACCAGTCGCAGGCCTCAGGCTTAGCATGCCGTGAAGCGGTAAAGAGATGGAAAATATGAGAATGTTTCATATATAACACCAAACTAGTTTAGTTATTATACTAGTGTAGTTAGTACTATCACAAACATGCATTTTAATGATAATACATGCTTTAAATTAATTATACTTTCAACTCTCTTAATCAATACAGGCATTAACCATTATATCCATCTATTTGAAATTGTGTGCTTATTGCCAAAATCTCACCATGACGCCCATACCTAATTTTATTATTTTTTTATCATTGCTCATTCCATAAGCAATAAGGGGTCTGCCAGTCCGGAGACTACTGATACCCTCAGTAAAATTTTACGGGCGACATCCTTTAGATTGACTGAAAATTTAACAATGCCTTCCCCGTACTAAAAGAAATCCATCGTGAAAAGAATATTTTAACTGAATCGGGTATTCTTCACATAAAAATAGAAAATGGTCTACAACTGAATAAACTGATGTGGAAAAGTGTCAAACCAAAATACTTAAACTGAAAACAATATTTAAATTTTTCAAATGTTATCACTGCACATTTTTACTGTTTATCACTGTACACTTTCACTTTATCTCTACACAATTTGGTTATCACTGCACAATAAAATTAGGTATGATATCGCAAAATAATTATAATATCCTCACAATGATTTAATGGCGTACATGTATTGAAAGATGTTGTTTATATTTTTTAAATCTATATTAAACCTGCACTTACTTTATAAACCCTATGATATTTTAATTCAAAATACATTTATACAGGGTGCAAATAGCTTTCCTTTGGCTTTTCGCCTCTAAAATTCATCTAATGACAGTGAAAATATTGCTCAAGATGGGGCCTGTTTTCTACGCAAAGATATGTTACGTTTCTCATTAGAATGACCTACAATCTTGGACAATATTGTTGATTTTCATGTACCATTACTATTAAAATCTAAAAAAACTCAATAAAAATGGAAATAACTCCCCCTCCCCAGATCAATGTTGATATCAGACTGGCTCATTTCTCTGTCTGATATCCAACATTGAACGGGGGGAGGGGGGTTGGTCGAAAAAGCGGAAACAATGTAGTATGGTTGAAATTTGCAACTCTTTTTGTCCAAAATTGTAGATATATAGACACAAACCAAAAATCATATTTGCGGTTAGCAGGACTTTGAACGAGGGGATAATACATGCAAAGCTATACTTGTTAAAACATGTGAATAATTTACGAGATCCACAGAGTCTCTACGTAACTGCAAAACAATTGTCACTTCCATAGCAGAACACATTTTCAAAATGATCTATGTCTATATGCTTCCACAAGGAATTGTCATCATCAGAAATGGCTACTTGTCTAACCAAGTCTCGCAACATCCATAATATGTTTGGATCATAGCATACCAGATACCTAATTTTAGTGTGCTGTGATAACCAATTTGTGCAGTGATAATGTGAGAGAGTGCAGGCGGGCGGGCGTATATTTGCCCGTTTTGGTAAATCTTGATATTCAGCCATGGTTTACTGCAGATTCGATTCCTACCAGAGGGCTTAAAGTTGAATTTTTCGCAACTGCTCCTGGTTAGGTCTAAAAATGTATATAATTTTTCGTTCGAGTAATCCATCTACAAAACACCTTCTACTATTATAGTTCTATCGAACGAGAAGCCCAAAACCTCTTGTTTCATTATAATTACATTTGTTTTAAAATTACGCGCGAATAATCCGAAAGAATTCGAAATGACATGCCTCATATCAAACAACCGAGTTTCCTCGTATAATGGATGTAGTCTATACGTGGCTAAAATCGACAGCAAACTCTTCGTTTCATAAGCAAAGCACTAGTTGTAAAATAATTAATGATAAGCGACAATTGCATAGGTTGGGTATGTTGCGAAAGGCTAGAAAGATCGTACCGCGGGAGGCATGTATCATACTATATGCAGTAGCATAGCCAACCCGCCGATTTAGTCCCGCTATGCAAATTTGTTCGTGTTCATTGACGGTGAAAACAATCAATTTCTAAAGAAATGAATAATGATAATGATTTGAAATTTGCATAGCGGGACCAAATCGGCGGGCTGGCTACGCCACTGACTATATGATGCTATGATCTTGTCCTTATTTGACTATTGTTCTGCTGACTGGGATAATTGTGGTAAAACAAACTGCGATTTCATGGATAGGCTTCAAAGGAGGGCGGCTAGTATCATTGAAGGGCGCCGATTGCAATAATCTGATATAAATCTTACATTAAGTTGTATGGTTGTCCATCATTACAATCTCGAAGAGAGTATCAAAATTGCCTTCAAGTCTTCAAGACGGAAAACATGGCCCAGCACCTGTTTATTTATTGGCTAAATTTAATCACGCTCTAGACCTAAGTTATCTACCAGTGCCGCATTCTTCACCGATATCATTCTTGAAAATGCTGATAATGGTCTTGTCACAGCTTCTGTTTTTCTGGATTTTAGCAAGGCATTCGACACGGTTGACCACGTTATTTTGGTGCGCAAATTGAAATCATTTGGCCTGGATTGGTTTGTGTTATGCCTTACCAATCTTCAACAGAAAACGTCAATTAACAATACGTTATCCAGCTCATTACCTGTGTCAGTTGGTGTTCCGCAAGGTAGCATATTGGGTCCCTTACTTTTCATTATCTACATAAATGACATGCCCAACATTGCGAAACACTGCAAAATAATACTCTACGCTGATGATACTCTCCTATATTATTCCTCTAATTCGGTCAAAAGCATTGAGCAATGCGTTAATGAAGATCTTCATTCAATCTGTAAATGGCTTGATGAAAATCTGCTAACACTAAACTGTGCAAAATCCAAGTTCCTCCTTTTTGGCGGTAACTGTCGCCTAAAAACATTCACCAATATCTCCATATACGTTAACGACCAACAACTTGCTCGAGAACAAACTTTTAAATATCTAGGAATCACCTTTTCAGAGCCGAATCTCACTAGCTTGGTCCGATCACTTAAGTAACATAACGATAAAAATCAACCAACGTATTGGATTGCTTATAAGAGTCAAATCCTTCATCCCATTAAAAGCTCGACTTACAATCTACAATTCTCTCATCTTCCCATTATTCGACTACGCTGACATTATATGGGGTGATAAGACTGAACAACACCACCCTCATATATCAACTACAAATCCTTCAGAACAAGGCTGCAAAGACGATTCTTGACGCTCCTTACCTATCCTCCTCCACTGAAGCTCTCTCAAACCTACACTGGCACCCACTTACCCACCGGCGTTACTTACATCGAATGCTGACCATTCTAAAATTGAAAAATAATCTGATAGATTATGACTTCGACCTACATGCAACCAACCACCTGTATAACACGAGACAAAGAGATCACATTCATCTCAGCAAACCGAATACCAATTGGAGAAGCAGAAACTTCTTTATCAAGCTTGTAAGGAGTACAATAATTTGGACAATAACATCAAATCAATTAACCAGCTAGCTAGTTTTCATAATGCACTTCTTAAATCTCCACACTATTAATATAATCGAAAGCATTTTGCAACTAGCGTTTCTTTGTAATATATAATTATCTTAGTTCTATATTTTAAAACTTTTCTTGTATATATATATATATATATCCTATAACCTGCATGCATATTATTATTGTATAATCTTTTGTATTTCTATAGTTTCTCAGGGACCTTCTGAAAAACACAACTTGTGATGTTGGTTTTCCGGCCTGAATAAATACTATTATCAATCAATCGGCATAATACAAGACATAAAGATCAACTTCGCCTTCCCCTAGCTAAGACTACGAAATATCAGAATTCTTTTCGATATAGTGGGCAAAAACATGGAATAGATTGCCATTAAGACTAAGGAATGAAACTAGTTTCATTAAATTTAAAATAGATCTAAAATTATAGCTTAGATTTAGTTTTATATATATATATGGTAATTTCCTATACCGTATGTCAGATTGTTGTAAACCTGTATATATTTGTAGCTACTTATAAACTTTGTAAATTTTTCGTCCAGGGCTCCACTTAAACCAGCTATTGATGAGTTGGACATCCCCGATTAAATATTGTTTCATCATCAATTACAGTGATAGCTATCAACAGATGTGAAAATTAAACGAAAAGTTTATTATTTATGTAACGAAGAACTTCACATCTCAACTGTGTCGCTGCCTCTCTAATTTTTTTTCGAACGACATTTCGGCATATCAGAATTGCATGATTTTCTCCCAGCCAAGGCAGTGACGTTAGGTGCGTGTATTGATGTTTGTCAATCCTTGACCGTTGAATGAAAATTGGACAATTCGGTTTCCAGATATAGCCAGTTCACTGAAACGAAGTATGTTACCAGGCAAACAAAGTTTCCAATCACACTCAATGCGGGGAAATTGGTTTTTAATAAACATTGATAGTCTAATAACAAGCTCCATTTTGAGTGGTTCTTATCTCCGTCTCAGCAGGGGCGTATTCAAAACTAACAGGTGTCCCCAACCTGCGAGCGACTGCTTTGCAGGCTATTTCCATGTCATAGAAACTAAGAATGCGTAAACGAACGGATGTTTAGACAGACTAATATTTCAACTTGCCTTTAAGAATAGGCATAGAAGCAAGTATGGAATATAGAAATGAAACAAAGCATAATATATACTATATCTCCGTATAGAGTGTGCTTTGGTTAGGGCTCGACCTGAACTGAAAGGGGATGCCTGTGTGCGAAGCACTGGCGCCATTAAGTTTAAGTATTCATCTTAAAACACGATTTTAGTATCGCAAGACTTTCCGAAGGTAAGGCAGTTTCTATGCGGAAAGGAAAGTGCGGTAGGTTTCTAAACAAAGCCACTGACGATTGGAAAATGTTTGAGATTTGAAACTATACCTACAACCAGTGACAAAAACGTTTTGGACAGTAGCTAGCTATATAGATAAACGCACAATGTATAATGCTATTGGGAAAATAAACCATATCCCTCCCTCCCCCCTCCCTCCCCCTACCCTGAACAATGTTGCTGTTCTACTAAGCTAAATTTTACGCGATAAATTTCCCACTCAACATTGAACGGGGGGTGCGGGGGGCAATTACATTGTACGCAGACAATATTTTGATACTGTGTCCAAAGTGTTTTGACACTGATTGTAGTTGAAAGTTATCTTATCAACAACATTGAAAGTTCGCAAACAAATAATTGTGGAGTACACGAGTTCCACGCAACGTAAAAGTTCTTGAAATATTACGCAGAAACAATCAAATTGGTAATATCGCGTATGGTAACATTGTAAAAACGTCACTGCAAATTCCATCGCTGAAATGCACGTCTCGATCATAGCACCTAGCTACCTTTACTAAAAGTATAACAAAGGCCCAGTGTAGTCATAACTGTAGTGACGTTTTGTTGTTCGTCACAATCCTTTCCACGAAACTTACATAAATATAACATCTCCCCTTTAATTAGTTTATGTGCACCATCTCGATAAACTTTTTCCGTCGACGTTTCGCTGAAATTCCCCCAAAACAGTTGCGCAACCTGGTTTTGACGACGCTTTTAAATCCTTGGGGGAAATTGACATCAATTTATCCATGTTTGTTTGCTCCAAGTATTCTCTTCGAAATTTGTTAAAGTTGCAAAGTGTAACTGCCGGAAAATTTGCGGAATCTTGATTGACTATAGTGACATGAGTAGCGACATCATAGGAAAGGAATGATAAGATAAGTTTGTTTGTAAAACCTACAAAGATGCCGGCAGCAACGAGCAAACAAATCAACCAAATTATACGTTTTGGTCCTTTTTTGGAAACATGGCGGTACCATGAAGCGTGGTGGATTCAGCGAATTCTGCAAATATGGAGGAAGCTGTGGTTTGATTTTTACCAACTTCTGGTTCTTCATTTTGAACGCTCGAATTTGACATTGGGCAAAGGAAATTGATGATCTTCGATATGCTCTGTTACTTCTATCTATGATGAAATTAAACTTTCATAATTATTTCTCGAGAGCATCTGACAGGATATGAGTGATCAGCTAATCATGTTTAACTAGTCTCACTGTGATTGGATGAGCTAATTGAATCCTCACGAATACTGCTATACAAACCGATTAATGTTTTGCGTGAGAATGGACTATGCTTTATCTGCGACTATTTATCTTTATAGAGTGCAAATTGCGGTACGATTGAATATGTTATTGATTATATAACGGCTAATTTTCAATGTCTTATTTGCTAAATGAAATTGTGGATAATTACTAAATAAATAAGGCATAGGGCTATCGCCTATTAGTAAAAAGTATCAAGCATCTATTGCTTTTTCCGCAATCTGATTGGTCGAAATTGAGCGTCGAGAAATTGATAGCCCAGTGTTTATCTAGGCATACTGTAAACGAAACAAGTTTAAGTGGTTATAGTTTAAGTGTTTATACGCTCTTTTGGTTTTTTTGCTTCACACAAATCTATGTTCTATTTTAAAATTGTTTTCGGTATTGCTGACTGTATTCGTGTATGATTATTTTGTCTTGACAAGCTTTAATTGATGTTATTTATGATGGACTTACTTCCGCTCGCATATATTATAATGTTATTGTTGAATTGTGGATTTTAAGATACACTATTTAATGTGAATTTCCATATGAAAGTCCAAGTTGGCGTCTAGAAAGTTGAGAACTTGGTTGAACATAAATCTTGTGAAATGCATTTGCTTGTGAATATGCGTCCTATGTTATGACTGAGCAGGTGTAAGTCTGGGTGGACCCTTGTCAGGACGGTTCATGGTTCAGCGCATCTGTCCAAGGATGGCAACCAACTTTTATCGGTATTAGCTCTCAGTTATGTGAAGCTAGAATTTGGGTTAAAATATATAAAAATATATTGGGTTACGGTAGGCCTAAAGCCAAGCGCACACTAGAGATATCTACTTTGTAAAATGTAATTCGTAACAGATTCCGTAAAGAAAAAACTCCAGTGTGCGGTGCACTTTTGAACGTCTTGTGTCACTCCTGGCGTTAAAGTTTAAATATAAAATGTGTTGAATCTTTTGTGGCACGCATGGCAAAGTTCTTGCCGTGTGGGGGAACGTAAGCTACGTGCTTTTGATTTTTCTTGACAGCGCATGCGTGACAGATGGAGATAATGACCACGCGCCCACGCTGCATAATATTCACTAGACATAAACTCTAGTAAATCTGAAGATGAGGACCAAGAGATGTTTATATCTTCCTCGACGTGGACGTGTTTGACGTGCAAGAGCATTGAATCGAAACATATAGACTTTTAGAAGACGTTCATCATCTAATTGTGAATATGCACATTTATCTCTATTCTTAAAATCCGGGGCCTTACTTCATATGAACACGGGTATTCAGGCCACAGTTCAACAATATTGCCTTCCAATAGCCTCCGATATTAACTTACTTCGTGCAGCCATTTTGAATATTTAACTTTATCTCCTGCGCATGCTCTGTCAAAAAACCCATAAGCAGATAGCTTACGTCGTATGCCCGCACAAGGCAAGAATTTTGCCACGCGTCATGCAAGAAATGTTCAACACGTTGGATATATTTGTCTTGCACGCCACGAGTGACAAAACTCACGAAAGTGCGCCGCACACTGGAGTTCTCCTTACGGAATTTGGTACGAATGACAGATATCAAATTGCAGCATGATTTGCGCAATGGATTTAACTACGAGATTAATATGTTGAACATATGTGAAGAGTAATGTTAAAAAATATAAAGTGGATAACGTCAGGCAACAGGATAATGTTGTAGGGGAGGGACCTTGAACTAATGCATTTCCCGTCATTAACTATTTCAATCTTTACACGTGACTGTGCAAGAACCAATAATGAGATTGATTGTCCAGCTTTAACCATTTCCGCTAGTCAATCAGCATAAAACATGCTTAATCGTTCGTATCGTATGTGATCATAGATTTCACTAGAACTGCAGAAACATCAATTAAAAATGTCTACAGATCTAACTCAAAACAAGGAATGGGTAAAGAAAGTGGAAGCGCGTTTCGATACCCTTGGTTTAAATGCAAACGGTTGCATTACTCTGGACGCCATATTAACATGGCCAGACACGTTGGCTAGTCTATGCAAAGCCGATCCTGAAAAGCTGGAAAACTTTCGCGAAAACCTCGAAATATTTTGGGTGGCAGCCGGAGTGATCCCAAGCAAAGAAGTTACTAAGAAAGAAGTTGTGCAAGGTCTAAGTCGTTTGGCTCAAGCCGATATGCTGCGCAAACAATCTGGGGAGGAAACGATTTACGAGAAGCTGCACAATGCCCTTTTTGACGTGACAGACGTGAACAATGACGGAACGCTGAGTTTGGAAGAAGTTAAGATTATGATGAAGACATTGAATGGCATGGACCAGCCTGCCGCGGCAGAATCTTTGTTTAAAATGGCCGACAAGAACAACAATGGCAAAGTGGAAAGAGAGGAATTGATTGACCTTAAGTTGAACTTCTGGTTCAATCCTGACGGAAGGAATACCAAGGGTTTGTTTGCCGGAGCTTTTGAGTAAAAAGCTTTATCCATACCAGCTACTGGCATGAAACATATTAATTTCGTACTATAGACACTAGCGGTAAACGATATTTAGAAAAAACATGTTATCATGTTAAACAAGAAAAGACAACGCATTTATTTGTAATCGTATATAGTCAAGTCTAAAGGAATGAGAACACTTAGAAATTCAGACTTATATCACTTATATGTTACATGTATAATTAAATTGAATTCAAATTAAATGTTTATGTTGAGAGGATTTGTTCCATGATCTCAATGTTTAACAAATCGAAATTGGTTTCTCAAATGTACGAATATAAACATAACATAGCATGGTGTCATTATCGGGAATTGAACATTATAAGAACGTCATATTATCATCCGATTATACAGGAGCAGACTTGTCTGGAAATGTTATATTATTCCATTATTAGCCAGCATGTCACTAATACGGACAAACAGTTAATTAATGATGACTGACATTGCACATGTAGTAAGAATTTAAGCTGCTTTATATTGCGCTAAATATATTTTA